>OX637631.1:11156-312529 GCA_951802195.1 Tausonia pullulans
CGGGTGGACATCCAGCAGCAAACACCGCACGCTCCCAAGCTGGCGCCGCACATCCTGGTAGTCGACATCGTGCGTGTCCTCGACCTCGCCCCAGACGTCGATCTGCGAGTCGACCTCGACGTGGGACGCAAGCGATGCCTCCTCGACCGTCAGCCGGCCTTCGACAAGCGCAAGCGCAACGAGGAACGACTTGGTCGTGTACACGGACCGCTCGAAGGCTGCAGGCACAACGCAGGCGAGTCAGTCCGAGGGACGACGGCAGGCAGCACAGCAGCAGCGGCGGTCGCTGCGGGACCTACCAGCGAGCTTCCAACCGTCAAAGGCAGCGATGTGGTCCGCAAGCCTCTCGCGAGTCGCCTGGGGCTGCTTGGAGATGAAAAGTCCGTCGTAGACGTTGACTGAATTGGAGTTGGGAGTTCGGGCGAGGCGGCGTCGTCCTACGTCAGCGACGGAGACAGAGAGAGAGAGAGAACGGAAAGTCAAGCGCGCGCCTGCACACGACCACCCACCATCAACGCCAAAGTGCTCCCTCGTCCAGGTCAGAATCGGGTCCCACCGCTCCTCCTGGAGCCGGACAAGCGCCCGGGGTCGCTCCTCCTGGAAGCAGATGGTGTCCGTGTCGAGATACTTGAGGAGAGCTGCGCACACCTGAGGGTGCGTCGCCGTCTGAGCCTCCGCGGCTCCAGAGTCAGAGGTGAGGGCGTCGATGGCGCGGGAGGTGAGCGACGTCTTAGGCGAGGAGGCCAGAGTAGAGGGGCAGTACGTGGTCAGTCTGGGCCAAGGGAGAGTGCAAGCCACGAGCGAGGAAGGAGCAGGAGGTCGGCGTCCCCACCCCACCCACCCACTGCACGCGTCCGTCCTTCGAAGAACGGGCGAGACGCGTGCCCTCTCGCTCACTCCACTCCGCCCGTCTCTGCTTCGCGGCCAGACCGGAGATCAGGTACTCACAACAGGGAGAGCGTGGTTCTTGAGAACCTGGGTCTGGTTCTCCCATTCGTTGGCAATCAGAAACGCCGTCGGGGCCTTGGACGGCGGAAGGAGGAGCTGCTTGCCGCCCGGGGTGCGGAGAGGGCGCGAGTCCAGGAGGATTTGGATGCCTGTGTTGTCCGGGGAAAGTATGAGACCCCACATGCATGAAGGGAGAGAAACCAAGAGAGGACAACGGGCAAAGGGCTCACCCTCCGGCGTGTGCTTGACGCTGACCGACTTCCAGAAGCGACCAAACGTCTTCTCGGCCCCTGATGCGGCAAGTGGCAGGTCCAAGTGTCAGCAGAGTCTGACCCGAGAAGGAAGAAAAAAAAAAGGTGAACCAAGAGAACGCTACAGACGGTTCGTCTCGCTGACGATAACGCCGTCAGCTGGCTTCTCCTCCTTCGCCTTGGTCCCCAGCGGCGTGTAAACGGGCTTGAGTGGAGGGGCCGGCGCCATCGCGGCCTGGACCCGCGGGGTCGACGAGAAGAGGGCCCGCTGGATCGGCATGGAAGCCGACGGGATGTTTGCCCGGAGAAGAGGGAAAGCGCGACGTATCGACATGGACGGAAGGAGGTAGGGGCGGGCGGTGGTCGTTGGCGGGCTCCAGGCGCGTCGCGACTTTCCGCTGGTCAGCGAGCAGATCACTGCTGAGTCGGCGTGAGCCGTCGCTTAGCTTCGCTGGGTTGTCTCCTCGCTCTTCCTTCACGCCAGTGAGGGCAGGAATGTGATCTCGCATGGGTCGGCAGATGAGTGCGTAAAACATGAGGTTCCGCGCATCAGGGAGTTGTGCGGAGAATGCAAAATCGCAAAAAAGATCAGCGCGCCACACTCAGACCAGGGGAAGACTATCCGCAGGGCCGAATCGCTTGAATGAGCTGATGTTGATAACTTGACGGCGGAAGAAAACTGAAGCCTCGTCTGACATTCAGTCAAAGGTCATCCGAACGATTCGACGTAATTCATGTGATCGCTGGGTAATGATGCTTAACCGGATCACATCTCGAGGCAAGCGCAGAGATGATCGCGAGAACTTGGAACATAGGCAATCGACTTGCATTCATGAAGGATGAAGGATCGAAAAGACATCAGCCGTTTGAGCGAGGGAAGCTATCTTGAGCCGCTCTGCTGTTATATGGGATCTACGGTGTTGAAGCGCGGCAATGTGGTAGACATTCGTTCCAGTTGTGCGGTTGACTGCGATCATACTGGTAAGCCTTCTCTCACCAGCACTTTAGTAGTTGAAGGCCATCTGGACCCTGATAGTGCGTTGATCTCGACTTGAACCTGTAGTCCGCAGCCCGTGATCTCCCTCCATACATCCGGCATCTGCATCGCACCTTGCCAGCCCTCATTGTCTGTCTTATGCGCTCCGTGGATGCAAGCACTCTCCCTTAGTCGGACGGCCTCATCTTTCTTTTTCAAACGGTTCTGCATCAACAAGAGCAAGGCTATAGACCGTTTGCCCACACGGAGCATCTTCTGGGTCTGGGAAAGCCTGCGTTTGCTTGAACATTTCCTAACAAGAAGAACCTCCGAGCAAACGCAAGCGCATGCATGCCCGCCCGATGACAGCGCACAGAATGGATGTGCGAAGCCGTGATTCTTCCAGCCTCCCAGGAATCTGCTTGAGTTCCGGCCCCTTGGATCCCTCAGGCGCAGTAGGCTCCTCCAGTTGGCGCGGTTCTTTTCCAAGACCTGCTGCCTGCCTGCCTCTGCCCGGCCGGGGTCGACGACACATATTTCTCCGAACCTCTCTCTTTCGCTCACTCGCGCTGTATCCCCGGATCCCCAGACCCGCTCCCCGCTCTCCCTTCTCCTTTGCACGGGTCTCGGCGCGTCGCCCCCTGGGCCTCCCTGGGTCGGCTGGGCCCTCCCGGCAGGGGCCTCTCGCTTCTCCATCCGAATCGCTCGAGGCCGAGCATCATTTCCTAAACTCCTTCCAGCTTGCTTTTGTCTCCCACCCTTTCGCCGGCCTTATTTTCGCTCCCTTCAACACACTCGACGGCCGACATCTTCCTCTCTCTCAGACGAACGCCATGTCGAGCAACCGCCGGTCGACGCGAATCGCATCCCGGCCATCCCCCCAGAGCGCGACGTCCCCCCGGTCCAACGACGGCGACGACGACCCCCCCGACCACTCCTCGCCCGTGACCTCCTCACCCGGGCCGGGGGAACCGCGCCGAGCGAGCAAGGCTACTGGTGCTGGTGCTGGAGGAGGAGGTGGTGGCGGAGCTGCAGGACCGAAAAAGTTCAAGCTCTCGACCTCGTCCGGAGGCGGTCTCTTCAAGCGTAGGGCCGGCAAGCAGCAGCCGTCGCCCTCGCCGGCGACGACCCTCAAGCAGACGGCGACCGGCTCGACACCTCCAGGCGGAGCGAAGGGGGACAAGAAGACCGGCGGTTCAGGCCCACCTGCAGCGGTGGCGACAGCAGCCTTGGTGGACCCCATGCCTCCGGGTCTCTTTACGACGATACTCGGCCGAGGGCATGCCAAAAAGCCGTCGTTCGACCGACAGCACCAGCCGAACCAGCCGAACCAGCAGAGCAACATGCTCGCGGGCCTCCCTCAGATGCAGCCCGTCGGCCAGCTGGGTGTCGCCGAGTTTATGCACGTCGAGGACATCTCCCGCGACGGCCTCCATGGCCAGCAACAACATCAACAGCAGCAGCGGTTCGGCGTTCCCCTCGAAGTTCCGCACGCAGTTCCGGCGTCCGGCCCGTACTACCAGCAACACCCTCAGCACCCGCCGCCCCAGCAGCCTCAATACACCTACCAGCCGCACCCCCAGCAGCATCACCAACAAGCTCTCCACCAGCCTCTCCCCCTCCGGATGGCGGTCCCCCCCGACTCGCTCACCGAGGCTCTCCGCGCGCACCAGGCGGCTCAGCAACAGCAACGGCAGCAGCAACAGCATGACGATCTCTTCCTCGACCCAAGCCTGAGGGAGAACCCGCCTCCGCCACCTGGCCAGCCACCGCAACAGCTCGAGCAGGACGTCCGCCAGCAGCTCTTCAAGGACGTCGCGACGATCCTCTACGTTGACCCCTCGCAGGCCGAGGACCTCGTAGTCAGTAGAGAGCGCCTGAGGGAGCCTCGTGCGCGCGCATGTCTCCAGTCTGACCCCATGCCTCTTCTCAGAACCACTTTGTCCAGCGGATCGACGCCAACAGCACTTATTTTGAGCGCGGTGTCCTACCCGAGGCTCAGTCCGAGTCTGGCCGAGCGCTACTCGGTTCACTGGCGGCCCAGGTGTGTGGCGGCTCTTGCGCTCTCGCCCTCTCTCCTTTTCGCGCAATACATCCCACTCAAATCTTGTCCCTTCAGGCCATCGAGCTGGATCTCGTACGCAAAGTGCACACGGGTGAGGCTACCGGAGGACGTAATGCCTGGCCGAACGTGGGGATCTGGTTGGTGACCAAGGTGCGGCATTGGCCTTGCTGTTCTGCGTGTAGTACTGCTTTCTGATGTGGCGCTCGTTTGCCACAGGCCTTTGATATCTGGACCGGGCAGATATCGTGAAAGAGGGGTTTTTTTTTTTTTTTTTTTTTTGTTGGCCCATCCTCCTGTTTCTCGTCCCCTGCGCATGCCGCGCCGCTACTTGCCCAATATTGACGGGTAGCAAACACCCACTTGGGTCTTCTCCTTTCCTCCATGACAGGTGCGTCCCTATTTGTGACCCCTCTGCCTCCCTACCGCCATTCCGACTGACACTCTCGTCTACTCGCTACTAGCCACGACCCCCCGCTTCCCCTCTCACCTCTCATCCTATCTCTACTCTCCTGGGTCTTTCGATGGACTGTTCGTCGGGATAGGGTGTCCGGGGTTTCCCTATGTAGCTTGCTAGATGTTAAAACGATTCTAATAACCAGCTGCTGTATCTCCGAGTTTCATCGCGGTTTGCTCCTACACATGCGACTCAGTCCCTGGCGACCGCAGCCTTCCGACTTCTCTCGCGGAGACGCGCGTTCTCGCTCTCCTTCAACCACCAACAACGCGACGTACCTGTCTCCTGCATCACCTTTTCTTTACTTTCTCCTCCGCCTCCGCCCCACCCTTCTTTCTTTCGCATCCTCTCCTCCTCTCCCATGTCCCTGGTCGACGCCTCCGCGTCGCGGAAAGCCCGGCTCGAAGCCCTCCGGAAGCGCAAGGCCGGCGACGTCGTTGGCGAGGACGGCAAGCCGTTCGTCCCTCTGTCTCTGTCTCTGTCTCCCTCACTGGCTGTCAGGCTTACTCAATCATGCGAGCGCGTGATCCAGGGCCCCCATCCAGCTCAAGCAGCGGAACTTTGACCCGTCAACGAGGGAGGCCAAGAAGGTGCGCACGCACGCGTCCTCGTCCGAGTCGCACTTTCCTCCGGATATCCGTTAGCCCTCCTCCCTCTCACTTGACTGACTCGACCTCCTCACCAGTTCACGATGGACTCGCTCGACTCGACGATCGAGGGTGAGCTGGAGGGCGTCACGGACAAGATCCTCGCCGAGGATGAGGCGCGCCGGACCGAAGAGCTCGTTCGTCCTTGTCGCTTTCTGACTCCTCCTGCTTCTGCCTCCCAAGCAACCATTGAACCTTGGACTGAATGATTCCCCACCTTAGAACCTGTTGAACATTGCGCCTAAGCGACCGAACTGGGACCTCAAGCGTGACCTCGACCGGATATCGGCCAAGCTCGAGCGTGAGACGAACGAAGCGATCAAGAGTGTCATTCGTGCGTTTTCTCGCTCGCTTCCCCTGCGGCCCTCGGGGAGGGAGAATGAGGGTGTGAAGTGAGCTGGTATGGCGACTGACTCAGTATTGTTCCTCTCTTCCTTCCCCTTCCCCCCCCCCCCCCTCACCTCGGCTCCGTCGACTCGTCGCGTCACGTCCTGCTTCTCTGGACTTCATGGCCCTCCCTTTTTCCTTCACTCACTCAACCCAACACTCCCCTCAATCCTCACCAGGCGCCCGCATCGTCGCCCAGAACGGCAGCTCCTCATCCAAAGAGGGTGGGCTCGACCTCGTCGGCGCGCTCGATGCCCTCGGAGGCGACGACGACGACGACGACGACGAGGAGAATGAGGAGACCAAGGAGGTCGCTGAGTGAATGCGGGACTGTTTGGCGTGGGGAGCTGGATGGAGAGACGTGTAATTCATGTATGTATGATCGGGGAAAAGAAGGATGGGAATCCTGTGAGACGGATAGGTAGGCCGCTTTTGGAGTTGTTCAAGAAGAGAACAGCAATTTTGGCGCAAGAGAGGTCCTTGTTAAGACGGAGTCCAAAGATTGGCGAGCGGATATGAGAAAATGTAAGCGCACATGTGGAGAGAGATCGTTGTGGCTCGGGAAACATGAATGGGAGTGTGTTGCGAGGTGGAGGAGCGAGCCGACGCCTCGAGGCGACCTGTCAACTTGTCTATCTCTCCTCCAATGGCCACCATCATGTTCGACACTTCGCTTGGCGGTCTCCCTGACCTCACACCCAGGCAGCGGGCTGCTCTAAGGCGATGTCAGTTCATGAGCTTTCTCTGTGACTCTCGAGTGAGAGACTCAAGACCACGTCGCCCTTGCTCAACTTCGCTCCCGTCTGATCGATTCCCCTCCCAGCCGGCCTCCTCACCCCAGCTGAGATCCTTCTCCCCATCAGGTCAGACGTCATCAAGGCTCTCGCACCCCTCTCTCAGCACGATGCAGAGGCCCTCATCGACGCCGTGACCCGATCCGTGGTCCCCGTCCCGAGACCGCTCGTGCGCCGTCTCCCACGCGAGGAGAAGGACGCGTCTGCATCTGGCGGAGACGCGTTGGGGTCCTTCGTTGAGGACGATGAGGACGCGCCACTTCGTTTCGGGGACGACGTGATAGATGGATTGTTAGGCGGCGGTATCCGCCGTGGAGAGATCACCGAAATCGTTGGCGAGAGGTAAGCTGCTACCTACCTACGATCCCACGCCTCCGATCTACGACGCGACTTGACCGCCTGTCTCTAGCTCGAGCGGCAAGTCCCAGCTCTGTCTCTCGCTCGCCATTTCATCTCAGCTCCCCTCTCTCGGTGGACCCTCGACGCCCTCGCCTCCTCCTCGATCCCTGGGTTCGGTCGTCTACATCACCACCGAGGGCCATATCCCTTCCTCCCGACTCCGCGGCCTCGCCGACGGCCTCCTCCGTCGCCACCCCCAGCCCCCCCCGAACGACAACCTGACCGCGGACGACTTGGCGGACCACATCTACCTTTTCTCCGTCAGCGACCCTGAGGCGCTCGAGCATGCGCTCGCGTATCAAGTCCCTGCGCTCGTCGAACGACTCAACGCCAGCGCCTACAATCCCGTCGGGCCCGAGCAGTCCTCCAACACCAAGGGCAAGAGCAAGGCCGAACCGCCTCCAACCCCTTTGTCCCCACTCCGGCTCCTCATCCTCGATTCGCTCGCTGCCCTCACTCGGGCGACGTTCGATTCTGGGCCCTCGGCTCTCTCGGATCGTTCCGTCTTCCTCGCCTCAGTAACCGACAAGCTCAAGTCGCTCGCGACCCTCCACAACCTCGCCGTCGTCGTCACAAACCAGGTCTCGGACGTCATGGAAGAGCAGCAGGCGATCCATCACCGCAAGACAAAGTTTTTCCCCCCCGAAAGGCTCCATCGACTGGACGGCGGCGCCGAGAGCGAGGATGACGAGGAGGACGATGAGGACGAGGATGCGGACGAAGACGTCAACGATACCGGCTCGGGACCCTCGTCTTCTCTCCCGTCCAAGCGGAAGCGGCCACCCTCAACCTCGACCTCCTCCGACCCGCGCCGGCTCGTCCTCACGTACAACCCCCAGGCGCGTTGGTTCAACGGCTCAGGCCGAGACCTAGCGAAGGAGGCTGCCCTAGGCCTCGTTTGGGCCAACGGCGTCAATTCCCGTCTGATGCTCGCTCGGACGAGGCGCTTTGTTCCGTTCGATGCGGGGCTCAGTGGGGCTGAGGAGGAGAGGCTACTCGTCAGGCGATGCGGGCTCGTCTTTGGCCCGCATGCCAGGGGTGGGAGGAGGGTCGAGTATGTCGTTGGGAGGGACGCGATCTGGGGGCTTAAGCGGATGCCTGCGTTGACGCAGACGGTTGAGATGAGGGTGGCGCAGGCTGAGGAGATTCGGGCGAAGGTTGAGCGGCGGAGGGAAGAGATTCGCGGCGGTGGCGGCGACGACAACGACGTTGAAGAGGACTGGGGGGACGACAGCTGGATGGAGAAGCTGAGGGAGGGTGATCTTGACCTGGCGTCGTCGGCAGCAGCCTAATCTTAGTTGAAGGGCGACGTGGAAGGTGCTATCCCGTGAGTGTCCTTCCAGTCACAGCTGGCGTTTTCGGATCTCAGCAATCTCACCTTATTATCACCCCTCCTCTCTGATAGACAGCGCCATGAAACTCCGTCCTTCTTTAATCCTGACTCGAACTTGCATGATATTGTCCCCTGATCAATTTTGTGATAACTATGGCGTGGCTCGCATTATCGGGCGTAGCAGTCAGCGACGAGGTGCCGTAGCCTAGCTTGCCCTCTGTATTTTCCCCAGCCGCATGCCGTTATCGTCTCTTTGCGTCCCAGTTTTATGGTGTCCATCAACCGAGTCCTGCGCGAGAAGTCGGACCGAAAGGCCTGTGGATCTGCTCTTTCCCTGTACCGCTTCCCGTTCTGGCAAGGCGAGGTATGTTGATTTGTGAGGGACATACATCGCATCGAGAGTCATCGCGCAATGGTCTAGTCAAGACAGTCCTAATCGAAAAAATGAAAATGATTTGACACGGAAAGGTGAAGAAAAATAACATGGGACAGATGAAGACAAGAGAGGAAGAGAGGGAGAAAGTGGGAAACGTTAGTAAGATCAACCGTGGAGAGAAAGAAAACCACTGGGGCTGGGGAGGGAGGGGGGAACCCTGCCAGTCCCAAAGGCACTGCAGGGCTTCAGGGAGGGAAGACTCTAGTACACATTGGTGATCTTGTTGATTCCGGCCGAGGCCTGGACAATGCCCGGGACGGCAGACGCCGCATCGAGGCTAATGAAAGCAGAGAGAGCACGTCAGTCTGGCTTGAGACTTCAGAGAGAAAGAGCCGGAGGACAAACGTGTAGGTGTAAGGGACGTTGGTGAGAGTTCCAACGTTTCCAGTGTCGGGCTCGTCCGAGTTAATGAAGATGTTGTCCTTCTGGACAGCGTATCCCTTCTTCTCGGTGGTCATGATGGCTATGGGGAAGAAGGTGGGTCAGATGCATGTCGGAATAAAGCAGCAGGATATTGAGGTATAATGTACGTTTGAGAACGTTGTTAAAGTTGTTGGACTCAATGAGAATCTGGGCGCCGACACGGGAGTCGATGCCGGAGATCTTGACGTCCTTGTAGTAATTGTTGTAAACCTTAGAGAAGAGGGGAGACAAGGAGCGCGTGCCTGTCAGAGGGTGCGTCGAGAGGCTAGTGATGGACTCTACACACGTGTCCGGTTCCGAAGCGGAGCGAGGGGAGCCGCGATCCGAGGTTGTAAAAGTAGTTGTGGTGGTACTGCGAAGGGGTGTAGCTCCGGTAAGTTGTTATTGAAATTTCGACGCCTAATAGTATTTACAGTGACTCGAAGGTGGCCAGTGTCCTCAGCCTAAGCAATGAAAAATGCGAGTGAGAGAGAAGAGGAAAGCGTCAGCGCCGGCATATTCTCTGTCGCACGCACCTGCACCTTTCTTTGCGTCCTTCCTCACCTTGTTGTTGTCTGAGTGACCAACGAGAGAGGTCTTGTAAGTGTCATGGAACGTGTTCCATGAGACGGTAATGAAGTCGGCGGCGTGCGAAATGTCGAGAGCGCCGTCGTAGTCTGAGGTCGGGGCGGTCGTCAGACACCACGTACGCTGAATCGAGCTCAGCTGAGCTAGTACTTACAATCTTTGTCGACGCTTCAAAAATAACAATAAGGGAAGAGGTTGTCAGACTGATCAGGAAAGATGGGGGAATGCGGAGACAAGGGGGCAGGAATTCCGGCCTGGCCATTCGCGCGCCTTCAACGGGGTTTCTTATCGAGGGAACTCACGCAAGGTCGGCGAAGAACTCGCAGTGGTCGACCCAGACGTTCGTAGTGTCGTACTGGATGGCGACAAGGTCGGTGGGTGCCTTGGACTTGGAGAGTTGGAGGTTGCGAATGATGACGTTCTTGCCCCTGGTGATGAAATCAACGTCAAACAGTTTTTGGATGGGCAGTGGAAAGATCAAGACGTACTCTTTGACGCGGAATCCTCCTCCAGTGAGACCATCGACGCTTCCTCCATTGGCACCGAAAATGGACTGCTCAACAAGTGTCAGATTGCGATGGGGCAGCTGCTGGTTGGGAAAGATTCACAGTGTTGGATCCGACGTCAACCTCTTTCCCGTCGCCCGTAATGACTCCAGAGATGACGACGATCTAAACGATGGTGAGAATCAGGATGCGCTCAACCCTGGAAAATAGGAAGAAGAGGACAGACCTTCTTGTCAGTGCCGGTGACAGCCGAGCGGAGGGCCGAAAGAGTGGTAACTGAGGAGTGGAAGTAGGACATGATCAGCATGAGGGATGAAGACCTCTGTAATCTTAGACTCACCGGTAGTGATTTTTCCACCGGTTCCTCCTGTCGTGCCTCCATTCTGGGTGGCATATCCAACTAGCTGGTCGACTGGAAATCGGGAGAGCGTGAGTACTTCCAGTAGATATATTGAGAGGGTAGCCAACTCACCAGCAGCGGCGCGCTTCGTAATGTCAACGTCGACGAGGGGGGCAGCCAGAGCCGACGAAGCCGCGAGAGCGAGGGAGAGGACAGTTCCAATGAAGATCATTGTGCTATGAGTGTGAGTGTGTAGAGAATGAGATAGATGGAGAGATAGCTGATGAGGTGATGGAGAGTAAGGATTCACTCAACGGTTGTTGGGCTTTTATGGAGGAGAGACTGGAGCTTTGCATCAAGCAATGTCCGGATCTGCCCGGTCCGCCGAGGCCGTAAGTTTGACGCTAACATGAGGAACAGGAAAAAGCGCAGTTAGACGATATGGGCAAGAATTTAGCGGTGAGACGGGACGGGGTCGGGGTCGGAGTCTGGGTCGGACAAGGCTAGATTGTCCAGACTACGTGCAGGAGGGTGGCGGGGGGAAAGGCGAACTGTCTCCGTCCGTGAGTGACGTCTGGCTCGTTCGGAGGAACAGCGGGAAAAGAAAACTGGAAATAAGGCGGGAAACGAAGCACGAGGTTCGCGATAGCTCCGCGTTTCAGCATTCCATTATATGAAAACGCCGGGTCCGCTTGGGAGACGATTCAGCCTTGCAGTCGAGGCGGCGCGCGTGCCGTGCCGCCGAAGGGCAAGACCTTCGAGCGAACGCAAGTGCTAGAGGCCAGGCCGCCCGGCCCTTCTCAACCATCAACCACGACGTCTTGTGATCCACATTTTAGCCTGGGTCACTCGCCCTCACGCTTCTTGCCACCACCACACCGGATCTGCTAGACGAATCCGGGCCGGAGAAGGTCCTCTAATGTGCAATCCTCACCCTACATGAGAGCCAGTCCGGACCGCTTGAACATTTTAATGAGCGCGAAAGATGCAATAGATGGCCTGTAAGACGGCTACACTCCGGGCCGCTGCCCATTCCACTCTAGGTCAGAGTGGCAGGTGACTTTTTTTTCTTCTGTTCTTTTGCGAGAGCTAAATGAGACGAATCTGAACAGAGGACCTCGGAGTTGAGATGGGCATAGACCGAGAGGACCCCGCCCGCCTAAAATCCTCTGCGGCCCATGATCCGAGCGAACAGGCAAAATATCGCGGATAGAGTGAGCAAACAAGCATAGTATTTATCCGCTACGATTGAAGTGCTTTACTGAACTAGCGCAAGAACCAGATAAGTTAGTGTCGTCATTAGCACGCCAGACGCAATGTATTGCGAAGCCACTCTACCGAACTCAGTTCGTTGATGAAGCACGCCACAGAGACTGTGAGATTGGAAAATAGGAGAGATACAGGCAGGGATGGAGTACTACATCTACCTGCCGTAGCTCGATGGTCCTCAAAAACGGCCTCCGGGTTGTCGACGGCCAGTACAATGACCTCCGCACTCGTGCTCCGACCAGAAAACGACGTTCAAGTCCCTTTGATTCACGCTCGAGGGGAGTTACTGTGAATACCGTTTGCCAGCTTAGATCTCGGCCAGCTGAGGTCGGTCTCGGTGGGGTCGCCCTTGGATGGAAGGCAGACGCACGTGAAAATTCAGCAGGTACATGGCGGTTGAGGCGCAGAAGGTCTCCGGCTACGAGGGCAGCATGTTCTAGACACTTGCACGGTGTAGTCCCAGAGCTGGACGAGGACGGACTGGACGTTGACGGCACCCTAAGCGTGGTAAAAGGAGAAGAGATAGAAACAGATGGATCACGTCACAGCGCTGTTGTGCCGCGTCACACATGGGAAATAGACTGGAGGTGAGAGTCAGGCATATCTACCCAGTCTCTTCCGCTCGTCACGTACGACTCATGCCCGAGGAAATCGACCATGAGCTTGTAGTATATCCTCGTGATATTGCTCAGCCTCCAACCCCGCTCGTTAGTACATCCGAGAGAAAGTAGCCCGGGATGCTCGGGACGATGCAATCGAGCGCCCCAGTCCCGCTCAGTCTCTGGGTTCGTTGCGGACCGAAGATCTAATCGAACTTGAGGAAGTTTAATTGAAGATCAGCCGTGCGCCATGATGAAGTGGACCGCGTTCCAGCGGGGTCTGCAATGGGAAATGGATATAATCAGATGAAAGGGAGCGACGATGTGATGCCAACTTTCGGCTTGTTCCCCTCTGTCCTCATTCAAAACCTCGAGTGCAGGGAAACGCATGAACGGATATGGAGAAAGTGCAGTGACAGACCCTCCACCTTGCACTTAAAGTGTGTAAACTTTGCGGTTACAGACAAATCATCAGTCAGGGCGCGATCTGGCTTTGGCCCTATCCGGTTAATCCCGCGACAGACGCGCACGTTGTCATCGACAGCAATCAGGATCCCGCGGTAGATCTTTGTTCCTCTCAATTATTGTTGTAGCCATTTCACTGTTGATGCTGGCCTGGAATTCCTTCCAGTCCCACTCGTCACGCCAGACTCAAAGGAGCACGCGATGTCAGTCGAGATCCAGGGCTACTCTCATGACGCGTTGGGGATCACCGCCTGCGGGGGGAGCCTCGCGTCGCGAAACTTGCCCATCATCCGGTCGATGTTGGCATCGGCAAAGGATATGGTAATGGGGGTGGGTGGGCTGGGACTAGCGGTGGCGAGCATGATGAGAAAGACGAGGGATAGGCTAGTCTCGAGTGATGATAGTAGTTGGGAGAAGAAATACAGAAATGTAATTTGGCGCGAGTCCGCCGCCACGCCCAGGCGGGCGCGCCGTTCGTTTACGTCTGGTCTGCACAGCGGGGGGGTTGTGGGACAATATGCGCAGTGTATTTTCCTTCCTCTCGCTCTCACATATCGGTAACGGGTCCCTGAATGAGACGGCCGCCAATCTCATATTGTCGTCGTCTCAATCTCGGATCCGCATGCTCCTCACCCACCCCTTGCCATCAGCAGTACCTCCAGCGCACGCGACGCTCTCCCCCCCCTTGGCCCATGAGATGCTGTCGACCTCCCCAGGTGCCGTATACGCCAGCAGTGGGTCGAACCTCTGTGGAATTGACCCCGAAGACTTGGAGCCGTCGGCAGAGCCGACCCCGCCGGCATGAGAGCCGGGCCGAGAGGAGACGGCTGCTGCTAGGGCTGGGGCGGCAGCGGCGGGTGGCGGAGGCTGGGAGGACGACCCGGTGGACAAGGCAGCTGCGTCCCAGAGGAGGAGAAGTGAGTCGGTACCTGCGGGGAGGGGAGTGATAAAGGCGCCCTACGTCAGATCTGCAGGTTCGAAAAGTGAGCAGGCAGGGAAAAACGGGCAAACTTGCCTCCTGTGCACAGCCCACCTCCGGTCCCGCTTGGTCCCTTCTCTCCCCAGCCGAGCGATGTGACCCTGCCACCGACCCGTCCGTGGCCCTTGAGTTCGACGACAGGGCTACCTGGGCTGCGCATGTCGAGCTGAATAACCATTGAGTCAATGATCAGTTGTCCACCCAAATAAGCCTCGGGTCGAAGCAATAGGAGCAACACACGACTTGGACATCTCCGCTGTTGCCATTGAAGGTCGCCAGGTAATGGGCGTCCGACGGGTTGAAGGCGATGCGCATGAGGGCTGGGGAGGATGAGGCCGCGGTCGAGGATGACGATGATGAAGCCGGGGTTTCATACAGCTGTAGGATCAGGATAGGGAAAATATTAGAGACTCAGGGCGAGTTTATTAGGATCAAGAGAAAGAGTGGCCTACGATGGTCGAGTGCTCGAGAGATCGCAAGTCGAACGCCCGGAGCGAGCCGTCTTCTCCGACGGAGACCTAAGGTGGGGAAGATAGGCAGGGTTAGGATGTATGCGGCTTGAGCGAGACATGCATAGGTGCGACTAACAAAGACTTCGGTCCCGCCGGGGAGCCAGGCGACGTCATACACCTCTCGGTCGTGAGCGATCAGCTGGGTGACGGCGACGCCCGTCTGCACGTCCCTAGTAGCACAGGCGACACTCTTGGATCAGCAGCTCGTCCTTAGGGACGAATGTGGGAGCAGGAATTCATACCAGACAGTGCATGTCGTGTCCTAAAGGCACCGCAGGCGAGAGATTATTGTCGGCATCGCCTTGCATTATGGACAAAAGCAGCTCAGACTCACAACTGATGACGTTACGATCATGCTCGGATTAAGAGCATTCCAGCTGAGAGACGTCAGTGGAGCTGGGTTGTTCTGCGCTCTTGATTGGCCACTAGGAGGCGTTGGTGGTCCTGTTGGGGCCTGAACGGCCTTGGTCTGAAGTGAGATTGCGAGGGTCAGTCACGCAGTGACGCATCTGGTCGGTTCACGACGCGACGCGAAACAACTCACGTGCGAGAGCAGCGTCTTCTGAGTCATCCTTCCCTGCGGTCCGCCGCCTTCTGTTGGAGCGGTGTACTCCCAGATACGGAGAGAGTCGCCTGTGCTAGCGAGGAGCTCTCGTGGCGGCGAGTTGCCGGACGAACCCCCAGAGGTCCGCGACGACGGCGACGGTTCCCAAGCGAGGCACGTCTGAGGGAATCCCACGGTTGTCGACGCGAGTGGAACGAGATGCGAAGGCTGGTGAGAGTCCTGTATGCAATGCGTCTTGCCGTCAGCAAGAAGGAAGGCTCAGGAGAACGACGACGGGCGCCTCCAAGGGGTCCCAGCCGACGACGAGCGCGACCATCAATGTGCGACTGGTGGACGAACGCGTTTGGGGCCGAGGACCTGAAGGACGTTGGGGCTACCTCCGAGAATGAAGCTGCCGATGGCCAACCGATTTCGATCCTGAGGCGACTGCGAGTGGGCGAGGGAGTAGATTGGGACTGCCGGAAGGGCCGACAACGAGCGCGCGTGAGACCGATGGAGGCGAGGCGTTCAGCGAATACGCCATCGTCGCATTGGCGCGCGACAATGCTAACTTACATTGAGAATCATAGGAGAGCATGGCAGGCTGAAAGACCAGTCCGCCGGAGAAAATACTGAAGGGAATGCGTCGTGGTTGATAGCAGACCCACATCACCGGAAGCCCAGATCTCCTCTCCCCTCAACGCGACCACGCGCGCGTCGCCCTCTCCTCTCGTCCTTGTCCTGACGACCACCGTCAACTTGCCTCCCGCCTTCCCTTCCAGTTCTCCCTCCACCCCACCCTGCATGCCTCTCGGGCTTTCTAACCCAGCTCGTTCGACAGAGGAGCTCCTCGCCGAGCTCAAGGTCGACCGGCTTCCGACCACTGAGGAGGTCGCCGCCCAGGTCGAGGAGCGCTTCCTCGCGCCGAGAAAGATCCTCAAGGACGCCTGGCTCGGCGGCTTCTCTGTGTGAGTGCCTGATATTGGTGGGAAACAGAGAGACCCTGAGATCCTGCACAAGCCCGGACACAAGCTGGCGCCGTCGCTGCTGGCTCCCTGTCTCCTGGTTCGCGAACTGACGTCGTCATTGTCCCTCTTTCTGGTCGTCCTCTCGTCATGGATCTGGAAGTCAATGGCATACTCCTCCCCCGGTACCTCCCATCACGCTTGATTCACTACCGCCGACGCATTCGCCCTCGTTCCTTCGCAAGGGACTGTCTGGCTCCGTTGTCGGCTGGGCTGAGGTTCGTTGCTTTGACAGGCCCTACCGTTCTCAGCTGACTTTCTTCGATCTGTCTTTCTTATTCTTCTTAATTTTCTCTCCTATCGCCCTCTCTTCATCCCTCTCTCTTTGTCTCCCAGACCAAGGCCCCCCCTCCGCCTCCCAACTCGATTCAGTCGCTGGCGACAACGCGTCTCCCCGCGCCGCAGACGTCGTTCGTCCGCGGCAAGTCCGCCAACCTCCCTTTCCTCCCCGGAGGACTCGAGCCTTCAAATCTTCTTCAAGAGGGTGGGGTTGATTTGGAAGAAGAGGAAGGAGAGGAGCAAGTCGGTTGGCGGACACGTGCTCCGGGCTTGTCTCGTGGTCTGGCATTCGATGATGCCTCGGCGATGGAGGGCGAAGGCGACTGGGTAATTGAAGCATTCTTGGGTCGAGGCAAGGGAGATGAGGTCCGTAAGCCACAGGAGACGTTGGACGCCGGTGTGAGTCGCCAGCTTCGTACAGGGGCCGATCGGGGAGGCCACACGTTGACTCGACAGTTCTTGCTCCCCTCAGCCTTCTCACTTGAAAGCTATGGAACTACCCCTGGCCGTCCGTCCTGGTAAGGGTCGGGAGGACATCTCTGGTATCGACGACCTGCTTCCGCCTTCTGTGAGTCTAGCGTGACCTTTAGGTAAGTTGCAGCCGTCCTGACATTTCGTGCTGTGCCACTACCTTCTCCAGTCCTTCTCGAACTCCGATGCCGTCGTACCTGTCTCCAAGCCCAAACGTATCAAGAAGGTAGAGAAGAAGGAATGGGCGCATGTTGTGGACGTTAACCAGGAGCTTGTCAACGTACGTCAAGGCAATGGCTAGGGTTAGGGCTATGACTAGGGGAAGGACAGGACACCTCCAGCTGACTTGCCCGGGCCTCAGTTCGACGAGCTTGTTCCTGACATGGCATATCATGTGGGTGGAGTTCGCTAGTCAAAGAATGGACATACGCTCAGACTGGGCTGCATCACTCCTACAGTATCCCTTCAAGCTCGATAATTTCCAGAAGGAGGCGATCTATCATCTTGGTGGGTCCCACATTGGCCTATTGTCAAGCTCAGTTCGATCTCCCGATGCTGATGTGTATGCCTTCTTCGTCATCAGAGATGGGCGACTCGGTCTTCGTCGCCGCCCACACTTCGGCAGGAAAGACGGTCGTTGCCGAATACGCCATCGCCCTTGCCGCTAAGCACATGACGAGGTGCGTATCCGGCTCGTTTGCTCGAACCTGCGTCAGCTACTAACAGCTGGGGTCAACGACAGGGCTATCTACACCTCGCCCATCAAGGCGCTTTCGAACCAAAAGTTCCGCGACTTCAAGCAGTCGTTCGATCCGAGCACAGTCGGCATTCTCACGGGAGATGTTCAGATCAACCCGGAGGGCAGCTGTTTAATTGTGCAACTTCGCTCTCCCGACTCAAGGCACGGACGTGGGCTGACCGAGTTCCTCTACTCCAGATGACGACCGAGATCCTACGGAGCATGCTCTACAAGGGCGCAGACCTCATCCGCGACGTTGAGTTTGTCATCTTCGACGAGGTTCACTATGTCAACGATGCCGAGCGGGGTGTTGTCTGGGAGGAGGTTATCATCTTGCTGCCGGACCATGTCAACATCATCCTCCTCTCGGCGACTGTCCCCAACACCAAGGAGTTTGCCGGCTGGGTTGGGTGCGTACAGCATCTCAATCACATTGTGCTTATGCCCTCCTGTGCTGATTTTCCTGGTCCCTTGTGCATCCAGTCGTACCAAGAAGAAGGACATCTACGTCATCTCAACGCCCAAGCGGCCCGTCCCGCTCGAGCACTACCTCTATGCTGGCAAAGAGATCCATAAGATCATTGATAAGACGGGCTCCTTCCTCGGGGAGGGCCTCAAGTCGGCTGCAGACTCGCTCCGCCGCAAGCAAGAAAAAGAGCGCGAGGCTGCGGGCCTCCCTCCCCTTCAACGCACGGGCGGCCGCGGTCTGCCACCTGCTCGTGGAGGACGAGGTGGCGGGCCTGGTCGGGGTGGGCCTCCGAACGGCCGTGGTGGAGGAGGCGCTGGGCGAGGAGCCGGACCTGTTTCTCGTGGTGGACGGGGCGGTGGAGGCGCCGGTGGTGCGCCCTTTCGGTTTGGCGGAGGTGGCCAGGACAAGAACCTGTGGACGCATCTGGTCGCCTACCTCAAGAAGAAGGACTTGCTCCCGGTCGTTTGCTTCGTCTTCTCCAAGAAGCGCTGCGAGGAGAACGCCGCCTCGCTCGGGACCACGGACCTCTGCACAAGCTCGGAGAAATCCATGGTCCATGTTATGATCGAGCGAGCGCTCAAAAGGCTCAAAGGTGAGCAGTGTCGATACAGGCCTGATCGTCAATCTAGGGCTGACTGCACTATTTTTCAGGATCGGACAAGATGTTGCCTCAGATCCAGCGGATGAGAGAGCTCCTCAGCCGAGGCATAGGAGTCCACCACGGAGGCTTGCTGCCGATTGTCAAGGAAGTTGTCGAGATTCTCTTCTCGCAGGGCTACGTCAAGGTCCTCTTTGCGACTGAGACCTTTGCCATGGTGAGAGCAGCAGGTCCCAATAATTGAAACAAAGAGGACAACTGATTGTGTTGTTCTTCACTCATCACAGGGAGTCAACATGCCCGCTCGGTCGGTCGTCTTCTCCGGCATGCGCAAGCACGACGGTACGGGATTCCGCGACCTCCTCCCGGGCGAGTACACGCAGATGTCCGGACGCGCCGGCCGTCGTGGACTCGATCCGACGGGAGTGGTCATTATTATCTGCGGTGACGAGGTTCCAGAGGTTCGTCCAGAGCACGTGATTCAGCCTGAACTGGACGCTCCTGACGTTCGTTGCCCTAATTTAGACCCAGAGCCTCCATACGATGATGCTCGGGACGCCCAATAAGCTCTCCTCGCAGTTCCGTCTCACCTACAACATGATTCTCAACCTGCTCCGAGTTGAGGCGCTCAAGGTCGAGGAGATGATCAAGCGCAGTTTCTCCGAGAACGCCTCGCAGACGCTCCTGCCGGATCAGCAGCGCAAGATCCTTGAAGTAGGTCCTCTCCACCTCCATGGCTCTTAGGTTATCGCTGATGAAACACATCATCCAGGTCGAGGCCTCGCTTGCCGTCCTGCCCAAGCTCGACTGCCCGCATGAGCTCGCAACCGAGATCAGCAAATTCTACGACATCTCTCACGAGCTTGTTTACCTCAATAACTGGCTCCTGGATGCCGCTGCTTCGAGCATGCACGGGTCAAAGAACTTCCAGCCGGGACGGGTCGTCGTGATCCGGGATGGGGTGAGTGCTCATCTCTTACCCATGTCACGTCTAAGGATCTTACTTAACCTCTCCCACAGCATTTTCCCATGAACCTCGCGATGATTCTTCGGCAAGAGGCGAATGCGATCGTCAACGGCACCTCTACTTCCAAAACATACCTCGTCCTCGCTTTGTCTGACGAGGAGACGAAGAACAATTCGCATGGTTGGTCTCCGAAATTCATGCTTCTCGGCCGTGTTAGCTGCTCATCCTCATCACCTGCAAAAGATCTCCCCAGAGACGCTGTTCCTGCCCCCAGGTGGCCGCCGACTCCGTCGAGCATTCGTCGCCCAGCTCAGCCTTTGTACGAGGTCCGGGCGGTCCCGCTGTCCAATATCGCTTACGTGACGAGCCGGAGCCAAAAGGTGTGTCGGCCTCCAGCCTCACTTCTCCATCGTCTTTTGTTCTCACCGCCATTCTTTCATAGCTGGACCCGGTCACCCTCCAGCAAATTTCCGTCCAATTCCACATCGCTCCCATGCAGGCTTGCGCGGAGACTCTTGCTGAGATCGCTGATCAATTCAAGGCTGATGATGCGATCCCCGAGGCCGACTGGTCCAAGATTCGGTCGCTTGAGTTTCAGGACGCGTTGAGGGCCCGAGCGGGCCTCCAGAAGCAGCTGAATAAGCGGACTTGCGTGACCCACCCGGACTTTGAGATCAATGTAAGTCTTCTGTCGTTTTAATTCCACCCGAATGCGCAGCCTGACCTGACTCTTTCTCTCTAGTATGAAGTCATGCACGCCGAGAAGGCCCTCAAGCTCAAGATTGCCGATCTCAAGTTGGCCATCTCGGACCAAAACCTCGAGCTTCTACCTGACTACGAGCAGCGTATCGAGGTCCTTAAGGAGCTCCGTTTCATTGACGACAACGCCACTGTCCTACTCAAAGGCCGAGTCGCGTGCGAGGTGAACGGCTGTCATGCATGTTTCTCGTGAGGCTCGGCTGACGTTTCTCACTCGTGCTTCGCAGATCAATTCGGCCAATGAGCTCATTCTTACGGAGCTCATCCTTGAGAATACCCTGGCGACCTATGAACCAGAGGAGATCGTGGCGCTGCTCTCGTGTTTCGTCTTCCAAGAGAAGACCGAAGTCGAGCCTTTCTTTGCGCCTCGACTGGACGAGGCATGTCATCACTGCTCCTTGATCTCTTTTTATAGTGACACTCTGACGCCATCCCTTTCTATCCATCCGACAGGGTCGAAAGGTTATTCTCGACATTGCCGAGATGATTGGACGCGTCCAAGATTCGCACAAGGTCCCCCACGACGATTTTGCGACCTCGCTCAAGTTTGGGCTCATGGAGGCCGTCTATGAGTGGGCCAAGGGTGTTGTGCGTCGAATCCTCCCTCCTCCCCCCTCCTCCTCCCCTTCTCTCCTCCTCGCAAGCTCGGGAGTGCATGCTGATTTCCCGCACGACAGCCCTTTGAGGAGATCACCAAGCTCACCGATGTCCAGGAGGGTACCATCGTCCGCGTCATCACCCGGCTCGACCAGACGTGCCAGGAGGTCCGCGATGCTGCCCGGGTCATTGGCGACGCAGGGCTCTTCCAGAAGATGGAGGAAGCCCAGACGCTTATCAAACGCGATGTCGTGAGTTCATGACCCCTTTCGAGGTCCGACGGCGGCATATCTGACGGCGTTGCGTCCAGATCTTTGCACCCTCGCTTTTCGTCGCATAGCTGGGGAGAGGGAGAGGGTTGTCCTCTGTTGTTATTCTCTCACCTTGCATAAAACTTTCATTCATGACTTTCCATTCGTTTATGCCTGAGAACTCTTCACGACAGAACGTGACCTGGCGCGTCTTGATGAGGTGACTCGTGGCCCGATCCGTGCGACTGGCATCCGTTCTCTCCCAACGCTCACCACCCGCATCTTCTCTTTCTACCAATGGCCGCCCAGACCGTCCCCGAGCTTGCGCTCTCCGAATCGGATGAGCACGATGTCAACGACCTCGGCGAGGGCCCCTTGAGCGGCGACTTCCGCGAGGTCGAGTACGACCCTTCGCACGTCTGGATCGAGGACCCGGATGACCCGATGGAGCCTCCACCTGCACTCTCTCAGTGGGATAAGAACGGATGGGACGACACAGCTCTCGTCTCGGTCTGGGCGGCTGCCACGGAGGAATTCATCGTGAATGTCTTGTCGCTCTCTCTAATTTCGCTCGCTTTACTCATGGTGCCCTTCCCTGCCCCTCCAGCGGTATAACGACCCGACGGCGCCATTCGTCCCCTTTGAGGTCGATGAAGACCTCATCGCCCTGTCCAAGCAAACAATGAAGGATTCGTGGAAGATCAAGATGAAAGCGCGTGAGCAGATCGAACGGGCGGCGTGGGAGGAGGTTGGCCTCCCGCCGAGAGGGACGCGTGAGACTACGAATTTGTGAGTCGAGGTAGCCTTGGATCGGTATGAGCACTGCCTGACATCTTTCCAGGTGGTACTACACGGTTGCGAGACCCAAGCCAAAGTCGCCCTACGTACCGAAGAAGCCGGTGAACCCGTACTTGGCAGCACGTGAGTTCGGGAGTCGGAGAAACGCGACGGATTTGGCGGCTCCGACTGACGTACGACGTCCACTTCCCTCTCAGCGGTGTCCAAGAAGCGCAAGATCACGGCGACCTCATCGGCGACAGCCGACGACCCGGAGTACCGTCTGCAGTCGCCCGAGCCGTACGAGGGGGGTCTTGTCTCTCCACCCGCCTGGGAGCCGGAGGAACCCACGTTTGGAGATGAAATCGAGGACGAAGAGGTGGAGTACGCTGCAGTCAGTAGAGAGGGAATGATAGTCACGATGGGAGACAGGTCAGAGTGGGACGATTCGGACCTGGTCCAAGGTTGGGAGCAGGAAAAGCAAGCGTGGCAGGTCGGTCCTCCGTCTTCTTCGCGCCATCGTTGCGTTTCCTGTTGGCTGACGAATATTATTGCTTGCTGATACTAGGAGGCCAACGGGACCACCAAGACATGGCTCGACCTTGCCCTCGAAGAAAAAGCGCGCGCAGATGCAGCGGTGGAAGACGCGACGGAGGATGCGACGGAGGTCAACGCAGGGGCGACGTCCTCTGCTGAGAAGATTGCTGCTGTACCTCCTTTAAAGCTTGACAAGGTCGCTCGCCGGAACCTGGAACGGTTCAAGAACGGCGCTGCAGCTGCCGGCTCAATGCCCACCGAACCAGAGGAGCTTTCGTATGATTAATCCATCGATTCGGTTGGATGAAGCTGCATCGTCATCGTCACGGGATGTGCCCTGGGAACGCGTCAAACTCGTCGAACGATTCCTCGCTCTCCAGCTCGTCCTCCTCTTCGTCTTCCTCCTCCTCCTCCTCCTCCTCCTCCTCCTCCGGCGGTGCCTCATAGCTGCGATTCCCCTCCTCCTCCCTCTCCTCATCGCTCTCCTGCTTGACCCGACTCAACCGCTTGCCTCCTCGAAGATCCTCCCCGATGCCGCCGCTGCCCCCAACTGTCGATGGCCGGCCGCGCTTCCGACTGCTGCTGCTGCTATTGCGGTGATCCGGAGGCGCAGCCGATCTCGTCGGTGTCGACGCTGTGGGAGCAAGAGGAGGCGGTGGTGGTGCATTTGCCTTGGCCGTCGTCTTTCTTGCCATCGAAGATGCCATTTGCTGCTTCTTCAACGACCCTTCTCCTTCCGCAGACACCTTCAAGGGCGTAGGAACGAGCGCGGCGGTGGCGCTTTCTCCCCCGCCGCCCGTAGAGCGTCGTTTCAGAGAGGCCGATGTCCCCGACAGCGCCAACTGGGCCGCTGGCCGGTAGGACGCGTTGGATGTCGTCGGAGAGACGTCGGCGGCGGGACCGAGGACTGTCCGCCTCCGCTTCTTTCCGCTCGAATCTGGGGAGAGAGGAGGACGGCGCTGGGAGGAAGAGGAGGAGGCTCTGAGGACAACCGAAGTGGACGGGTGGTCCTGTGTATGCGGGTCTCGTTGGGAGAAGTGGCCGTGGGTTGTTGGACGCTGCACTGTTGAGGTGTAGTCCAAAGCCTTGCTGTTGCGTCTGGAAGATGACAAGAAGAGAGGCAAGAGATTGTGTTAGAACTGGGCAACTGAGATGCTCCATGCACGAAGGAAGACTCACAAGTGCAAAGAGTTCCTTCCCTCCTCCTTACCATCGTCCAGCTCGAGCTCCTCCTCTCGATCCAGCCCGCTCAGCCGCCCCGTCCCCAATGATGGCTTCTTCTTCCCCCTCCCCGCCGCCGCCGTCCCCCCTCCTCCTTGGATCTTGAACGGATCGTCCTCGTCCTGGTCGTCGCCGTACACCGTTCGATACGGGCACGCAAGGAGGTGTTTGTTCAACGAGGTCTTGCCGGCGTAATGCTTGTCGCACAGCAAGTTTGGGCACGGGAAGAGCCGCGGCAACGCCGACGATGGTTGCTGGTTCTGCTGTTCTCGCTCAAACGATGCGGCGGTGGCGGGTTGGAGAGAGTTAGGCTCCACGAGAGCCCCTGGGGCTGGTCGAGAGCGAGCCGGTGGGAGGAGCGCTGCTGGTACTGGTGGTGCACGAGAGAAGGAGGGAGCAGCCGGGGGAACGCCGGGCGAGCTGGCGGAGGCTGGGGCGGCGGCGGCGGCGCGTGGAACGACCGGGGAGGACGAGTGCGACTCCTTGGGGGCGAAGGCAGCGGGTTCCGGCACCGACGAGGGGGGTGGAAACGCCTCTGGAGGGCTAGCGGCTGACGCGGCTGGTGTTGGGAGAAGCAGGGGGCGAGGGCGATGGTGCGTCTTGGATCCAAATGACGAGACTGGGAGCGGGATGCGACTCTGGACGAGGGGCGAGCTGAGGGAGAGTCGGGAGGACGCCAGATAGGGCGGGGAGGTGGTCGACCCGGGTGTGCGAAAATGACTGAGGGAGGAACTTGGACAGAGGAACGAGGTAGCGGCGATCAGCCGTCATCCGGACGCGTCGCTCTTGAAAGGGAAAGAGGGGAGAGGAACTGAGACGCGACTCACCGGGTCGTGCGAATGGGGGCGGCATCCGCGTGCACTTCGACGACCTCCCTCTCTTTGCCTTTTCGACTAGGGCCAGACGGATGCCGTTCAGGCTCTGGTGCAGGTGCAGCAGGCGCGAGAATGCGGACAGGGACGGCAATAGCAGGCGCCGAGGAATGGGACGAGGACGTGGACGCGGATGCGGACGCGGATGCGGACGCGACGGGCGGCGCGTCACCTTGTTCCACAACAGCAGCAGCAGCCAGCGGAGTCGAAGGAGGTGGCCGTTGAGGAATTGTGTAGTCCTCCTCGCCGATGAATTGGCCCGCCTGGATGGAACGCCATGCCCAGTCAAGAGAGAGGACACTCTTGCCCTGGGCTCGGCCAGATGTGGCGAGAATGTCGAGCAAGGAAGGGTGCGTGGCTTCAACGTCGAGCAGAAGATGCGACGCCTGTGTCAGATCGCGTGTGACGCTACCGCCGAGGAGCTGAATAAGACAGGCATTCAGCATTTTGTCCGGATTGCTCTGAGCGATGCGGAAGAGAGCGCAGGTGGGGCATACGACGAGGACCGCTTCGAGCCGTTTAGCCTGGGCGCTCGAGGGGTCGAGCCAAAATGTGAGGCCCTGGCCCTCGGGCCATGCGACCGGAATGCTAGCCATGATCACTCGAGGGTGCTTATGTCGGGCTAGACCAGGGGGAGGTGCCGGGGGCGGTGGATGGATGGATGGACGGATGACGCCGAGAGATGATGGTTGAGGGAGCTTGCTTGCTCGAGCTGGATGCGGTCTCCGCCGTCTACCGGCTCTCGCGATGCTGTTTGCACTCGCTCGTCTTGCGTGCGGTTCTTCTTTCTCCTTGACACACCGCGATGGCCTGATCCACATCGACAAGGCGGACCACCCTCTCTCTCTCTCTCTCTCTCTCTCTCTCTCTCTCTTTCTCCCTTTTTTTTTTTTCGGCGGCGAGCTAGTTCTGTCACCCTAGACCTGGAAGCTTTCTTTAGTCGACGTCTTAGGATCAAGAGGCCGAGATCCTTCGTCGACTCTCTCTCCGCCCCTTCCTCCTCCCTGATGCGTTTGCTTTGACAGAGACCTCGTCAACACTGCCTCCTTGCCTCTCGCTGTCCCCCTGTCCCCCTTTCATCCTCGATTAGCACTGTGCTTGGCAGCTTGGCGTCGTCCCGGATCGACCCTTTGCTCTACTGCTGACATGAGCAATCTCCCTGCTCGCCCTGGCCTTCCTCGATCTGGCTTGCTCTGACTCGGCTAAGATCCACCGAAGTTCTCCTGAGCAAGCACGTCACCCTTTTGCGAGCTCAAGGGTCCGCCCTTTAGTGCCTTCTCGCCCTAGCTCTTGGTCTATCCCCCTCTCTTGGGGCACATGGGGGCAAACGACCCACGGGCGCCAATGGGTGACTTCGTTTGCCACGTTTCGAACAGCAAGCGAACCGCGCGTCGGTGGCAGTCGGTTGGTCGGTCAAATTCGATCAATCTCGCAGGCATGCAGCCTCGGATGCAAGGCTGCATCGGTCCTACTTGCTTCTCTCCCAAGCCGATCAATGGAAAATTAGCATAAATCAAGATCAACCTGGTGAGCTATAAAATGCTAGCTTTGGCAAGATGGGGCGCGCTTGCTAGGCTCGGCCATCCAGCCCACTGGGATCAACCACCCAACCAAGCGGGCATTTCATCGTCCCTTGGCTCTCGGCGTGATCTCGTTATCGATCTCCGCCTTTACAACAAGAGTAGGATCAAGAGATGTCCCCTGAAGCCAAGCCTTTGACCCGTGGTGAAACAGCATTTGTGCCTCCCCCTGAAATGAAGGCGCACTCGCTCGCTCGCTCGCTGGGCTGATGATGAAACCGGCCCCCTCTCCTCTATAGAAGTTCAAAAAGCAGAAGAATCTCTTCTCTCTCTCTTTTCCACCATCCTCCAACTTCCCTCCTTCCTCTTCTCCTTGCCCATCCTCTTTACTTCTTCGCAATGAAGTTCTTCTCAGCTGGCGTTGCCGCGCTCTCCCTTCTCGCCTCGACCGCTCTTGCCACCCCGCAGGTTGAGAAGCGTGCCGCTGCTGGTGCGTCGTTTGGAACTTGATACTTGAAAAGGGAGCATTATCGCTGATGAAGCTATCCTGTCTCTTAGTTGACCAGCTTACCGGTTTCGCTTCCCTTAACGGTGGAACCACCGGTGGCAAGGGCGGAAAGGTCACCACTGGTTAGTCTGATTCTCTGACTTCCTTCGACTCGCAAATTGTAAGTTGACCTGTTACCTTGCTATGTCTCCAGTAAAGGACCTCTCTTCCCTTCGTAAGGCCGTAGCTGGCGATGCCAAGAAAGTCGTAGTCATTGAGGGTGTCATTAAGGGTGACGGCAAGGAGATCGACGTTGGATCCAACACAGTACGTTGTCTTTTCTCTTCCCATCTCCTTTGTACAGCTTCTTCCGACATAATTATCGCGCTCCCCCCGTTCACAGTCCCTCTTTGGTGCCAACGGCGGCAACGCCGACGGTCTCACCAACGGTGGCTTCCGGATGAAGTCGGTCAAGAACGTCATCCTCCGCAACCTTCAGATCTCCAAGTCTAAGGCCCCCACCGACCTTGTCGCCATCCAGTACGGAACTACCAACGTCTGGGTCGACCACTGCGAGTTCTCCAACACCCTGACTGAGGGTAAGGACTTCTACGACGGGGCTCTTGACATCACACACGCCGCCGACTTCATCACCGTTTCGTGGAACCACTTCCACGACTCCGTACGTTTGGGCCTGGTGTCTTGACTCGAAGGACGTTGCTGAAGTAACCCGTCATTGCCCCTGTAGTTCAAGGTCTCCCTCATCGGTCATTCTAACAACAACAAGGTGATGGCGGCCGCAGGTCACCGTAACTGTTACTGAACCGGCACTGACGTTTTCTCTTGTCATTTAGGCTGAGGATGCTGGTCATCTCCGCGTCACTGTAAGTCTATATAGGCGTAAATCTTCGAGCCATAACGTTTAGCTCATCGCAACTATCTCACAGTACCACCACAACTACTTCAACAACCTCGGATCGCGCCTCCCTTCGCTCCGTTTCGGAACCGGCCATGTCATCGCTTTTTCTTACTTCCATTCCGCTCAGCGCATCCCTAACTTGCTCTCCCACTCCATTAGATCTACAACAACTTCTACAAGGATGTCAAGACCGGCGGTGTCGACTCCCGTGTTGGTGCTCAGGTCCTCATCGAGTCCAACAACTTCGTCAACGTTAAAAAGCGTGAGTTTGGCACGCTCTCCCTTTCCTGGTCTTGCGCGCAACCTCTAACACCGTGCTCCCTCCTCAGCCGTCATGACCACCGAGGAGAAGGGCTTCGCCGTCCAGCGCGACAACATCTTCACCAACTCTGACAAGCCCGACACTGGAAACGTTGGGACCCTAAACAAGGCTCCCTACTCGTACACCCTCGACGCCGCCAAGGACCTCCCCACCATCGTCCCTAAGTCGGCTGGAATCAACAAGATCACCGTCGCTTACTAAAAGAGCCATCTTGACTGCCCCTTACTCGTAGTGCGGGTTCATCCAGCATTAGTCTTCCCACAATCTTTTCATCTTCTGCCATCTCATCTTGCTGCCTGTTTTGTGCTTAGCTTGTTCTCTCCCTGAATCGTTTTATCTCGTGCGCACCGATTGAAGGTGTGACGCAGGAAGGGGTGTCTTCTTTATTTTGCTCGTTCGCTAGTCGAAATTCTCAATAGTTGATGCTCCGTTCCTGCTACACTACCGTTCTCTCAACTTTGGAATAGCGCCGAGCGACCTGTCTCTCTCTCTTGACGGTGAACGAACGCATCGGCCTTCCCTCTCGTCGTTCACCCAACGACCTTGACTTTCCTGTCTGACTTCCTCCCCCTTCCCCCGGACGACCACACACCTCTTCCTCCTGTTTCCCTCCCCCCCACCTCCCACTGCCATGTCCCTCCGCTTCCTTCCACGACTCCTCCCAACCTCACGGGCCCGCGCAACCTTCGCTGTCGTCGGCACCTCCGCGGCCCTTCTCGCGACAATCGCCGCGACCTCATCCCCGCTTTACGCTGACTCGCCCCAATCTTTCCTTTCCGGGATCCCTTTCGGAGAGCGGGCACCTCCTGCGGGGGCGGTCTCGAAGGATCCGGCGACGGGCCAGTTCCTGGACGCAGACGGGAAGCCTTGCAAGGCGCGTTCTAGCTTGCCTCCCAAGAGAATGAGCGTCGCTGACTGACCAAGCGCGTCCTTCCTTCACCTGGGCCTGTCTATCTTCGTCCTTGTTGCTGCCGCGACCTATCAGGCCTGCGCGTCTTTCAAGGGCTGGATGAAGGCCGGCCCGCCAAAGAAGACCACAAAGCCAACATCTGATGAGTCCTCTTCGCCGCTGTCGTCGCGGTCGTCGCCGCCCAAGGCCGCCGGAGGTGACGCGTCGTCCGGCGGCGGCAGCGCGGAGACGGCGACCTCCGCGTCCGTGGCAGCTCTGCTGGCTGTGGGTGTCCGTTCGGACGAGGAGGTCGCAGAGATGCGGAAGGACTGTCCGCCGGACATCGAGGAGCTCGGACGGTGAGCTTGACATGCATCTCTGCGTCAACGAAAATTCCTCCCTCGCCTAACGCGAGCGTCGTTGTCGTTGTGTCGTTGTCGTTGTCCTTCCAGATCAACCTGGACCCTCCTCCACGCGCTCTCGAGCTCCCTCCCCGCCGTCGTCCCCCCACATCTTCAAGAGCACATCGCGAACCTCCTCATTGCGCTCACACATCTTTACCCATGCCCGCACTGCCGTGCCGATTTCGCCTCGTCCGTCGCTGCCGCTGGGGGCGCTGATGGCGTGAGGCAGGCTTGCAGGACGAGGGAGGGCGTCGAGCAATGGGTGTACGAGAGGCACAACGAGGTGAATGTGAAGCTGGGGAAGGAGAAGTTTGATCGCACGAAGGTGAGGGAAAGGTGGAGGGATGGACCGAAGGATGGGAGGTGCGATTTCGGGTGGTAAAGGGGGTGGGTGGGGATGATCTGATGGGTTTCCATCTGGTGTGGCTTGAGCGAGAGAGGGAGAAAGAGAGAGATGAAGGAGATAGAGAGAATGAAAATGTAAGGGCATGGATCAGGACGGGGCAGCGAGTAGAGGTGATTGGAGAGGGTTGAGGTGGCGCAGAGAAGGCGGGGTAAGCGAGGAGAGGGAGGAGATGAAAAACGGGTGGCGCGGATGCGTGAGGAGGGTTCGTATGAGAGGCGGTGCGAGCGTGAAGAACGAGAACAAAACCGCAAAGGAGAAAAGTAAAGAGTAGATAGCAGGAGCGAAGGTAGTTCAAGTCTTCATTCCAGGAGGAGAAGGGGGAAGTGGAATTCGTAAAACGTGAAAGGCACACCAGGAAGAGCAAAGGTAAATAGGAGCGAAGGAAAGCGACCTCCAGGGCCGCATCAGTCGAACTCAAGAGGGATCATGGTAGAAAAAGAAGAGAGGAGAAAATTGAAACTGAAAGAAGATTTAGTCCTCTCTGAGTGGAGATTGGGGCGGCGTCGATGTCGGCCTGATCGCGAAGCGCGCCAATGAGTAAGTCCGAGGTGCGTTCTCACAGCTTTGCTCGCTCGTCTACTCACACAGGTGGGACCCAGTCATGCAGAGACAACATCGAGAAATGCCGCTTGCTCGGCAGATCCGCGCTGAGGTGAGATGATGGCGAGCCGCTACGCGGTCAGACAAAGTTGATCAGCTCTAGCGCCAGTCTCTCAGGAAGGGAGGTGACTCACTCTCTGCAGCCCCAAAACCTCCAAAGTCCCTCACCTGTCAGGAGCAAATAAGGCGCCGAGGTCCTCTCCGCTCGGAATTTGCTGGAGAGCCGATGACGACGGCTACGCAGCCCCATGGTGGTGATGGTTTTGCCATGAAGCCAGGCCAGCCGCCGCTGCTCCTCCTCCCAAGAATGAACCATCCTCATCCCCAGTCCAGGACGAGCGCTCGCCATTGAGCGAGAAACGGGCGACTGACTGGTCGAGGAAAGGCAAGGCTGCGTTGCCGACGGCTGAAGAGGCCGAGGTGGTCACTGACGCCGACGAAGGCTGGAAAAGCGGACCGAGGTGGATGGGGGACGACCTGAGGACGGCGCGGGCGGGCGAGGGGCGCGAAACTGGCTCTGGGGACGCAGGAGAGCCTGCCGGAGGAGAGTTGGGTCGGCTCCAGCTTTGGATCTGGCGCCGAGACGCGAGAGGGTTGGTGGAGGCTATGGAGGCACTGGCACTGGGGTTGGGAGAGGCTGGAAGGGAGGAGGTGGACGCATTGGAGAGACGACGAGCACCATTGGCGGCGAAGGCTGCGGCGAAAGGGAGAAGTACGGGGAAGGTGGAACTCGAGAGCCCGGGCGAGTCTGGTGAGGGAGGTGTCACAGGTCGGAGTGTCGAGGATCGGAGGGCACCTCTGGACGCGTTCATCTCTGCGGGTAGGGGGGTAGACGGCGCGGTCTGGAAGTGGTCGAAGAGCGATGAGACTGCGCTGTGCCTAGCAGACGAGTTGTTAGCCGTCGTGGGGCGAGGACGGCCGAATGTCATTGTCGAGCGGGGCGAGTCACCATTACCGCCGCCGCTGCTCAGGTTGAGAGCTTCGCTGGATTGCCGTGGAAGGAGCTGGGCGGAGGGGGGACGCTGGACCGACATCAGGACAGGTGGTCGATGGGTCGGTGCCTCGGGGTTCGTCATCTCCTGATGATACCTTCCAACTGGCGGCCGCTCGATTTGAAAGCTGGTTGCCGGCGTCGAGCGGACCATCGGGACAGAGCCGACCTCTGAAGTGGCGTTGCCGCTCCCCGAGGGGTCCTTCTCGCTGGGCGTCTTGGCACTCACAATCTTGGGCATCGCGAGTGAGGCGCCGTGCTGGGACAGACGACCATGGACGATCTCCGCCTTGTCCGAGACGATTTCCTCCTCGTCGCTTCCGATGGCAAAGTGCGAGGCGGTAGAGACCCCTCCGCCGCTACGGTTTCCCTCGCTGTCTCCTGAGCCCTCGCAAGAATGGACATCGTCCGAGTGATCCGAGTGCGTCGGGAGGTGCCCAACTTGACTTGAGAGAGGTGCCTGTGCGCGGCGACGCTCCTGTATTATCTCTGGGTCTGAGGGTCCCTGGTAGAAGAGCCCTTGTGGTGGGTTTAGAGAGAAGAGCGAGGACACCTTGGAGCTGTCCGAGGGTCGGCGTCGGTCGTTACTGGGTCGCTGCTCACGAGACCAAGGTTGCTGTTGCTCATTCCGATGTTGTTCCTGTTCCGAGTTGCTCCCAAAGAGGCTGGTGCGCTCGTGTCGGTCGCCAACGTCGGCAGACACTCGAGTTCGAGCAGAAAACATCGATACCGGGCCAGCCTGGGCCTGCCGCATCTCGGCAGGGTAGTAGCTGTCCCCCGAGTAACGACTTGAAGACATCATACTGGACCGACCACCGGAAGGAGCCTGGTTACGGTAGACTTGGGGGAGGCGGGTGTAGTTGGCCGGGGAGGTCGAGGTGGCATTTGATCCAGCAGCGGGCGCAGCCATGACGTCTTCGTCTGGGTCGTAGCCTCGTGCGGCAGGTTGATAGACGTAAGAGAGTCGCGAGGACCTGTACAAAGGGGGAAGAAGAGAATGCAATGGAAGAATCAGCTCTTTGATAAAAGAGATGAATGAATCGGGCCAAGTCGAGCGAGCGCGCTTAGACTGAACTCACCGCGGTCGCCTTCTCCAGCTGGCATTCCAGGCCGGAACCTCCATGTTCTCAATCCGTCTCTTCCGTCGACGGTTCCATTGGAAGAAGCAGCAGATCGTTAGCAGCAACGCGATGATGACGATTGGGAGGATAATGGCGAGGAGCGTGCGCCTAGAGAGGCGGTGCCGAGCGGAGCTTGGCGTCGACGATGCGGAAGCTGAGGGTTCGGCCGGAGCGGACGTGGACAAGGATGAGAAGGATGAGAGAGTAGGAGAGGAAAAGGAGAGGGAGGACGGAGGAGTTGAGGCCGACGACGACGATGGCTGGGCTGGCGAGGATGACGAGGCGTAGACGGCCGGGTTGCAGTAGCGCGGTCTTGCCGAGTCTAGCATCTCAGTCGTGAGCATAGGGCGGCAGCAGGCGTTGAAGAACTCGTCATAATAGATGTTCCCATCGTGGTGGCCCTGGCACTGGAGGGCGAGGTACCGGGTGTGGTAGCTTGAGGTACGAAGAACATGGGCAGGAGATTTAAAAAGGGTCAGGTCGAAATCGTGTAAGGTGGGTAGGGGAAGAGCACTGAGCGCGGCGCACACGTCGTAATCCTCAAGATACCCGAACGCCCAGTCGGGAGGCGGGGGCATGCAGAAGAGAGGTCGAGGCTGATGATGAACGTTGGTGTCGTAGGCGTGCTGCAGGCGAGGAGTCGATGCAGCAGCAATGTCAACCCGAGGGCTATGTAGGCAGACAAGGCGCTGCGGGCAGACGCACCGAACCAGTCGCTTCGAGTCGTTATTGTTGAGCAGCGAACCTCCTTGGTCGTAAGCGTGAACGGAAAGAGAGGATGGAGGGGTCGAGAGGGCGAGACGAACTGTGGCAAAATGGGGGGGCGAGAAAGACGATAAGTGGGCGGAGAGGGGGAAAGGAGGTGGACGACGGCGGGTAGACGACAGAGAGGGGACACAGCTTGGCAGGGTAGAGGTCATTCAACGGGCAGCCCGGCGCCGGGACAGGGAAACAGGGGCGTTTTGTGTTGTTGCACTTTCTCGCGAAGGAGACAGAAAGCATGCGCGTCGGAGCGAAGGAATCGGCGAGAACGGCCGCTGACAGGCCCCAGTCTTCTGTCAGGGTCAGGCGAGGAGCGAGGGCGGAGCTGGTCCTGCACGCAAGCTTCTCGTCCAAAATGCGGCCCCAGGAAGCACGACACCTGACTGGCTAATGGGGATACGCTGAATTAGTCAGAGAAGTCTCTGAAGATGGTTAGGACGTCAAGGACGTCAGGTACGAAAGGAGATCTCGATGGCACACTCGCTCCGTGACATACTCTTGAGCGAAACAAACGCCCGCCGGGGGCGCCCCCGCCTGTCGCTCGTGCGTCGACGTCTGAAACGAAACGTCACCGCAGCACTTGTCCCAGCTCACGACAGCCATCCAGCCATCCTCCGCGACAGGCTGACCGACCTCCTTCAAATCCCGTTCCGGCGCTTGTCCGTGCCCTTGTCACTACCGTTCCCACAGCTACCAGTTCAAGCCCTCGTCCCTCGACCCAGCTCCGCTGGCTTAGAATGGAGTCCGTCACGACGCCAACGGCGGACCGCCCGCGGCCGCTCGAGCCGCTCTCCTCCGACGGCAGCAGCAACACCACGGCCGCCCTCCTGGCGTCACATCCTCTCAATGCAGGTGGCCGCTCGAGAACTGGCAGACATCGCGCGAGATCAAGGATATCGGACGTCCACGCTGGCTCCTGTGAATCCCCCTCACTTTCCCTATCGGAAGCGCAACGCTGACACAGGTCATGTGCATGGTGCGACGCGTGCTCACCTTATGTGCTCCTGCTCTAGATTCGTCCTCCCCTGGCCCATCGTCATACTTTGACCTCCCTAGACCAGCGAATGGCAATGATAACTACCCTAGATCTCCCGGAGATGGTGGCCCCTCAGCCGGCTCCTCGAAGGCCTCCTCACCCAGGGAAGCGTCTTCCGACGCTCGAACGCCTGGCGTGACCGGCAGCGGCAGCGGCTTTCTCACGATCCCATTGTCGAAGTCGACCTCGTCCCAGTCGAGCCGGCTTCCCTCGCCAGTGTCGAGCCTGCCGAGGCCTAGGCAGTCGAGTTTGACGCTGCCCCCCTCGTCCAGTCAAACACGCGCTGGACCAACCCCTCTTCAACCTGCCTCCTCTGAGTCTCCCTCGTCCTCCTCCTCGCGATCAATCCCTCTCCTCTCCAACGCCTCCGGCGGTTCAATCTTTGCTCTTTCGTCCCGACACGGCCTGTCTTCGTCCGAGACGTCGCCCTCGCGGGCAACCAAGCCATCCCGACGAACGCGAAGGCCACCGCTCATCCTGACGCGTCAGGAAGAGGATGCGATCAACGCGCGCTACGACCTCATGACGTCGCTCGAGATCGCGGAAGCCCTCGCACCGTGGTTGGGAGGCCGAGAGCCCACTACGTCACGAAGGTTCTCGCATCCATCTAGGGTTCTCGGCGAGGATGACGATGCGCTCGCCACCGAGGGAGGGACGCTTTCATCCACCAGCCAGCCGCTCTTCCCGCCTAGTCCTCCTGGAAGTCCTGACGGCAAGGAGCACCCCTTACGTGTGCTTGCCCGGCTTACGAGAAGGTTCGTTAAGTTGGAGCGCGACGGCGATGGCGGCAACGAGTCGGCCCCTCAACCGCGGCGGGAGTTCAGCGAGAGTGAACCTGTCAGTAGTCTGCCCTTCCGTTGGCCCCCTTAGGTGGCTTTGCTGAGATATAAAGTGCGTTCGATCATTTCCTCTTCGAACAGGAACCCAGCCTTCAATATGATCTGCTCGACGCCCTCTCGACATCCTTGGAACCAGCTCTCCAGAGCACGCCGACGGCCTCGAACCTCACCTTCCGAAGCGCGTCGCCGACGTCCATCTCATCTCTCCCCCGACACACTCAGCACTCCAAGGATGGAAGCCGCAAGTCTCGGACCGGCTCAGTCTCTACAATGGCATCCATCGCCTCCGCTGCATCATCTTCAGTCCTCTCGCTCTCCCCACAAGACTCGACCCCACTCACCAAAAGCCGCACATCAAGTCTGAAAGTGGAGAAGCCAGCATCAACCGCGCCACCCAGAAAGGACCGCGCCTCGGTCGGCGAATGGATGGGAATGGGAGGCTGGTGGGGGACAGGGCCTCCGAAAGCCTGCGGGCCCGCGCACCTTTCCAAGGACGCTCAAAGGTCGCATCGTCGGAGTCTCAGGGGGTTTCTCTCGCCACCAATCCTCTCTCCCGCCATCACGACCGTTGATTCCACGTCGGCTGCACCAGAAACCCTCCTCTTTGGCACGAGTGCACCAAGTAGCACCCTCACCCTCGGTCATGACTCAGTTACCCCCGAGCCCGACCGCGGCTCCTCACCTCACTTCCGAGCCATATTCCTCTCAACCCGAATTATGTCGAGCGACCCAGCTTCCCTCTTCTCCAGTAAATCTTCAGCGGAACCTCACATCGCTCAGATCGCATTCCAGCTAGTTACCAACGCCCGCGAAAACAAGATCGTGGTCCGCGAGCCGCCGTCGACACGCCCTACCGCCTCTCTCTCACCAAGAGTCGGCGATGGGTCCTCCAACAAGCCGGCTGTACCCTCGTTCCCCGCAGTGATCACCGTCTCCGGAACTGCCGCTCTTCCTCGCGGCCCTGAATCAAGCAGACCGTCGTCCTTGGCTGGAGCGTCCTCGGTCCTCAGTCGAGTACTCGCATCGACCACGGGCGGCGACCACTCACGGAGCAGATCCACCTCCAACCCATTCACCACCTCTTCCTCCTCCCCTCATGTGATGGGTCCGGCTGCAGGCCGACAAGTCGTCCCGAGCATCGAGCGAGGTGAGCCTGCTATGCCCACGACAGCAGGGCTTGCGTCGGGCGGCGGGTACCCTTTTTCCCCGCCGATGCCCTCTGTCGAGCTTGAACCTATCGAGCCAAGCGATACCAAGCCACCGTCGATGCTTTTCGACCGATCGAACCTCAAGTCGTTCTTCAGTTCGCCGAAGGTCGATCGCGTTTCGAAGCGAGCTTCGCGCTTCCAGATGGGTGTGGAGCCCTTAACGGGTGCGTTCCACCTTTACCTGGAGAGCAGACTGGTGGCCTCGTTTGCTGATCTTGCTCCTCCTCTCTCTTGGCTCTGTCATAGATCGATATGGCTTCATCTATGGTGAGCTTGCCGGCCCTCGCGAGGTCTGCTTAATTCTATTGACACGAGGCCTCTTATCTTCTTTTAGATGTTCACAACATTAAGATGCTCCGAGATGCGAGCGAGGCAGGCGCCGCCGCTCCTGCATGCTTCGCCGGCGTCAGCTCGTCCATGGTCGACCGCGAGGAAGAAGAGGAGGACTGGGTTGAAGAGAACATCCTTGTACATCGAACTCCGGCAAAGCGGAACTCTGCTGCTGGGGCTGAGAAAGGCGATGTGGCGGTGGCCGCACCACCGGTGTCCGGCCTACAGAACTCGGTTGTCTCGTTCGTCTCAAGTGAGGCGATCTCAGCGGAGGAAGAGGAAGGGGAGGATGGGACGAGCGGCGACCCTTCACCGGCTCCGCCTGAGGTCCGTAAGCGCCGCCACCGATCCTCCACGTTGGTCTCCCTCGCTCCCTCTCCAGCACGCCCGTCGACGTCCGAGCAGGTCATCCACGCTTCGGGGGAAGCGCTTACCTCTACCACTGAAGAGGAGCTTGCTGATGTCGTCTCCACCTCGGACGAGCAACAGCAGCAGCAGCCTCGACGAGTGGGCCGGAGAGGGTTCTTCAACCCTTCATCCCGCAAGACGATCGAGCTCCTCCTTAGCCACCTTACGGCTCTTCATGACTCGACGCAGGCGGCTCAGAAAGCTAAGTGGGACGTCTTTCTCAAGAAGCGTCGCACGTCGGCGATCGCTGGCGCAGGACCAGCAGCGGTAGATGGCGAGAACCTCGTTGGGTTCGCGACACTCGGCTTGGGGACCGACTACGCAGAGTTTGTCAAGCTCGTCCGTGGTGGGATCCCAATTGCGTATCGGGCGAAAGTCTGGGCCGAATGCAGTGGCGCCGGAGAGGTCATGGCACCGGGGGAGTACGAGGACTTGCTGGCGTTGGCTGACCATGAGGGGCTCAAGAGCACTGTAAGGGCGGAAATTGAGAAGGACGTGGTGAGAACGCTGGTGAGTTGCCTTACCCGAATTGGTCAAGGTGGTCACATAAACTGAGCTGACGCTGAATGAGGCCGTATCGCTTGAAAAAGCCCCTCAACGTGTTCTTTGGAGGCGACGGACCAGGAGTCGCTAAGCTGAGAAGACTCTTGACTGCTTTCGCTTGGTGAATACAGCTTGCGTCTTGCTTGAGGCGACTCCAGTGCTAAGGACGTCATCCTGTTTTCTCCTCGCAGGCACGACATGTCGATCGGTTACTGCCAGGGACTCAACGTGAGTGGTTTTAGCATGTTCGAATTCCAATCCTGTTCAGTGACAACCTTACCTCTCTCCCACGCAGATGCTCGCGGCGACGCTGCTGCTGACGCACCAGCGGGAGGAGGAAGCGTAAGTTTTGTTGTTCCATGTTCATCAGGGTTTTCTGACTGGTTTCCGATGTAGCTTCTGGGTCTTCCTTTGCATCGTCGAGCGGCTCATGCCCCCGGACTATTACTCGCCTTCGTGAGTTGGCTCCTTGCTCTCATCCGCTCGTCATCAACGCTGACGTAGCCTCTGCAATGCCCGTTAGCCTTCTCTGTTCCCGTGCCGATCAACGCGTCCTCCAGGATTTTCTCGCATTAGAGCTGCCCAAATTGGCGGACCACCTCACCTCGAACGGCGTTGAGGTCGCCGCGCTCAGCTTTGGCTGGTTCCTCTCTCTCTTCACCGACTGCCGTACGCCAGCTTTCAGCAAGCTGTTTTCACGTTTCAGATTTCAATCTCTGATCCGGTTCCACCCTGTCCACAGTCCCCGTCGAGACGCTCTTCCGATGCTGGGATGTCTTTTTCGTCGAGGGCTTTGATTTCTTCTTCCGACTCTCGCTCGCCATTCTCAAGATGAATGAGCAGGCTCTCCTCCAGTGCGACTTTATCGGGGTACGTTGTCGCTTCTCTCTTTCTTTCTTCTTACCTCCTTGCCTAATCTCACCACTTGGAGCAGGACCTTTACGAGTGCCTAGAGGCCTGCACCTCGCGCCTTTGGAATGCCGACGCCCTCCTTGCGATAGAGCATGACCTCAAGGGGACGGTCACCCACGAGGGGATCATCGCCCGACGTGCTATCCACGTCCAGGCGCTCGTCGAAGAGATGGGCGACGATCGGCCATTCTGAGGGGGAAGTTCTTATTGCGGGATTCGCTTGTATAGCATGGGACTTTGCATCGATGGAGATGGGCCCGAAGCAAAAGAAAAAATAACGTGGGAGATGGATGACGTGGAAAGATGGAGTTGTAGAATGCGGGATGCGGGGGCCGCCGCCTGTGCGAAATGGGAAAATACAAAACGATGGAGAAAGGAGGAGGGTCAAGAACAAGAGGAGGTAAAATGTGGATAGTCATAGCAGGAACTCCCCGTCCGCGCCGAGGATGGTTGTACATGCCGCGGATGTGTAGGAGGGAAGGGGTGCAGTTGTCGAAAGACCGCGAGCTTGAGGAAGACCCGGCAATGTCTAAGGTGACCCTACTAAGGTAACCCTTGAGTGGCCTGTACTTCCCAATTCATCGGCCGAGGCGACAGGGCCGACGTCATCGCCTTCACTAGGGGGGCGGTAGGATTGAGGCGAGGGGATACCATTAAGCGAGGCTGGGAGCGGAACGGTCGAACTCATGGTCCACGAATCGGCGCCGTAGAGGAGCCGGACGCCGGGCGAGCGGCGGCGGTAGACGGGTCCGATGTCGACGTAGCGCCTCTCCAACCGGAGACCATAAAGTCCAGCGCAGACGGGACCCGAGCAGCCGAGGGAGCTGCGGGCGGAGAAGAATGGGCGGGGCGGGAAGAGGGAGAGGCTGATGCAACTGGAGCGTTGGGTGAAACAGGCCGAGAGAGAGAGGTGGGGATGGTCCGCTGCATTGGGCGGGACAACCTCGGCTTAGGAATAGGCTTGACCGCACGAGGCTGCTCGATGGCAGTAGCAGGCGGTCCCTGACGGAGAGTGGTGTCGACCACGGAAGGGATGCTTGGTGGTGGGGTTTCGCTGCCAGCGGTCGGAAGAGAGTCGATAAAGCCCTTGAGAGTCCAAGAACCAACCTGAGAGACCGTTTGAGGGGTCATGGTAGACTGTAGCCCTTCGTCCCAGGGCCTTGGAGCGGTGGCATCGAGGAAGGAGCAGGCTCGCCAACCAAGAAGGCGACCGAGGCAGACCGTCTCTTGGGCGGACCCCCGCTTCCGGAGAAAGCAATTGTTGCATGCCGGCAGCACGAGAGGCTCGGTCGGAACCTGCAGTGAGGTCAATGAAATTTGAAGTGAGGAGGCTTGGTTCAAGCTTGTGGAGCTACTGGAAGCCTGGGTCTCTGGAGACATAGCCCTCTTTTCTTCTTCGACTGCAAATAGGACAAGATCCAAAGGTCAACATCGAAGCAGCTCGCTATAACAAGATTGGCATGCTAGACAACTCACCTCTTTGCCGAGAGCGCTCTATGGCCCCAGCTGGTCCACCCGCAGCCTCCCACCATTGATGGTAGTCTCTCACAGAGCTCCGGAGCTTGAGCCGCGCAGCCATCGACTTGACCGACGGCAGGAGGTTCGGCGAGTCCAACGTGACGATCGCACCCTCCTCTCGCCAGTAGGACTCTGGCTCCGTTCGGGCGACGGAAGGCCACGTGTCGCGGATGAGCTTGTGCAGGGGCGGCGCTTCCGTCGGATCGGTCAAAGGAACGTGGAGAGGGATCTCCTTCTTCACCGGTAGAACTGCGTGCGCGGGGAAGATAGTTGGCGGATGAAGTCGTCCAAGAAATTTCCTGTCCGATTCGGTCGGAGAGGGGACTAGAATGTCCCGAGGCAGGATTGTGACCGAAGGGGTGTCAGACGTCGATGTCCGCCGCCGCTTCCGGGAATGTCCGCGCTGCATGTTATCGTCACCGCTGCTGACATCGTCTTTTCCTACTATGGAGGTGCTTGGATCGTGAGGCAGGCCGTCTTCGGCCGACCGGCCATTGGGCAAATCTTGCCGCTTCAACGATGGCGGCACAACGGCTTGCCTGACCGGGAAGAAGAGGTCCGGATCCTTCCTCCTTGCCGTCGCCGCCTTCTTAGCTTTCTTCTTCGTCCGAACGGCCTCTTCATCGTCGCTACTGCCGGTTGGTAAGGGGGGAAGGAGAATGATGCCCTTCCGCTCGTCGACAAAGGCGCGTGAGATTAGTGGCCGAAGGGCGAGCCTCGAGCGAGTGCGGTGCGTGGGTGTCGAGGCCGTGTGCTCAGACCTGAGCGGCGCGAGATCGTCATCGCCGTCGTCCGATTCTTGGGATGGAGACACAAAGCGGACGCGCAGACGAGGAGGTGGGAGACGAGAACACAATGAGGAAGCCTGATTTGAGGCTTTGGGCGTAGAGGACCGATCGGAGGCGATAGAGCAGATCGAGGCAGTGGAAGCGTTGGAGAGGGGAGGGGTCGGGAGGGCGGAGGTGTGAGCCCTCGTGGGAGCGGGGACCACGGGAAGAGATGGGTAGGAGACGTGTCGCAAGGGCGAGGGGACAGTCCGTACATGTTGTAGCTGGTTTGCGCCGGAGAGGACGCGCTGCTTGAGAGGAGATATCCGAGGCGGAGAAGGAGGACGGGGCTTCGTCCGGACGGCGAGATGGACGGGAACCCGTTGTTGAAATGGTGGAGGAGGCGAGACTGAGGGAGGAGGGGATGGTGGCGAGTTCGTTGCCGTTGGACATGATGAGCGCGTGACAGCGAGACCAGCCATCTTGCGCGGGGTCCGATCCGGATCTTCGTCCTCCGAAGCTGTACTCTCGTCCTCGGATGAGAGAATATTCATGTCGTCCGACGTCTCCGAGTCCGAAGCGACGCGTTGAGGGGATCCTGACCTCGACCGGTCGAGCAACGATAAGTCGATGTGTCGAGGACCGAAGACATCCTCCTCACCGCTCTCCTCGTCACTCGGCTCATCACTCTCTTCTTCCTCTTCCAACATCTCCTCATACACACCCTGCTCTTCTGGTGTCTCCTCCTTGTCGTCGATCATCTCCTCCCCCTGGCCATCCTCCGATTGAGAAGACAGCGCGTCCAGCTCGTCGATCTCGCTGCTCTGTTGTTCCTCCTCCTCATCGACGTTACTCTCGACGCGCCGACCAGCGCGAGCGCGCTCCTCCTCGGCGAGGAACTCGCGGAGGTCCTCGTCATCGAGTTCGTCGCGGGCGTGCGAGAGGGCAGCTCTAGGTGGGGGGAAGTGTATCCGGAGCCCTCCGGTCGGGGTGCCAGCGATGGCGATGGCAGGCGAGATTAACCGTGAAGGGGACTCGAACTGAGACTCATCCCAGCCCCCGAGGTCGTCGTCCTCGTCGTCATCCTCGTCGGCCGGCTCGTCTCCATCAGCGCGTTCCTCCTCCTCTTCCTCCTCCTCCCCGCTTCCATAGCTCTCCTCGTCCTCGGTGATTTCGGAGGAAGGGACGTCGTCGTCGTCGTCGGGCGCTCCAAAGTCGCGCGCGCGCTCCATGGCGCGGAGCCGGCCACGATCCTGGACAATCTTGCCCGTCCAGAGGTCAATCTCATCGTCCTCCTCAAGCGTAACGTCCTTGTACTTGCGGGCGACGGCCTCCCAAGTGCTGAGGAGCCGGCGGGAGGAGGCATGCCGGTCGCGGTGGAAGGCAAGTTCGTCGGCGCTGAGCGCGGTCCTCTCACGTCTGGGCTTGAAGACGGAAGGGAGATCAGGCGTTTGCGAGAGGGCGAAAGCGGAGAAGAGGGGACGGGAGTCTGTGTGAGACGATGGACGGGGAGCATGGATCAGCAAACAATCGAGAGGAAGGCCTGGGGCAGCTGGGGAGCGGAGACGAGCCTTCGTCCGAGTCGGGGTCGCCATCCCTCAAGGGTGAGGACATGGTGAGCGAGTTGACAGTGCCCCAGCCTGTGTCCGTTCCGCGCTAGAGGGGCTGACGAGGGCGGGGAAAGGCGATGAGAATGGTGCAACGCCGGCGGCGATTGGTGCTGGTTGAGCGACACGAGCCGACGACGCGTGCAGTCGGCGGCCCCTTGTCCCACGCAGGCAACACGTCGTCAGGGAAGCAGCGCGGCGCGTCGTCCCTCTCGACAGGCAGCCCCGCTTGGAATTTCTCGCGTCGTCAGAGGACGAGACATCGTCTTGACAGCCACCTCCTCTCCGCCATGCTCTATCCGGTCCTCAACCTCACCTCGACGCAGTCGGGCCTCTACCTCACGTCCGGGCCGCACATCCACATCTTCGACCCCGCTGTCCATGCCCCGCTCGCCTCAACTGCCAACGCCGAGTCCCTCGTTCCGCTCGAGGTTGGAACCTCCATCCACTCAGGTCTCGTCCGCCTGCTCGCCGTCTCTCAGACAGGCCAGTGGCTCGCCTCGGTCGCCGACGACAAGCTTCTCAAGGTCTGGGAGGTCTCGGATGGGGGCCGCAAGATCAGGCTCGCGAGCACCAGGTGCGTTGGGTGTGCACGACGGCTGCGAGCGACGAGCGGGCAAGACCGCGTCGCTCTCTCGTCCAAGGTGGCAAGCGGAGTGCTGCACTTATACCCAGATGCTGATCAGCACTCGTGCAACTCCAGGCTCGCTCTCAAGAAGATATCGACCCTGACCTTCACTTTCAATGACTCCATCGTCCTCGGTGACCGCCTTGGAGACGCCTTCACGTACGACACCTTCTGCCCTTCCACAGATCCTGAGCACTGTCTGATCCTGTTCGATGCCTCGGTCCTGTCTCTCGTTTGTTCTTTCTTGTCCAATACTTGAGAAATGCAGTTACCCGCTTCACCCGGACCCGAACGCGCCTGCGCCGCCTCAAGGCAAGGACTCCAAGACAACGTTCGACGTCAACGCCGACCCGGCCTCCAACCCGGACGGCAAGCTTATCCTTGGTGAGTGGCAGTTGTCCGGGCACTGAGGGTAACCCCGTCATCTTCGACCACTCCCTGACTGACTCGAGGCTGTCCTTTTTGCGGGGCGTTCCATCTGCGCCCGCCACCAGGCCACACTTCCCCTATCACCGCCCTCTTTCTCACGGAGAACGAGGACTACATCTGCACTGCCGATCGGGACGAACACATCCGTCTCTCCCGCTACCCGCAAGGCGAGGTTGTTGAGCGCTTCCTCCTCGGCCATCGCCACTTCGTCTCCGCTCTTCTCCCGCTGCCTGCCACCAAGCAGCTCCTCTCGGCCGGTGGTGAACCTTCGATCCACGTCTGGTCCTTCCCGGAGGGTATCCTCAAGGTGCGAATTCCCATCATCGACCAGGTCCTCGCCCACACGACCGTTCGCGCCCCGACGAGGTGGGGTCGCCGTGACCCCGTCACGGGAGAGAAGCGGGAGCGACTCCCAAACTCTCGGGGCGTAAGTGTGATGAAGCTCCTCGAGTGCGAGGGCCGGGCCATCTTCTACTCGCTCGGCGCGACAGCGCTCTTCTCGGTCTCGCTTGAGGCGCTTTCGAACGAGTCCAACGTGGAGGTCCTCGACCTCGGCCGGCCAGTTCTCGATTTCTGCGTTCTTTCCTCTCCTTCCTCATCTTTCTCTTCCGCCTCGTCCCCTCCCACCACTTCCGAACCTCGTCTCCTTGTCTCCGTTGACGAGGGCCTCGAAGGGACCGCCCCCGGCCTGCGCCTCGTCTCCGGACGGTCTTTCACCGCCCTTCCCTCCGTGGACACTCTCCTCGCCTCGCTCCTCGCCTCCTCCCTCCTCCTCGCCCCGGCACCAGCGCTTCCCCAGTCCAAGAACAACAAGGGCCCCGCCGCGGACTTCAACCTCTATCAGCAGCTCATCGAGCTCCCCAAGTGGCCTGGATCCGAGGCCGAGGCCGCGGAGGATGCTGCGGAAGAGGATCAGCGGCAGAAGCGCGCCGAGGAGCTTGTTACCAAAAAGGAGAGCGGTCGGAGGAAGAACAACGGCGGCGTCTCGCTGAAGGGCGCTGGTTGGGCGGCCAAGACCAAGAAGCCTAAGGTCGAGGAGAAGGAGGAGCAGCTGCTGCTGCAGAAAGTCCAGCAGACTGCCAAGGAGCCGGAGGAGCCGGCAGTGGCAGCTGAGGACGACGAGGAGGCGGCGATGAATCTGTGATGACTTTTGGCTCCTCTTTTTACCTTTCTCTCTCCCCGTCTCTCGTAAGAAAGATCGTTCGAGGAAAACGGCAGTAGCTCTCACTTGGTGGAACCAGCAGCAAAAAAATGCCTAGGATTCGAGCAGGGTGTACAACTGGATATCCCGTGTCCAGAAAGGAGGAGAGGGAGGGGAGGGAGGGAGGATGCCTCATCCCCCCCCCAAAAAAAAAAAGAAAAAAAAAAGGCCAAGCACCCCAGTGAGGTTGAACCCATTACCATGTCGACAAAGAGGTAGGTCCGACTTCACTAAAGTAACGCGATGCGCCTGCGCTCCAGTCTTGAGCGTCATCCTAGGATCGAAGAGCCTTCAGTGGCGCAGCGGGCCTGTGAGGAATGGGTTCATGCTTTAACTGTATCAACATATTTCCCAGTAAAAGGCACGACGACTCGCAAGAGACCCAACTGCATGAAACGCATTAGTTCATGATGAAACCGGAACGGGATCCTGACGGGACCTGCGCACCTCACAGCAATGACGCCCGATAATCCCCTGCTGCCTGGGCCTGACGGCCTTTCTTCCGTCAAATTACATTGGCGAAGACAGTGAAAGGCTGCCGTTCGGGCTTGAAATCAGGGGTGATGTCTATGGGCGCAGCTCGTTGCCATCGCCATTGCAAATGGCGCGGGCCTCACTTCCAGCGGTAGCGCATCGGGGCATCATAGTTTATCCCACTGATAGTATCATTGCACCAAGGAGAAATAAGAGCCAAGAGGATGTGGGGTGTCCGTCCGTCTATGACAGAGATATAATAAGAAAAACAAGAGATCGAAGAAAGGAGGTGGGAGATAGTGGATTCCAAGAGCTGTGAGAAGGCTGTCTCAGTGTGTCAGGGTGGCACCTTGCATTATATTGACGATATTGTACCTGTCATGTTTTTGTTTTCGATCACTGAGTCAGCCTTGAGGTCTAGTTTGGTACTGGAGAAGCGTAGCGGGCCTCTTACGTCAGGCAGAACGCCATCACAGCCACCCCGTAGACGGCGAGCGCGAGCGCGCCGTACGTCTTCCACTGGGGGCTTTCCTCGTTTCGGCGGAAGAGGGTAAAGTAGAAGAGGCCTGGAAGGATAAACGAGATGATGGTGGAGCCCGTGGCGCCGACAAACGCAAGCACTGACACGCAGGAATGTCAGCCTCTCACAGTACAGGAGGCGAGGATGGTCCGGCTGAACGTACCCGTCTCGAGCTCGTCCACAAGCAGGGCAGTAATCAAGCCACCGATGAGTATGCACGCTGTAAGGATGATGAACCGCGTACGTGGGATGTCCTTAGCTGCCACCTTGACTGCCAGGTGCTCCTCCTCATGGCCGTCGCTCAACTCTCCCTCGATGTCATCACTCATCCCATCGTCGTCGTTGAGGTCCTCCTCGCCAGCGATGGAGGCCCGCAACTTTTTCGTCTCGGTGGACGCCGACTTGACGCGGTAATGCATAATGAGGGTTGTGAGAACTTTGTCGAGCGCAGCACGGGCAGGATGGGCCTGGAGAGGGTAACTGTTGTCCAGTAGGAAGGGGAAGGTGTCAGGAAAAGTAGCTCAAACGAATGAAGAGAAAGAGGAACGCACGAGAAGAGGACCATGATGACAATGCCGAGCCGGCCGAGCGCGACAAAGAGGGACGAATTCGGGTACATGGCGAGCTGGAGGAGTAAAGTCATGAGTCAGTCGGGTATGACACGACCGATGTGATGGGATAACGGTCGACGAACAATGTTGGAGCCGACATCGTTGCCAAAGGTAAGGTACCCGGCAATGGCGAGGATCTCGTAGATAGCAGTAGCACTGCCGATCGACGTCGCGACGACTATGTTCATCCGCCGCTGAGTGTTGTTCTTGAGCTCGTTGAAGACGGGCTAGCGGAGGAGCGCAGAATAGTGAGTTAAGCGCAACGATTGAGCGATGACAGGCGACTCACGAAGAGGTTCTGCGCGCAGGTGTACGCAAAGACCTGAACCCTACTCGCCAGCGTCACATAATTGGGGGAGGAAGATGACTGGTCAAAACACGCACACGGCCTGGCCAAACGCGCGTACGCACGGAAAGGATCCGATAGCGGAGTGGCTCCAGCGGAAATACTCAATCTCGCCGGCAGGATCCATGTCACCCGGGCGGTGGAAGTAGAAGACCACGACGATGGCCAGCATGTAAAGAACGAACACAAGCGCTGCCTGCGAGGTAAATCGCAGTCTGGGGTATGGCCGACAGAAGAGTCATGCCTTGCTCTGGAACTGGAAGCAGTCACGAGCCCGAAACGCACGAGTCGAGCCGCTTAAAGAAGGCGAGCGGGATGTTCACGGCCATCGATGCCAGGAGCCAAACGGGGCCCGACTTGAGAAGCGCTGGCGGGTTCTCCCCCGGCCGGATGAGCGCGTAGAGTGTGGTGAGCGCCTGTGGGGTGAGCGTCTTGATGATGATGAGGTATGAGATGCTGACTCCGAAGCACTGCGGGTAATGGGTCGGTGGGTTGCCAACCATCCGTCAGCGAGGGCGCAAAGAGCGAACGAAGCATGATGAACGGCGGCGCGTCTGCGGTCAAGAGCGAGCTAGCAGCGAGACGAAGGGGGAAGCCGCACCTTGATGGCGATGGCGAGATCGAAGAAGACGGTCGCAAACTTGCCAAAGGTGAGGAGGCTGACGGCGTTGAAACTGCTCTTGCGCTTGGGCTGGACCTTGGCGGCGCAGACCGAGAGCAGGTGCAGTCCGGAGAAGGCCATGAACCCGGAGAAGGCGCCTGGAGGAGGGCAGTGGTGAGTGTGAGCAGTATGCCAGACGTAGTGGAAGAGAAAAATGACGCACAGGAAATGATGCCAGGCACTATGCCGACTTGGGCGAACGCGCTGGGGAAGGCGAGCATGCCGGTCCCTGATAAGAGGGAAGAGAGGGAAAAAAAGGCAGCGGCGACGTCATGTCAACAACGTCATATGACAAGAGCCAGTCGCGTCAGACTTACCGAGAATCGTGTTGGCCAGGCTAGGCAGCAGGGAGAGGAGTAAGGGAAGTGACGGCAAGGCCGTCAGTCACGGGTAAGAGAGAGCGTCGGTGGTCGCCGGGAGTGCACGAAGCTGGCTTGTGCCCACGCGGCTTGCTCTCACTTTGATACGCTGCTAAAGACGGTCGCGCTTCCCCCCCCGTACCGGCCGTCCTCGAGTTCGCCGTCGAGGTCGTCGTCGCTGTCGTCGAACGGACCGTCTGAGAGCGAGCCTCTCCGAGAGCCAGAGAGGAGAGGAGAGCCAGGGTGGACGTCGTCCGAGGGCTCGGTGGCCGTGCGGGCGGTCGAGGGAAGGGCCGAGTATGAGGCCATAGTTAAGGAGTAGGGTGGACTTAAGCGCCAAGTGGGCGCGAGGGAAGGCGGAGAGGGGAGAGGTGTCTAGCCAGCCGAGAGAGGGGCCGCTTAAATCCTTGTGTCCGGTCGGGGGTGGTGGAGGTGGTGGTGGTGGTGGTCGTTTGGGTCGTCGTCGAACTCGCTGCTGGGCCATACGAGGCATTCTGGCTGCTTGACGCGCCTTGCAAGCGCCTCCCTTATGCATCTTTGGCTGCTTGCTGCGTTGCCGAACCGCGGGCTGTCACGGGGTTCGCATGCCAGCAGGGACACGGACGGCGCAAGAAAAAGAATAGAATAGACGATTTGATCAAGCTTGTGAGTGAGTGACCTGGTCGCCATGGGTGAGAAAGATGGACCAGACCGTCGGGACAGCCAGCTTCTGCTCCTTTGATCTGCCTTTCTCCCTTCTGGTCCTATGGTGCAGTCTCGCGCGCCACACAGGCATGTGAGGTCAAGTGCCGAGCGCTGCTGTGGCGGCCCGGGCTGGTGGTATCCCTGCACATGGCATCTGCTGCCCCTCTCCTGCCTGCCTGGTCGCTCGTAAGACGGCTTGACGGGGAGCGAGCCGGCGCCCGCTCTGGTACTTAGTTGGGCTCGGCGTGCAGACGAGCCGGTCCAGACACAGACACACCGACGAGTATGTCCTCGGAGCGAGAGGGGGGCTCGAGGCCAGAGCGTCGATCCATCTATCTTCGGACCGAACTCCCGTGCTCATGCTCGCTCGATAAGACTGCTTGCTAGATAGCTAGAGGGAGGGCTTTTCTCCGTCGCGTGTGATGATCTGAGTCTGAGAATGAAGGACAGGTATATGACGTCCTCTTCCAGAACTGCTGGAAAAAACGACGCGCACAAGTCATGCTTGCTTCCTCTTTTGGGGCGATGCCGAGACTTTTTTTTCCCTCAGACCAGACACAGGTTTCTTTGAGGGGCCCCTTGCTGCGTGCTCTTGGTGTTGTTGTCTTTTCTGTGCCATCCCTCGCCTCGCGGGTGGAGAATCACGGCACGCCGTCCGCCGAGGCCGAAGAACGGAGTCGGTCGCGCTCGCTTGCTTCTTTACCCACGCCAGCACAAAACCGGGCGCTCTGGCGCTCTCTCGCTTCCCTCGAACCACTACCATCAATACATCCTCCTTCTCACCTCATCCTCAACCCCCAACCTTTTTAAAGCTTTAAGCTTGCTCAGTCCGTCCTTCCTTTTCTCCATTGCTGTTATCTCTCCGCCTTCTTCTTCCCTGATCGTCGTCCGCTGATACCTTTCCTCGCCGTCATGCCCGACCCCGCTCGTGCCCCTCCTGGCCCCGCTCGTTCCCCCTTCCTCCCTCCCCTTTCCTCCTCTTCTACATCTCTTTTTCTTCCGGCCTTCACGGTGCTCCTACAGCTCTCTCGAGCGCTGCCCACCACGTTTTCCAACTCGCTTTCCAGCCGCCACAACGTTCGCGTCTTCATTCCTTCATCTCTCGTTTCTCGTTTCATCCCCTGTCTCTAACTCTGTGGAATCACCTTTTGTTCCTCTCTCCCCCCCTCTTGCCACCTGTGTCTTTTCTTCTCTCTCTCACAATACTTGCCATATGTCTCCGAAGTCTCACCGAGGTACGTATCGGCTCGTTGGCTTCCCTCCATCGCTGCCCGCCCGGTATGATTAACAGCCCGTATTCCTCGACCTTCTCCCTCCCGCTAGGGATCAAGCACGTCGCCGCCCCCGGTCTCATATCCCACTAAATCGCCTACCATCTCCCTCGGTCAACACTTAATTACACACCCGCGCCCCTTATCCATCCTTACACCCCCAACCATCTATCACCACCATGAACCCGCATCCCAATGGATCCGACCTCGCCGACTCGTCCCCTGCGACGCCCATCGAGCAGGATGCCGCCATTCACCCGACCGCCGCCCGTACGGCCTTCCCCAAGGGCATTGAGGTTGACGGCGCCAACGGCTCGACCAAGTACACTGAGGAGGAGATCCTCGCTCGCTACGTGAACCGCGGCGCTGAGGTTTCCAGTCAGTCTGCTTCTCCCGCCACGCCACCGGCTCTAGACCTCCCTGACTTTTCCCCTTCCTATTCCCCTTCCTAGTCGCCGACGGTAAGATCAGCGTCCAGAGGAACGAGACGGCCTTCGAGTTCAAGACTCAACGTGCGGTCCCCAAGACTGGGTCAGTTCCCCAGACGATCGCTCGCAATCTCTGCTCCGTTTCGGCCATCACGGCTGATGCTCTCGAACCTCCTCCCCCCCTTCGTCCCTCATTAAGACTCATGCTCATCGGCTTCGGAGGCAACAACGGCACGACCCTTGCTGCGACGGTCCTTGCCAACAAGCACAACATCACTTGGGGCACCAAGCACGGACGTCAGACTCCGAACTATATCGGTTCCGTTCGTCCCGTCGTTGCCCTTCGTCTCCAGCTCTGAGGACTAAAAGTACCCATCAACTCCCTGCTGCAGCTCGTCCGCGCCTCGACTCTCCGTCTCGGGACTGACGCGAGCGGCAAGGACGTCAACATCCCCTTCTCCGATGTCCTTCCCATGGTGTGAGTGGCGGACGTCCGTCATGCTCGAGTGTATGCATAAGTTTAATTAGGCCTGACGCAATCACTCCTCTTCTTGATTATGCTTCCCAGGCACCCCAACGACTTCGTTGTTGGCGGTTGGGACATCTCGGGAATGCCTCTCGACAAGGCGATGCGCCGGTCCAAGGTCCTCGAGTACGATCTTCAACGTCAAGTCGGACCCCTCATGGCCAACATGAAGCCCCTCCCGTCGATTTACTACCCGGACTTTATCGCCGCCAACCAGGAGGTGCGTGCACGGTCACTTCTCTCTACCCGAGATCGCCTTGTCCTGATGTCTATCCTATCATCGCTCGCTCCTAGGCCCGCGCCGACAATGTCATCCCTGGCCAGGACAAACAGGCGCACCTCGAGCAGATTCGCAAGGACATTCGCGACTTCAAGGCCGCCAACGACCTCGGTCAGGTCATTGTTTTCTGGACCGCGAACACCGAGCGTTACTCGGATATCATCTCAGGCGTCAACGATACCTCGGAGAACCTCCTCCGCGCTATCTCGACTTCGCACTCGGAGGTTTCGCCCTCTACCCTCTTCGCCGTCGCGTCCATCCTCGAGGGCTGCCCCTTCATCAACGGCGCCCCGCAGAACACGTTTGTCCCCGGAGCAATCAAGCTTGCCGAGGAGAAGAAGGCCTTCATCGGCGGTGACGACCTTAAGAGCGGTCAAACCAAGGTATGTATGGGCCGCGAGTCAGAGCGCATTGAGGCTGACAACTCCATCCCAGGTCAAATCGGTCCTCGCTGAGTTCCTCGTCAACGCCGGTATCAAACCCCTTTCGATTGCCTCGTACAACCATCTTGGCAACAACGACGGTGCGCCCGCGATGCATCGTCCATTCATATATTGGGCGCCTTCTGACTAGTCTCCTCTCCCTCTGCTTCCAGGCTTCAACCTCTCATCGCAGGCTCAGTTCAAGAGCAAGGAGATCTCCAAGTCGTCGGTCGTCGACGACATGGTTGAGAGCAATCAGCTTCTCTACAAGCGCAAGGAGGAGATGGGCGTTGGCGCCAAGAAGGGCGAGCATCCGGACCACCTCGTCGTCATTAAGCACGTCCCGAGTGTTGGCGACGACAAACGCGCCCTCGACGAGTACTACTCGGAGCTCAGCATGGGCGGACGTGTGCGTTCCTCATTGCGCAATCATATTTCTGGGCTCTTTCCACGCGCTAACGTCTGCCTGCCTTTCTGTTCTTCAGAACACCATGAATATCTTTAACATCTGCGAGGACTCGCTCCTTGCCACCCCGCTTATCCTCGATCTCGCCATCCTCGCCGAGCTCCTCACTCGGATCCAGTACCGTATCGACTCGCCCGAGCACACTTCTGATGAGTTCCAGCCGCTCTACAGCGTCCTCTCGCTCCTCAGCTACATGGTGCGTCTGTTCCTGCGTCTCACCCGCTTCGGTGCTCTTGCTGATGCTTGCTTCCGCCTTCCCCGTCTTACCCTTCTCCAGCTCAAGGCTCCCCTCGTCAAGCCCGGCACGGCCGTCGTCAACTCGCTCTCGCGCCAGCGCGCAGGTCTTGAGCAGTTCCTCAAGGCTTGCCTCGGTCTCGAGAACAATGGCGACCTCCTCCTGAACACCCGCGTTTGGTAGATCGCGCTTAACAGACTTGTATCTCCTTCAAAGCGAGGATCCAACTCCTTGCCAACATTTCGTCTTTTTTTTTCTTTTTTTTTTTCCTCCACCTTCTAATCATTCTTAGTCTGTCCTGCCGCGCCCGGACGTCCTCTCAACGGGGCCTCGTGTGACGTGGCCGACCTCGTGACATTCTGTAGTGGCATATCCGCTAATTCAATGTGCGCTTTTCTCGTCTCATTTTCTTCCCTTCGCACTCGTCACTCGGCCTTAAGAAATTTCGTCACTCCGCCTTGAGAAATTAACTGAGAGTTGGTGACCACAGTTCCAAGGGGGATGTGGCAAGTGCGATCAGGCTCTCGGCCTCAACCGCGTGCCGCTCTCTGTTCGCCATGTCGCTCTTTGACCCTCTCTCAGCTCCACGACAGCCCCTGTCCGCCGCCTCCTCTTTTGCCATGCCAACAGCTGGAGCGAACATCGATCTTCCCGCTCGGGGACCGTTCGAGGAGCTGCCAACCGAACGCGACCAAGTGTTGTCCCACTGCCAAGCATCCTGGAACGTCGTCAACCTTCATTCCTCCTCCAGCTTGCGATGCAACAACACCATCCACTCTTATCACTAGCCCACCTACTCTCACACCCTCACTCACCACTGAAACCTGAGGAGAAGCCTCCAGTCGTCCTCGTCCGGGCACTGCGTCAGACGATCGCCCAAACAGGCGCGCTCGCATCGCTCGCTCGGAACCGGGACAATCTCGCGCGCGCTCTTAAGGACGACACCGGCGAGGCGGGGTGGGCAGAAGAATGGCAGAGGGCGATGGATGACCTCGAGCGTGCGTGGGAAGGAAAGGATGAGCGAGAGAGTAACCGTGGGGCCGACGAGGCGCTAGGCAAGGGAGAGGAACGCCTGTTGTGCGGGCTTGCCGAGGTGCGCGTATCTCTTCTCTTCTTCTCTGATTTGCTCAATCCACCGAGGAGAAGATTGGCTGAGGCTGAGCCTGCTCACAGGCCATTTTCGCCGACCCTGCCCGGGCTGGCGATCTCTTCGCCTCAACCATCCTCACCCGGCCGCCTTCGTCGGACGACGCCGACGACGCTGCTTTCTTCGCTGCCCCGCTTCGCCTGCTCGCCGCCGGCCTCGGACCTCGAGGAGTGCTTCGCTTTGCGGAGAGCTTCTGTGTCTCACTCCTCTCGTCGTCGAGCGGCAACAGCGAGGCCGACCCGCGGATGGTCGAGGAGACGTTCGTGCGCTTCATGGACGAGCTTGCCGCGCTTGGGCTCGACGTCCCAGCGGCAAAGGGCAGCGGACACCTGGCGAGCTCTGCTCCTTCGCTCCTGGGCTTTGACAAGGGCGTGGAGTCGGTGCTTCTCGAGGCGCTGGTGACGAAAGTGGAGGAGGCGTCCGATGCTTGCCTTCCAGCTGCCCAACAGCAACCACAGAGTTGGCTAGGAGGCCGGACCGAACGCGTTGCCCCTGACACGTCCACTTGGCGGAACACCCTCTCGTCCGCGTTCTGGACGCCTTCATCTTCGTCCTCGATCTCGTCCAATTCGTCTGACGGGTATACCTGGTCTCAGCGACCTTCTCAGCCTTTATCAAGCAATACTGGTCGCCGCCGGATTTCAGGTCCCCTCGCCACCATCCGCTCACTTCCACCCTCGACGTCAAGCCTCCACACCAAGCTCCCTTCCCCGCCCTTCGTCCGCCTCGCGACATCCCTTCTCTTTCATCTCTCTCGCCCAGTCTCCTCTGCCAACATCTCCACCCCTTTGTCGATCGCGCTCTCCCAAGCCCTCCTCACCCGTCACTTCCCTCGCGCCACACACCCTCGTGAGCACCGGCGCGTGGCCTTGCTGTTCGTCGTCAGATGGTACTCCTTTGGGGTGCTCGCTCGCGTCGTTGGGAGCCCAGAACATCAGGCACGTCTCGCACCAGCAGGGATGGCCTTGGAAGTAACATCGGCGACATCGGCAGAACCACACAGCCCCAGTGCTTCTTTGCTGTTCCCCCTCTCCAAGGTCGATGGGGAAAAAAAGGTATCTTCCGTACTCTTCAACGATGTATGGATCTCGTCCGATGGACGGACGCGCCTCGCTGGGCTGCATCAGACCATCCATCGAGCGCTCGTTCAAGCGGCTGGGTTTGGGGGCGCATCCTCAGCGGCAACACCTCTCTCGAAGGAGGAGCAGGAGATGAGGAGCGCAGCCGAGAGGGTTGTGCGGTCCTTCGGGGTCAATGCTGGTCTTGCATTGGAGCTTGAGGGCGAGGACGAAGTCGGAGAGCAGATGGCATCGTCTACGTTGCAGACGCCAGGATCGCTACAACATGAGGAAGATCGGCACAAGGGGGACACGCTCCGCGTTTTCCAGCTCACCCAGGTCGAGTGGACATCCCTACTTGCGTCTTTCCGCTCCTTGATGGTCACTTCAGTCGAGACGGAGGCAGACCTGCTGCAAACGTCTCCATCGGCAACGACCTATGATCCGCCACCGGAGCCTTCTCGATCGCAGCCAACGGCGTTCCATGTAGGCGAGCAGTGGCGAGCTCGGCAGAGGCAGCAGAAGGAGGTCCCAGCGACCTCTAAGAAGCGAACAGAAACGGCATCGATGACGGCCGACATCTGTACTGCCGACGAATTCGATACGCTGCTCGCTCAACTTCAAACCCCGGCTGCGAACGCACTGCCAAGAAGCTCGCGAAGATTGGTATTTGTCGCTTCCACACCGGAGGCTCAATTGGTGTCATTTGATCTGCCAGCGACGGAGCGTGCGCCTGCGGGGGACAACGATTCTTCAACCGTCTCATCCGGTCTCGGTGCTCCGCAGGCCTCGTGTTCTTCTCTATATCCCTTTGGACGGACTCCGTCGGCGTCAACGCCGTCCTATGGAACTCAGGCTTGGGCAGGCTCGACAGGCGGCGACTACTTTGGCCTGCCCTCTGATGTCGGTGGCGAAGGGGCATTGGCGTGGGAGGAGATGGACCTTCTGTGAGCCATTGTAACCAACGTCGAGCTCATCCCCCTCTCTAACTTGGCCTCGTTAATTTGTCAGCTATAAGTCCCTGCTTGCACTTGTCCACGCTGGGCAATTCGTGAGCGATTCCGTGCCCATGCCGGATCTCCGTGTCATTTTCGAACAGGCGGCCTCATCAGAAGAAGACTCTCTGGATTTTCCCCTCGCTCTCCTCTTCCGGCAGGCGTCCTCGCTGCTGTCGCACGTCGTCTCTCGCCGGCCGGATCTCGCTACGAACAATTTTACGCCTCTTCTCTCACCCATGGTCTCCTCCCTCGAACGCACCGAGGCGACCGTGATCGGGGAGCGCCAACTTCTCTCCGTTCGTCTTGATGAACTTGCTGCCCTGCGCGAGCGGACTTTACTTCCTCGGGCCCGCATGCTCCTCGCAGACATGCTCGATCTGAGGTTGCGTGCCTTCTTTGCCCTCAACGTCATGGCTTCGCGCGGAATGGAGGACCTTCGCGCTCAGCTTAGCCGCGTCCAGAGGAGCGAGGTTGACCTAGACGCACAGGGTGAGATCGATGCGTGGCTTGTCGAATCAGGCTCAGCGGAAGATCTGGCGGAACACGGCGACCGACGACTTATCGCTGGCTGCTACCTCGTCGAGCGGTTCGTCCGAAAGGCGGCGGATTCGAGGGCGTTGCTGCGGAGCGCGCTATTCGCTCGCGAGGCTGCGCTCATCGATAACTTTCGCAGTAGCCACGATCTCGATGTCTCGGGCAACCGTTTCCTCCTTCCAATTGGAGCCGTCTCCAACGCCCTCCTGGTTGTTGGCGAAACCCGTGCTAGATCGCCCGGTTCTTCCCTCGACGCCTTTGCACTACGCGTCCGAGCGCGCCTCACCTCCTTCTTTCTCTCCGAGCTCGCACCCGACCTCGCATTCCCGCCCACACCAACCTGGTTCGAAGGGAACGCCCATCTTCTCCCATCCACCTCTCCGGAGCTTCACCCTCTTCTTCTCCCTAAAGAATGGCCCGCTTCACTCCTCCGGACGTTTCTTCTCCACCCGAGCCCGGACGCCAAGCTAGCTGCCCTCTATGAGCTGGAGCGGCTCGTTCTTGCCGCTCTAGCTGCACCCAATTCAGCAAAGCTCCCGGCAGAAAGCCTTGTGCCCACCGCCACCTCGTCAAAGCTGAAGGGCAAAGGGCGCTCTTCCTCGGTACAGGATGGATCTTCCGGGTTTGCACGCCCTCGCTTAGCCAGGATGGGCAGCCAATCCATCAACCGCCTCACTCGGGCGATCGAGAGCTACCCAGCGGTCGCATCCCCTAACTTTCCGGTCTCGTCCTCCTCGACTCTGGGAAGTAGCGCGCCCAGCTCAACATCCTCAGCGCTCCTCATCCCAGACGCCATTCGCTCTCTGGCTTCCTACGTCTGGAGTGGGGCGTCCCCTTTCACCCCTGTCCCATCGGCACCGGCGTCGGCGAGCGTAGACGGCAATCGTGCGACGTCGTCCATCGGCGAGCCTGCAACAACAGACCGTCTGGTGGACGAACTCGGCCGCCTTCTCCGTGCCCATGCGATGCCCACCTCTGGCTCCGCATCTTTACCGGCCGGCGTCCTTGGCTCGGTGGGAATAGGCGCCAGTGCGAGCGGCAGCCTCTTCCAGAGCTTGCTGGTGGTCGCGCTCTTCGTTCCGGGAGAAGTTCTCGCTTTCCGGCCAGAGGGCAGTGAGTTCGACGTGCTGTGCCCCTTGGTCCATTCGACCCGGTCACTGACAGATTTCTGACGCCTCGATGGTCCGTCGTCCGCCCGAGCAGAAGCCTTCTTGGACGTCTCGCTCGCGGCCCTCACTCTCCGGGCCGACCTCCTCGACATCCTTCTCTCCCGAGCGAAGATTCTCATTTCTCGCGCTAGCCGTGATAGTGAACCAAGCCAGCATCAGGAGCAGGGCGAAGCCCGCGCTCTTTTAGAGATTTGTATCTCTGCTGGGTCGTCCGATGTACGCAGTGGGGTCGCCGGCGAGCTACTGGCTAGGCTGGATACAGAGAGCCACCGTGGGAGCGGGCTCTTGGGATGAAATATAGTCAAATCTGTCTCATCGGATACATGACTTTTCGCCCAAGATGGGGTATAATTTTTTTTTTTTTTGTTCGCGCGCTTCTCCCCACGGCGCTGACTTCGGCCAGCAAATGAGTACATTTTGCTTAGAGAAGTAGCCTGAACGGATACCCTACGATTTCGAGGGAGAAGAAGAGACAGCATGTCAGCTGCAGAGTTCCGGCGACGACAGTGTAGGTGGGGGACGAACCGCCGTTCTTCATCTTGAAGATGCTCATGAGGATGCTGAAGACGATGACAACGACGGAGGTCCAGAGAAAGACGCCGATGCGCTGCCGGGCCGGGTCTCGGATCGAAGGAACGAGCGTGGTGAGCGCGACGAAGGCGAATGCAAGGGTACCGTCTAAAGAATAGAGAGGGCAATGTCAGTTCTTCCGCTCCCATCATCTCAGGAACTCGAGTAGAATTACAGATGACGGCGATGATCTGAGACTCGGCGCCATACTGGTTCGAGAAGCCACCGGCGAGCCACTGAGACCGGCCCTCACGGTCGACGGCCATATACGGGGCGTCCTTGATCTTGTTCCTGTTCAGATTTGCCACATTATTCCTTTAGGAGTCGCAAAAAGAAGTCGTAGAGACAGTGCGTAGGCTACTTGACGTACCACATGTAGCCAGTCGTGAAAGTCAGGACGACGAGAAGAGTGATGAGCATCCAAAGGTGTCTCGATGTGGCGATCTTGCGGTGAGAGTGCCAGGAAGGAGTGAGTGTCAGCAGCCCTACAGTCAACATGGGTGGAGGGACTGACGGGAAGGATGAGGTGCCTGCCCTTGAAGAGTGCGTAGCCACCGAGAATGACGGCAACCTGACCCGTGATGATTTTCCCCCAGGGCAGAGGGCGGTAGATCTTGAATTCGTGCGGGACCCTGGGAAGAAGGAATTCGCGCAGCGACTCGACGGAGAAGCCCCTGGGAGAGGAAACGGATAGAGGGATGGCCAGGGAACTACGTGAGCGATGAATCAAGGGGTGAACCAATAGGAAAAGGTCGTACATGCGGTTTAGCTCGTATTGCTCCATGTCTGTGTTCTCGGGGACAAAGTCGCCAACAGTTGGCGGGAAGTACCAGACGGTAGGTGCCGCAGAGAGACCGAGCTGGTGAGATACCAGAATGCACATCGTCAATGTTCGAGCCAAGGATGTCGGACAGGGCTTGCGCGCAGAAACTGAGTACGGACCCTCTTGTAAATGGCCTGGCCGTCCTTGAACTCGAGAGAACCGAAGATGTGCTTCGAGCGCTGGTCCTTGGAAAGCCGCGCCCACGAGGTAGCGATAGTCTTGAACGCAGGCTCAAACTCCCTGGAGACATTGAGACGCGGGTCAAGCAAATGACAGAGAGAAAGAGGGTAATAAACGAGTCAATGTTGGCAATATGAGAGTGGTCCGCTCCATTAGTATTGAGACAGGTCACGTTTCAGAGCGATCCAACCATCCAGTCCATGCCGATGCCTCGTTCGGCGGCTGAGAGACCGTACGTCGCAGGGCGCCTTCTGCTCAAACGCTTGGTGACTGACACTTCTTCAAGCAAAACCGTACTAACCTACAAGGAGCGCACTGGAGGAACGGACCATTGCGTGGATGTCAGCCTGCTAGTCCTCAGTCAAACCAGGGGGCGCGCCGCTTGCCCATCGCAACGTGCTGCCAGCACGGCGTGCTACCTGGGCGTCGAGCACGTCGTCAGGACCTAGAACGGACCTTGAAGCCAGGGTCCAGAGCAGTAAGGACGACGGTGACACCATAGTCCCTCTCCTTATCGCCTGTGAGATCGTCGAACGAGGCCGAGTCGAGCTTGACGATGTGGTCCGGGGCGGCGGCGGACTTGAGCGCGTACCGCTGGGCCTTGTTCGAGAGCGCCGAGGCGGTCGAGGCAAGAGCGAGAACGAGGGTGGCCACGCGGGTGAGCGCAGGAGGGAGCATCGCGTGCGAGCTGGAAGAGGGAAGGAGGGAGAAAGGGCGAGGCTTGCGGGATGGTGAAGGTCGGCGGGTGGAGAGAAGGCGGCGACGACCCCCTCGCTCCCTCGCGTCGACGGCGATGGCGGCCGTCGCGTGTGCTGCTGCCGTTGACGACGGCCTCCGAACCTCATTCGGTCCAAGTCAAGTCGATGGAATGACAAGAAAGATATTATTTATAAGATCCGTTCTGCATCTCTCTGTCCTGATTCCTGGTCTTTTTCAAGGAGCTCAAGCCTTTCCCATTGTGTCCTTCTGCATGCTCACGGACCTCCCCAGGGTGGGACGGCGGCTCAGCGAGTGGGTGACGAACTCATCGGTGTTGCCCTTGCTCACGACCACCACGACCTTCGCCTTGCGCCATCATGATGTACCCTCGCTCGCTTATCCTCCTCATCACCGTCAATCTTGGTCCGTTTCCCGCACGCGTCGGAGCCATCGAGCAATAGACAGTCTTCCGCTCACCTTCGCCACCGCTCCCTCATCCACCTCCTCCCGTCGCCCAGTCTTCTCGCTCCCTAGTAAGCGGCTCCACCCCGCCGAGACTGCCGCCCTCATGAAGCGCCAGATCTCGGCGACGAGCATGCCGGCAGTATGCAACTTTGTCTGCAGCGACTTCAGCAATGCCATCCAGGTAAATTGGTCGGTCTTCCTTACCCGTCTTGCCGCCTCATACCCGACATCTAGGCACTGAGCCACTTGGGCCGGTCTTGATCAAGGCTGATGCCGACGTCCTTGAATGCTGTGTAGACCTGCACCGACACGGCGTGCCTCTGCAACAACAAGGTCCTTAACTCCTGTGCGTCGTTGAATGAGCGCGAGAGGTGACCTATGGCGGCTCGCCTCGAAGCCCCCTTCTGACAGCTCCCTCTTGAGTTACCTGCAGTCCTCACCTGCACTGAGTGCACTATCGCCAACTCGGGACCTTCGAATCTCAACGCGACGATTGCCTCGTCGCAGTTGACTATTGACGGTGAGGCGCCCCTCTTCCTCTGGCTTGCTCCCCTGCGAACGGTCACCACTGAAACGCGCGACTCCCCTCTCCGCCTGCGCCGCTGCCCCTCGCTATGACGATGACCCGTTACTTCCTTCTCCCGGTCGTGATCCTCCTTCCCGCCGGCCAGCTTACCGCTCAACATGCTCTCTCGGCACGCCCGCCGTCTCCCTGCCAAACGTCACCGTCACCGCCCCGCCAGCCAACGCGACTTACCCGACAGGATCCAACTCGTCCTCTGTCTTCCACTCCGCTTCAGCATCCGTCACAACCTCGCGATCCTCCTCCCTCCCGTCTTCCGTGTCGGCGACGGCTGTCGCATCCTCAAACCCTTCGTCTGCTTCGGCAGTGGAGACGGCGTCTGCCCCCGTGGGCTCTGGGAGCACAACCCCGATAAGCGATGCGGAGATGCGATTTCGGACGTTCAGCTGGGTGACTGCGGTAGTCATCTGTCTTGCGCTCGGGGTCGTCGGGATTTGATGAGGGATAGACAAGAAGGACTCTGGACTGGACAGGACTCTAGATGGAGCTTAGGTGCCATGATGATGGACACTCTTTCTCCCCTCCACTCTCCCCTATATTCTTATGCTACATATCTCGTGTGCTCCGAAAGCCGTCGTGCAGGCTCATAGTGCTCTGCTGGAACTTGTCGATAGCTCACAAAGACTCACATCTCCTCACTGACATGGTGGAGGAAGCCTGTCACAAGGATGCGAAGACAAGGAGGTCCAGGCGTGACAAGAGAGCAGGAGAGCGAGTGCGCGGACCGCGGTCGTCTCCTTTCCCTGACCCGAACACTCACCTGCTCACCTGATCTCCACACGCGTCGTCGACTCTCTCTGCCTTTCTCAGCATGGCCCAGAACCAGATCTCCGTTCAGGATCTCGATTTCCAGCAGCTCACCCAGGTCAAGAAGCAGCTCGACGACGTTTGTCCTCTTTTCCTCGTCCTTCCCTCGCGTCGCCTCGACCCGACACGTGTTCGCGACCTTCTCGTCCGCCCGCCGTGGCTGAACTTGGGGTGGACCATCATGCGCTGCAGGAGCTCGAGCACCTCACAACCTCGTTCGGCCAGCTCAAGCAAGCCCAGGCCAAGTTCAAGTCGTGCGTCGACGACACCACCGAGATCGACCCTCGCAACACCAGTTCGTCGTCCTGTTGCCTTCTCCCCCCCCCCCCCCCCCCCCCACCCCCCCAATCCCAATTCCCTGCCCACCTTTGTCCAACGCGACGAGTCTAACCCAGCTGGTTTCTTCGCAGACCAGCCGATTCTCATTCCGCTCACGTCATCGCTCTACGTCCCGGGCAAGCTGACGGATCTTGAGAACGTCGTCGTCGACGTCGGCACGGGATACTACGTCCAAAAGGTCCGTCTGTCAGGTTGTGTTGCCGCCTGTCTCTCTGTTTTGCTCCCATTCGTGCCCTCGTTAGGGCCGCCACAAGGGAGACCCGTGATCGCACAAGGTTACATCGAGATCCTGACTTCGCCTCGCGCAACGTAATCCAGACCCGCAAGGAGGCGTTAAAGCACTACACGGCCAAGACGGCGTTCGTCCGATCCAATCTCGAGACGCTTCAATCGACGATTGAGAAGAAGCAGGACAACCTGTAGGTGGTGCTCCTCTACCTCGACTCATCGTTTCGTTGCGCGCCAAGCGATGGTGTGGTGGCCAAGGCGAAGAAACCACGATGACCGTTGCAGGTGGTGATGTGGTAGACTGTCACGTCAAGCTGACCCTTTTTCCATTCATCCCTTCCACACCTTTTCTCTTTAAAGCGGAATGGTCATTGACATCATGATGCGCAAACAGCAGGAGGGCGGTGCCCAGCAGGCGACGGCCGCTTGAGAAGAGTTGGCGCGCCTGTCCCTTATGGGCGTGCAGCCATGTTTACACGCGTGCCCCTGGGGGAAAGACTCCATGCTGCCCACGAGAAGCACAAAACCTCTCGCGTATGATAATGACGAGACGACCCTTGGCAACGATCTTTCGTTTTAGACGCTCAAGCGCGTATTTCGTAATAGTCATCCAATGACGGGCAGAGATAGAGGACCTCGCCGAGGTCTAAGCCCCGACATCGACCTCCATCGAACCCTCGGCCCCGACGGGCGGGACCTCACCGCCCTGGACACCGACGGTATGAGGCTTGACGTCCTCCTTGACAATGAAGCTCCGGACGTCCTCCTTCTTCCAAGCGGTTGTGCCCCGTGGGAACTTGTAGGAAAGTTCCTTGAGGCCGCGCTCATTCTGAGGCTCATCCAAAAAAAAAAAAAAAAAAAGGGGGGGCAAAACAGGAGGAGTGCAGTTAGCAGAGATCGCGAGATTGGGCCCGAGGAGAGAGATTCAAAACAGAGAGAGAGCGAGAAGAGAAGAGAAGAGATGACGGCGCAACGCACGGGCATCTCGTAGTTGCGGAGCATCTCGGTGTTGTCCTTCGTGATGATGCAGACGTCGACGTTAGATCCCGAGCCCAGATCGTTAAAGATTCCCGCCGAGATGGCAGCCGCGACCATCGTGACGGCCTCCTCCCTCTGCCAAAGTATAGTCCGATCTTGTCGTCGTCAGTGAAACATTCGCCGTGACACAAAGGAGGGAGAGGGGACGGACCGTCAGCCCCGCGCGCCACTGCGACTCGAAGACGGCCATGGCCGCAAGAGAGCCGGAGCCCATCGTCACATAGGGGAGCTTGTCGGTCGAACCGTGGGGTGCGACCGTGAATAGCTGGGGTCCGGTGTGGTCGTATCCACCGAGGACGAGGGCAGCGCCGATCTGGCCTTGGTACCTGAGGTGCGCCGGAGGTGATGATTCGTCAATCGCAGGAGCAAAACTCCCAATGCGACACAACCCTGGCGAATAATTTCGGCGCACTAATGCGAATGAGTGTGCGGAGAGAGAGGAGAACGCACCGGTACAGCATCTGCTTGAGCATCGTCATCGCCGTCACGACCCGAGGCTTGCGGCCGGTCGCGAGCGCGTGAAGTTCAACGTTGGATGAAATCAGGGCGGTCGTAAACTCGGTATCGGCGGCCGTTCCAGCTCCACAGCACCGTATCTGAGGCGAGATGTAGTGGATCTAGAGGCGAGGTGAGAGATGAAAGAGCCAGCCATGGACGTTGTCAGTGTTGGCCAAGAGGGAGCTGGGGGCCTCCTCCAGGGTGCCCGACGCGTCGAGCAAAAACACATGGCTCACTTTCTCGCAGTTCTTGTCTGCAGTCGGGATGTATCGATGCGTTCGTCAGGGGAGTAGACAGGACATGGCGGACAAGACGCGCAAGTCATTCATCCCCGGCGGGGGAAGGAGGGGCAAGAATGCGAACTGAACGCGCAAGCTCCAGCCAGCGTCGAGCTCGTCGCGGCCGACGGGACACGCGTCTGCCGCTCTCTGCGAGGAGCCTCATTTGAACTCCTCCAGTCCCACACCCCTCGCAAGCTACTGCCAGCTTCTGAACTGCTGTCCCACATGCGAATGGTTCAACTCACCGGCGACGATGGGGCCCTCCGTCGCTCGCGTATCGGCGCCAAGGACGATACCGGCGGTGCCCTGCTCGATGTCGCCGAACAGACAGCCAACCTGACGACGGGCGGGGCGCAAGAATCAGTGGGCAAGCGCATGTCATGGATGGGGTGGGAAGATGTACAATGGTCGTTCCCGTCGAGGTCGCCTTGGGCAGGCCCCGGAAGGAGGACGAGCCGTTGAGAGATGCGTTGCGGAGGGTATTGGAGAAGCTGGGGGTCGATGGTAAGCGAGGTCATCGAGAGCAGGGGAAGAAGCGATCGGGACCCACTCGAAGCCTGCTGATGTGGACATGGCGAGAGAGGCAGGGGGAAGGGGATGATAGGGATGGAAGAGCGTGGAGGTTGGGCGTGAACCGTGGAGGCGAGGACCAGTGGTGACGAGGAGGGGAGTCTGATCCAGCTTCTCTCGGACCCCTCTTGGCTTGCCCTCCGAACCAACACTCCTCTCTCGTGCTGATTCTTCTTCCTCTCATACCGTTTCTTTCTACATGCCTTCTTAGGGTGGATGATCAGAGGATGGTCACTGTACGACCGCCTGTCGGGTCGTGGTGAAGCAACAGATTCGACGGGCATCGCTGTCGTCACGCCATGGTGTCTTCCTTTAAGAGCGAGCTTGAACTTCGGATAATGTATCAAGGCTAATCAATTCTCAAAGAAGCAGGCACATGGGGAATCATAGCATGTATGCCAGTTGGCAAAAGAGTAGTGGAGAAAGTTGAGGTGGCACGAGGCGGTCGTGAAAGCAAGATGCCGCTAAGTCCTCCTCCACCGTCCGACCACCACCATCGCCTGCTGTCTTATGCCGCCGTCCCTGCCCCTTTCAGCACCGGCGCCATCATCAGCATCCGGCGCCTCGCTTGCCAGGGCATCTTTCAAAACCTATAAACATCCCATCCGGGCCCTCTCGTCTGCGACCAAGGCTTGCGCCGAGAGCGTGAGTCCTCGGAGGAGGTGGTTTCTACCTCTGCTGCTTGGCGTGCGCTGACCTTGACACATGGACATCGCAACGATCAGAGTCGCATGTACGGCCAGTGTGTACTCGCAAGCTACCAGGATGTTGAGCGATCCATGTGTCAAGCCGAGTTCGCCCGCTTCAAAGCATGCCTCGAGGTGAGTCCAGGCAACTTGAGTCGGGGCCTGCCATTCATCCTCTGCCTCCTGCTTGTCGTAGAGGCTTTGTCTTACACGCTACTCCTGACCAGACTCAAATGGGACGCAAGTGGTAGCTCTATGTGTCTTCTAGTCCTTCATAGCATTGACAATGAGTGATGGCGGCGACGTCGACCCCATGCCACGACCTCCAGCTGGTTGGTCCGAAGGATGGATCCGCCAATCGAGTCACCTCAGCTTTAATCGAACGGTCGCCGTTCTCACCAAATCGAGTGGCTCATCGAGGGAGAATCGGGCCACGCCTCTCTGTATCCAATTGACATTAAACTCATCCTACGGCGACAGTCGCCGTGGTCGCCTCCGAACTCAACGAGGACGTCGACGCGTCGTCGTCCCTCGCCGCTGGTGACGACGACAACAGGCGCCGTACGCTTGACCAGAGCCTCAGCTCGAGTACCGGAAGCTCACTGCCATCCTTTTCCTCCTCCACCTCGTCCTCCTCGTGCAACTCTCTTCCTGATCGGGCGGCGCCTAGAGATACGCCCTCTTCCTCACATGCCAGCAAGCCGTTGGCCTCTTCCACCTCCGTCGTCGGTCTCCGCTGCCTGAGCGAAGTCCTCTTCCTGGGAGCTAGAAAGTCCGTTCGAGGCTCCCGGGTGCTGTCGTCCGTGCGGGGTATGGCAGGTTGGGGGCGAGATGAGTCGGAAGAAGGCGAAAGATCGGAAGCCGCAGGCTCCGTAGTGGTTGGGGCCAGATGATCATCCAAATGCTGGACATTCGTCTCGATTGGAGGATTGTGACCCGTCTCGTACGAGACGAGGACGCAGACGAGCTGGCACAAACAGATGAAGCCGGAAGATAGGAAGACCTGGGTCTTGCTTGCCGGGGTATCTGGGGACGCCAGCAAGCCGATGATCGTCAAAGGAGGGCGCAGGCGAAAGACATGATGCAGAGTGAAGACGTACCGGCAGTGCCAACGAAGTCCAAAAACACGCCTCGTGGCCCAGCGCCAGAGCCGCCAGGTCCATATATAGAGGTCCGGCCCATGACAAATGCGGTGACGCTGAGGACGAGAAAGGTCAAGGCTCGGAGATTCCTGGTCGGATGAGACTCTTGTGGTCGGGAGAGATCTAGGGAGGGGATGGTCGACGGCCATCGGCGGGTCCGGGCGATGGCGACGACGCATTCGTCAGCTAGGGAATGCCCGCTCTTCAGCAGTTCAAAAGCCACTCACTCTGTTGGGCAGCAACACGGAGGATAAGGACGAGGATAGAGGGATCGAGGAAGTAAGAGTGGACCGATAGGACAATGATGAGACGATCAAGCTGACGAAGAGGAACGAGTGAGCGATTCGACCCGCCAGGAACAGGAGATCCCGCCGCGTCTCTTCTAGCTCACCTGGTCGACAAAGTCCCAGCGCTGATGTTTGACCATGGGCCTGATGCTCGTCAATCAACGATGCCGATGCGCCAGGAGTCGGATGATGGCAGCGCCGAACGATGCGACCGACGCGGGCTCAAGGAGTAACGGGCAGACGACGAGCCGTTCGCGTGGGCAGGCTAGAGAGCTACGTTGAGGGCGATGCGGAAGGGAGCCCAGGAAAAGAGTTCGTTGTATGCTGAGGTGGTTGGAGGAGACATAGCAAGAGGCGTCCTTCGGTCGAGGATTGACGACGGTGTTCGGCGTCGAGCGAGGACGTCGCCATGGTATCCTTCCCGAATGAGGCTCGACGCGTCTCCTCCACCTTGGCTCTCCTCCCTCTGCGATCTTTCCATCTCGGACGCCCGAAGACAGCCATCTGCTCCAACTGCCGCCAGACTCGTCGCCTCTCCGTTTGTTCGCCAACCAGGCCATCTCCCTCTGCGCTTTCTCTCGAACTACGGATCACCTTGACCCCCTCCCCCTCCAACGCACTCGAGGACGCGTCGTTTGCCACCCATGGCATCGGCTCTCTCCGCGACCCTCCTGTCTTCGGCCCGCTCGCTTGTCCTCCTCCAGCTCGGGTCAAGGATTCTCACGTTCATTCTCAACCAGGCCCTCCTCACATACGCCTCGTCCGAAGTCTTCGGCACTGCCGCCGTCCAGTTCGACCTCCTCGGCTCGACTCTTCTCTTCCTCTCGCGCGAGGGCATCCGCGGCGCCTTGCTCCGAGAGCCCGGTGGCACGCGGCAGACTGACCAGAGGACTGGTGTTGAGCAGGACGCTCTCAATCTGTCTCTCGTCCCGTTGCCTATCTTCCTCACCCTCGCGGGCGTTCTTGTCCCGTGCTACGTCTTGACGTCCCCTTCGGCGACGATCGGCCAGCCCTTCTTTTTCTCCTCGCTCGCCCTGCACTTGCTCGCATATCTGTTCGAGCTTCTATCGGAGCCGTACTACATCCAGCTACAGCGTCAGCTTCGCCTCAACATCAGAGTCCAAGCCGAGGGCGCCGCGGTTATCGTCCGTGCAATCGTCACGCTCGTCGTTGTTCGGAGACTCGGCGCCTCGCATGCCCTTCTCGCTTTTGGCATCGGTCAGGCCTGCTACGGCACGTGCCTCCTTGCGAGGTTCGCCCATGCTTTTGGATGGAAAGCTCTCTCCATGTGGATGCCTAGACGCCTCGACCAGGCCTCAGTGCAGGTCTCTCAGGGGTAAGTGATCCCGTCTATTTGTGATCCGGAGGCGAATCCCATTTTCTAACCAATGAACTCCCTTCCCTGGCTTCCAAAGACCAGTCGCACCCTCCTACGTCGACCCGAACACTTCCACATTGGCCCGAGTCATGACCCTGCAATCGGTTCTCAAGCACTTTTTGACCGAAGGCGACCGCATCATTGTATCGCGCGTCAGTCCGCTTAAGAACCAAGGCGGCTACGCCATTGCCACAAACTACGGTACGTGCTGCGAGTCTTCTGCCCATTGGAGAGAGTGTTATATGTTCTAACCCTGGGGCCCACTTGAAAGGCTCACTTATCGCGCGAATCGTCTTTCAACCCCTCGAGGAGACCGCCCGGCTGTACTTCTCCAGGACGGTCTCTCAGTCAGCTCCCACCTCGAAGGAAACAGCGGCATTTTGCTCGCCCGAGACCCAACGCTCCTCTCAGCTCCTCACTACCCTTCTTCGACTCTCGGTCTATTTGAGCATCCTTTTCCCCGCTTTTGGGCCACCTTTCATCTCGACGCTCCTCCCTCGCCTCGTCCCGTGGTCGGCCGCCCGGCTCTCCACGCCGATCCAAATCCTCAAAGCCTACATGCTGTACCTCCCGCTTCTATCCGCCAATGGTATGCTCGAGGCTTTCTTCGCCTCCACTGCCGACCGGACAGACCTACAGCGACAGTCAAGCGCCATGGTTCTCTTCTCGGGCGCCTTCCTTTTTACCGCCGGTGTGTGCGCCAAGGGGTTCGACAAGGCGGAAGAAGGCCTTGTGTGGGCCAACTGCGTCAACATGCTCTGTCGCATCGCATTCGTCTGGCTTTACGCCCGGCGTTGGATGCGAAAGCGAAATGCCGGCTTGAGCTTGAGCCAGATCTTGCCGGGCTGGCCGCCGGTGGTGGCAGCGGTCTTTGCGGCGTGGGCGTTGAGGTTGAGCGAGGGATGGGCCAGTGAATCAGGGTGGTCAGGGCTCGTTCTCCATGTCAGTCTCGGTGCCATCCTCGGGTTGGGCTCGCTAGGACTCATGTAAGTGCAGACACTTGCACGGACGACGGCAAAGGCGGAGCTGACCGACGGTGCGCGTCCAGCTGTCTCCAGGAGTGGCCCAACGTCGAGGCGCTCAGACATGGGATCAAGGACAAGGATGCATGAGTTGCGGTTCCAATTTCTTGGTGGGGGAGTGCTTTGAGAATGACAAAGGTCTGGTCTGCTTTGGGATCACGGTGGTCAAGGTGTGAAAGGATACAGACGCCTGTCGCGCTTCCAGTTTCCCGGTTTGTTCCTTTCAGACCCCAACCCACACGTCCACGACATGTCGTCGAAAGCAACACGTCAGAGATTAACTCTGCTACCTGAGGTCGATTCAGAGGGGATCTCCTTTGAATCGATCCACGTTTCTCCGGTGCCGTCGCCGCGGTTCTTGCAACCGACGAACGTACGCTCCGGGAACCACGTCCACCCGACCCAGATCACAGTCGAGGGAATCCGCCCTCCCAAAGGCTCCTCTCTCTACTCCAGGTCTCGCGTCATGCTGGCTGATGACGAATATGAGTCAGGGTCCATGAATGTCAAGACTAGCATCCATCGACGGCGTCCCCCAGGGAATACAGCTACCAAAATTAAAGGGAGCTCGCCACGGACGCCCAAAAGTAAACATGTGCTCTGTGAGTAAACTGATCAGATCACTGTCTACGTTTCCCAAGCCCTTTGAGACGGAAGCTCACTGTCCGGCTCTAGTGGGCATCCTCTGCCTCACGTCGGTTCTCCTCATCGGACTATTCGCCTGGCGAATGAAAAGGCCCATATCAGGTCCAGTCGACGACAGCCTGTTCGACGATAGAAGTTTGACTAGCAATATCAGTCCACCGAGGGGCGGGCATGCCACCCTGGACGAAAAGCTTCGGCACCTAGCGAAGGAGCTCGGGATCTCGGAAGGGGAGCTGGCTCGTAGCGTCCAACGGTGGGAGGAAGCCGGGAATGGGGGCGAAAGGTTGATCTCACTGTGAACTATGTATATGTTCTCTCTTCGCGTCCCGTCTTCTCGCCATGTTGCTCAGTCCACTCAGCGCCTGGATGGATTCTGTCAATACGGGCAGAGTGGTAGGCAGGCGTGGTCCGAGCGGAATGTCGGGCGAAAGCGAGCAGGGGGATGAGGCGTGGCTTCTCGTCCTCGACAGGTTGTCCAACCAACCGCATCAGCCTTTCACTAGCACTCGGCGTCTATCCCCTTTCAATCAAAAGGCTCGAGCTACTGTTTTGCTCGCATCAGCCCAACTCCCGCGAGCTTCCTGGAATCAACGCCATGTCACAAGAGCTCACACTCGAAGCCTCGACTTCACCCATGCCCTCGCATACGACGGCGGACCCCCCCGCGCGGAAGAGATCCAAATGGGAGAGCTTGGCCGAGGAGGAGGACGAGCGGGAGATGGTCAAGATCAAGAAGAAGAAACTCGCTGCCCAGGAACGTCGTCGGCGGGAGAGGAGCGCCGAGGAGAGAGAGAGAGAGGCTCGACTCGGTGAGTCGTCCGACGCGTCGTCGCTTGTCTGTAGTCCCACCAGCATCACCTGGTGGAAGAGGCTCCTCGCTCAGTTGACTTCTCTCCCATTGTCCATTTTGCAGTCCAGGCTACTCTGCCTCCGGCTGCAGCTCCTCAGTATGCTCTTTCCACCCCAGTCTCGCCGAGACCATTGAGCCCACAGGCCTCAGGGTCCTCGTCGCGTTCGATATATGTGCGTCACCGGCGCCAGAGTGCGGTTGCGCATCGACGGACAAAATGGATGCTGACTCTAGCTCTATGAGCTGTGTAGGTACCTCATCGGAATGCTCATCCATCGATTCAATCCTGCCGGTCTGTCTACGAGTACGAGCGGTTGAACCACATCGAGGAGGGTACGTCGACTACCTCAATCTCTGTCTCCTCATTTGCGTTATGCGCAAAGCTGATGAATAGAGCCTGGCCCTCTCTAGGTTCATATGGTGTTGTTTTTCGTGCCAGAGAGAAAGCTACAGGGGAAATTGTCGCACTGAAGAAACTCAAGCTCGACGATGAGAAAAATGGCTTCCCAATCACCAGTCTCCGCGAGGTCATGGCCCTCATGGTCTGCCGGCACGAAAATGTGGTCGGCGTGCGCGAGATCGTCGTCGGTGACACCTTAACCCAGTGAGGACAGCCAGCAGTGTTGACAACCCTAATTCCATTATGGCATGATGCTCATTACTCCCCCTCTTGCTCTTGCTTTCTGTCACAGAATCTTTATCGTCATGGACTTTATAGAGCACGACCTCAAGTCGCTTCTCTCTCTTATGCCAAACCCCTTCCTCCAGTCCGAAGTTAAGACGCTTCTCCACCAGCTGCTCTCGGCGACAGCATTCTGCCATGCCAACTGGATCCTACATCGAGATCTCAAAACCTCGAACCTCCTCATGAACAACCGCGGTATGATCAAAGTCGCTGACTTTGGTCTAGCGAGGAAGTTTGGAGAGCCCCTGGGCGACATGACTCAACTCGTCGTCACCCTTTGGTATCGGTAATTTCGATGTCGTCATCATGCGCACTGTGTTTCCCGTTACCATTCTTGCTGTTGACTAAAGGTGACCTTGTCGCAGATCTCCTGAACTTCTTCTCGGTGCAACGGAGTACTCTACGGCGGTCGATTGCTGGTCGGTCGGCTGCATATTCGCAGAGCTCATGCTCAAGGAGCCGCTCTTTCAGGGCAAAGGCGAATTGGATCAGATTGGCCAGGTGAGAGAAGACTTCAGCAAGAGAAATAGTCGAAGACTGCGTTGACTCATCCTCGCTGCTTGTGTCACGAATCAGATCTTCAAGATGCTGGGACATCCATCCGAGGACATTTGGCCAGGTTGGACCAAGCTGCCCCTCGCCAAAACGCTCAACGTCTCGGGCCAGTCGTGCGTACGCGATCTCTCCCTCGAGTCCGTTGGTTCCAAGCTAACCCGTGAACGTACCAAGGTACTCATCGCTGCGTGCCAAGTTTCAAAGTTATCTCTCAGCCGCCGGCATCGACCTCATGTCCCAGCTTCTCTGCTACGACCCAGGGTCCCGCCTTAGCGCCGAGGATGCCCTCAAACACCCTTACTTTTCGTTTGTCATTTTTCCTCTATTCGTGAGCTGTTTTGTCCAAACTCACTTGGCTTCTTGCCCTTCCAGGGAGGACCCGCGCCCAAAGCACCCCTCTCTCTTTTCGTCGTTCCCGTCGCTTGCCGCGGGTGAGAAGTAAGTTTCGACCATCGTCCCTGGTCATCATGTCTGAATCTGAGACTGGTCTGAGCTATGCTGACAATGTATCCCGGATAAACCGCAGGAGACGCAAACCATTTGAGAGTCCTGCTGCTCCGCACAGATACGGGGAGGACTATTGATTATGTTCCAGTCCGTTCGGACATTCCACAGAAGGGTTGTTCACCTCTTTGAATTAGCGAAAGCAAAACAGAAAAATGAGGCGTCATGTTTGGATTGGCCCAAGGGTCAAGGGCTGAGGAGGATGAGTGAGGGGAGGGGCGTCGATGGAACAGTAGACTGAAGAGCTGGTAGTGACACAGGCTCGCTTGGGGTCTTGGGCAGGTTTGTCGAATCCAAATGGTAGTCAGAGTGTAGAACAAAAGGTACGATGAATTGAGCGTCTTATGGGCTGAGGGTAAGAAAACAAAGAGTGTGGGACACTGTGGCTGAAGAGAGGCTAAGGATATGGAAGCCGAGCAATTAAGGGCGATGCTACAGACACGAAGCCGAGGTGGCGGGTCCGCGAGATTCTGCAGCCCCATAAACGCGGAGCCTATGTGGTGAACCCGTAAGATCCTGACAGGAAGGCGGTAGTGAAATGAGGGGCGGTGCCGATGAGAGAGAGGAAGGAGCGCCAGAAAGCGGAGGTGAAGGTCGATCCGCGATCCGAGGTGGTGTCTGTCTGATAACCGTGGTGCCGGACAACGTGGTCGAGGTACATCCGAGCGAGCTCGGGAGCCGCGAAGCCGGCTTCGCAGTACGGGACGAGACGAACCATCTTGGTGAATCGATCGATGAAGACTTGAATGCAGTCGAGGCCGTCGGAGGTCGGGAGCTTGACGATGCCGTCCATGGAGATCATCGTCCAAGGGCGTGTCGGTGGCGGAAGCGGTTGGAGGAGGCCGAAGGGTGCGCGCCGATTTGTCTTGTTGCGGACACAAAGGTCGCAGCCGGAGGTGTAGGTCTGAACGAATGTATGGTCGGAGGGGAAAGTGAACGAGCGTCGAAGAAGGTCGTGGGTCTTGCGAGCGCCAAGGTGCCCAGCGAGCCGAGGCTCGTGGCAGGCGCGGACGAGGCCGCGCGAGAGAAGGAGGTCCGTAGGGTGGAGCGAGAGGTCCTGGAGGGTCTGGAGGGTTTTAACGTTGTCGGAAGAGCGAGGGCGATTCGGATGACGGAGGAGGTCAATGAGGGGGGCGAGTGATGGGTCGGCGAGTTGTGCGGTGAGGAGACGAGGAAGGAGCTTGGGGCGAGGATCGAGGTCGGGAATGGGGTCCGGAGGTTCCGAGTCAATGGGTTCGAAGAGCGCAGGGATGTTGCCGATAGTATTGAAGGAAGTTTGATCGAGGGGAGCTTGGGCGAGGGGAGCGGCAGCGGCCGAAGGACGGGACCTGAGGTTGGCGGCAATGATGTACTGGTCGGGTTTGAGAAGGCGCCTGGGTGTCTGGTCCGAAGGGCGACTCCCCTCCGAAAGGTCCTGTCGCCTCGACAGGGCATCGGCGACGGTATTGCGTCCTCCAGGGCGGTAGATAACGACAAAGTTGAAGCCAGAGAGGAACTCGGCCCAGCGGGACTCACGGCGGGAGAGGGCTTTGGAGGTGGTAAAGTACTGGAGCGACTCGTGATCGGTGTAGATGGTGAGAGGTAATGGATGTCCTTCGCAGTAATGGCGCCACTCCTTGAGGCACTCGATGATCGCCAACATTTCCTTGTCGTGGACCTCGTAGTTGAGTTCGGCCGGGTTGAGTTTGCGCGAGTAGAAGGCGATCGGGCGGAGTGGTGAGCGCGGGGCGACGGCGCGTTGCGAGAGAACGCCGGCAACAGCGAAGTCGGATGAGTCTGTCTCGAGGACGAGGGGAAGCGAGGGATCGAAGACGGTGAGGACGGCAGACGAGGTGAACTTGGACTTGAGGGTCTCGAAAGCGGCGAGTTGATCCGGCCCGAAGTGGAAGGGGACGCCTTTCTTGAGGAGGGACGTAATGGGGGCGACGACTTTTGAGAACCGGTGGACGAAACGGCGGTAGAAGTTGGCGAATCCGAGGAAGGACTGGATGTGTCTGACCGAAGTGGGTGCCGGCCAGTCTGCGACGGCTGAGATCTTGGAGGGATCCATCTTGATGCCTAGAGCGCTGACGATATAGCCGAGGAAATCGACCTCGTTCTGGTGGAAGGCGCACTTCTCCGGTTTGACCCAGAGGCGCGCTGTCAGGAGGCGCTCGAGGGCAGTGGCAACGTGTTGGCGATGTGTGTCGAGGGTGGGGGAAAATATGAGGATATCGTCTAAATAGACGATGACGGAGATGTCGAGGAGGTCGCGGAGGGTGTCGTTCATAAAGTGCTGGAATGTAGCTGGTGCGTTCGTCAGCCCAAAGGGCATAACTTTGTACTCGAACAGCCCGTAGCGACAGCGGAAGGCAGTCTTCCATTCATCACCCGGGGCGATCCGAACGAGGTTGTAGGCGCCTCGGAGGTCGAGTTTGGTGAAGAACTTGGCAGTGGCCAGCCGGTCAAGGGATTCCGAGATGAGTGGGAGCGGGTACCGATTCTTGATGGTGATAGCGTTGAGACGGCGGTAGTCGACGCAGAGGCGAAGAGATTTGTCCTTCTTCTTGACGAAAAGGATGGGAGCAGCGGCAGGTGACTTCGAGGGGACGATGAAACCTTTTGCGAGGTTCTCGTCGATGAATTCGCGAAGAGCGCCGAGCTCGACTGATGAGAGGCCGTAGATCGGACCGAAGGGTGGCTGCGCGTTGTCCTTGAGAGTGATGGCATGGTCGTATGGCCGATGAGGGGGTAGTTCCGAGGCTGAGGACTTTTCGAAAACCTTGAGGTAGGCGTGGTACTCCGGTGGGACGATGGCGGGAACGTCGACCTCCGAGGGCGAAGGTTCGCGGTCCGGGGGGTCGAGCGGGTCCGTAGGCGGGATAACGGGGGAGGACTTGGGTGGGAACGATGGCTTTGGCGAGGACGAGGACTTGGGTGAGAACGCGGGCTTGGGCGAGGACGACGGCTTGGGCGAGGACGAGGGCGATGAAGCCTCGTTGAAAGACGATGGTGGGACTTGACTGAGGGGTTTGGCTATGGTGGGGGTTTCTCGTGAGAGGCAGGAGCTCCGGCAGTACTGCGAATCGAAGACGAGGTGATGCGCTGGCCAGTCGATCGAGGGATTGTGTCGTTTGAGCCAGGGAATACCGAGGATGATCGGATAGTGGCCAAGGGAGGTGACGTCGGAAGAGAGGGATTCGGTGTGTCGATGCCTAGGGACGGTGAGGGCCAGGGGAGAGGTGTGATGCGTGACGGCTCCCGATGCGATCGGGCGACCGTCGACGACCTCGAGGGCGCGAGGGGCGTTCTTTACCACGAGTGGAACCGAGTGCTTATCGACAAGGGACGAGTCGATAAAGTTGGATGTGGCACCGCTGTCGAGCAGTGCGTATGTGTCGAAGGAGGTGGATCCGAAGGCGATGGAGAGGGGTAAGACGACGTGATCTTCCTCATGAAAGGAAGCCGTGGGGATGTCGTCGGTGGAAAGGCAATGGAATGGGTTGGAGGGTAGTGAAAAACGATCGACCAGTGAGAGCATGGGAGGACTGTGAGCCGATATCTGGGTGTGGATGGACAAAGAGTAAAGAAGGGGGGGGTTCAGAAATATTGTCGAAAAGCGAGGGGCCGTTGGCAGACGAAGGCGAACCCGTCGGGTCGGACGGGTCGGCTAGTCACACCGAGTCTTGATCGTTGATATTCTCCTTGATGGTGGCTGAACGAGGGACGTCATTGGCGGTATTGGTGGCCGAGATAGCCGAGATATTGAAGAATCGACGAGGAGCGATGGGACAGTTGATAACTCGGTGGTCCTTGCTGGCGCAGTATAGGCAGAGGCCGTCGCGTCGGCGGCGCTCCCTTTCCGCGTCAGAGAGGGGGCCACGAGGCCGAGAGGTGGCGTCGACCTCCATGGGGACGGGGCCAGAGAATGGGGCTGAGGTGCTGGTCACGGGTACGAACGGGAACAAGGTACGGCGAGCGGGAGGGACGACTGAGGCGACGGTCGGACGGCTGACGTTGCGGGGTGCATGAGCGTGACGAAAGTCGGTGAGGGCGTTGTCCCATTCGATGGCGGCGTCGATAAGATCGTCGAGGTTGGCATAGTTTTGAGCGCGGACGAGACGTTCCTTGACATCAAGCTTGAGACCGTCGAAGAAGTTAAAACGATGGTACTGATCGCCAAAGTCAAGGAGGAGCTTGTGGCGTTTGTACTCGAAGGCGTAGATGGAAACTGTGGTCGTTTGACGAAGATCCTTGAGGGCGCGCCGAGCGGTTTCGACGCGGTCGATTTCTCCGAAGTCTTTGAGGAGGCGGGCCCGGAAACGTGGCCAGGTGTCGAACCAGTCCGGACGGTCGGAATCATCGACGAGGAGGTAAGGGCGGACCCAGTTGAAAGCGTCATCCGTAAGGAGTGAGATCGCGTATTGAATCCTCATGTCGTCAGTTCCGAGGGACACGGGTTGCAGGCGAAAAATGTTATCAAGCTTGAGGACGAAGGTCTCCGAATCTGATCTTTTCCCACTGAAGGCGTGGGGAGCAGGGCCATGGTAGTCCTTGACTTCGGGGTGCGAGGTAGTAATCTGTGTCTGTTGTTGTTGGTGTCGGAGTTTTTTAAGAGCGGTCCTTAGGCGTTCAACTTGCTGTCTTGCAAGAGCAAGTTCGGTGACGATTTGAGGGTCTGCGTTGGGATTATCCATGTTAGCTAGGACAGTGTCGAGGTTGAGACCACTAGGAGCGAGCGGGTGACACACGGTGACTCTGACTGATGTTAGGATTGGCCCAAGGGTCAAGGGCTGAGGAGGATGAGTGAGGGGAGGGGCGTCGATGGAACAGTAGACTGAAGAGCTGGTAGTGACACAGGCTCGCTTGGGGTCTTGGTGTTAGGATTGGCCCAAGGGTCAAGGGCTGAGGATGACGGGTGCTAAGGGGAGGGCGTGTGTGGAATAGTAGACTGAAGTGCGGGCAGTGACACAGGCTCGCTTCGATGTCTTGGGCAAATTTGTCGAATCCAAATGGTAGTCAGAGTGTAGAACAAATTGTACGATGAACTGAGTGTCTTATGGACTAAGGGTGAGAAAACAAAGAGTGTGTGACAGTGTGGCTGAAGAGAGGCTAAAAATATGGAAGCTGAGCAATTAAGGGCGATGCTACACAGACGAGGAGCCGAGGTGGCGGGTCCGCGAGATTCTGCAGCCACATAAGCACAGAGCCTATGTAGTGAACCGTAAGATCCTGACAGGAGCCCCCGGCTAAGGCCCGAACTCCTGAGAGGGCAAAGGACCTGAGAGCTAGGGGTTACGGCGACGAGGACGGCGAGAAGGACGACGGATTATTCGACGCGATGGCTTGGGAAGATCAGGATGGGCGCGGTGGAAGGCTTTGAGGAGGCGAAGATGAGCAACGTGATCGTACGGCTCCCATGTGTCCTCCTCGTCGCGATAGCCTTGCCAGTGAACGAGGTAGAAGTGCTTGCCGTCGCGGACGTCCATCTTGATGATGCGTTCGACGACGTACAGCTCTGGGTCGGCGGCGTTGACTGGAGACGCGGCAGGCTGGTGTTGACCGGGGTGTCCGGGGGCGTGTGGCAAGAGGAGCGAGGCGTGGAAGACAGGATGGACCGGGACTGTGGGAGGCAAGTCGAGCTCGAAGGAGATGTCCGAGAGTACACGGAGGATCCGGAACGGGCCGAGGTGTTTGACATCGAGTTTGAGCGAAGGCCGATCGGTGGTAATGTTGCGACGGTTGAGCCAGACGAGATCACCAGCCTTGAAGATCGGAGGGGGAGGATCCTTGCCGTCTTCCCCTGGAAAGGTGGTAGGACGACGGGACTGATCAGCGAAGGTCTTGTAAGAGCGTTGGGCAGCGAGGATGTGTTCTCGGATCTCGGTATGAAGAGCGCGAAGCTTGGCAACTGTGGCATCGGCGGCGGGATTGTGCGAGGTAGAGGCGGCGAGGAGGTCAGATGACGAGAGAGGATGGAACCCGTGGTTGGCGAAGAAAGGCGTGTGCTGGGTGGCGACCGCTAGCGAGTTGTTGAGAGCGAACTCGCAGGAGGGAAGGAGCGAGACCCAGTCGTCTTGATGGTGGTTGCAGAAGATCCGAAGGAAGGTCTCGACGACGGCATTAGCACGCTCGGTTTGGCCGTTGGCCGCGGGGTGGAAGGCGGTAGTGAAATGAGGGGCAGTGCCGATGAGAGAGAGGAAAGATCGCCAGAAAGCGGAGGTGAAGGTCGATCCGCGATCCGAGGTGATGTCTGTCTGGAAACCGTGGTGCCGGACAACGTGGTCGAGGTACATCCGAGCGAGCTCGGGAGCCGCGAAACCGGCTTCACAGTACGGGACGAGACGAACCATCTTGGTGAATCGATCGATGAAAACTTGAATGCAGTCGAGGCCGTCGGAGGTTGGGAGCTTGACGATGCCGTCCATGGAGATCATCGTCCAAGGGCGTGTCGGTGGCGGAAGCGGTTGGAGGAGGCCGAAGGGTGCGCGCCGATTTGTCTTGTTGCGGACGCAAAGGTCGCAGCCGGAGGTGTAGGTCTGAACGAACGTGTAATCAGAGGGGAAAGTGAACGAGCGTCGAAGAAGGTCGTGGGTCTTGCGAGCGCCAAGGTGCCCAGCGAGGCGAGGCTCGTGGCAGGCGCGGACGAGGTCGAGGCGTAGCTGGTGATCGTCCGGAACGAGGACGAGGCCGCGCGAGAGAAGGAGGTCTGTAGGGTGGAGCGAGAGACCCTGGAGAGCCTTGACATCGTCGGGAGAGCGAGGGCGATTCGGATGACGGAGGAGGTCAATGAGGGGGGCGAGTGATGGGTCGGCGAGTTGTGCGGTGAGAAGACGAGGAAGGAGCTTGGGGCGAGGATCGAGGTCGGGAATGGGTTCCGGAGGTTCCGAGTCAATGGGTTCGAAGAGCGCAGGGATGTTGCCGATAGTATTGAAGGAAGTTTGATCGAGGGGAGCTTGATTGAGGGGAGCGGCAGCGGCCGAAGGACGGGACCTGAGGTTGGCGGCAATGATGTACTGGTCGGGTTTGAGAAGGCGTCTGGGTGTCTGGTCCGAAGGGCGACTCCCCTCCGAAAGGTCCTGTCGCCTCGACAGGGCATCGGCGACGGTATTGCGTCCTCCAGGGCGGTAGATAACGACAAAGTTGAAACCAGAGAGGAACTCGGCCCAGCGGGACTCACGGCGGGAGAGGGCTTTGGAGGTGGTAAAGTACTGGAGCGACTCGTGATCGGTGTAGATGGTGAGAGGTGATGGGTGTCCTTCGCAGTAATGGCGCCACTCCTTGAGGCACTCGATGATCGCCAACATTTCCTTGTCGTGGATCTCGTAGTTGAGTTCGGCCGGGTTGAGCTTGCGCGAGTAGAAGGCGATCGGGCGGAGTGGCGAGCGAAGGGCAACGGCGCGTTGCGAGAGGACGCCGGCAACGGCGAAATCGGATGAGTCCGTCTCGAGGACGAGGGGAAGCGAGGGATCGAAGACGGTGAGGACGGCAGACGAGGTGAACTTGGACTTGAGGGTCTTGAAAGCGGCGAGTTGATCCGGTCCGAAGTGGAAGGGGACACCTTTCTTGAGGAGGGACGTAATGGGAGCGACGACTTTTGAGAACCGGTGGACGAAACGGCGGTAGAAGTTGGCAAATCCGAGGAAGGACTGGATGTGTCTGACCGAGGTGGGTACCGGCCAGTCTGTGACGGCTGAGATCTTGGAGGGATCCATCTTGATGCCTTGAGCGCCGACGATGTAGCCGAGGAAATCGACCTCGTCCTGGTGGAAGGCGCACTTCTCCGGCTTGACCCAGAGGCGCGCTGTCAGGAGGCGCTCGAGGACAGTGGCAACGTGTTGGCGATGTGTGTCGAGGGTGGGGGAAAATATGAGGATATCGTCTAGATAGACGATGACGGAGATGTCGAGGAGGTCGCGGAGAGTGTCGTTCATAAAGTGCTGGAATGTGGCTGGTGCGTTCGTCAGCCCAAAGGGCATAACTTTGTACTCGAACAGCCCGTAGCGACAGCGGAAGGCAGTCTTCCATTCATCACCCGGGGCGATCCGAACGAGGTTGTAGGCGCCTCGAAGGTCGAGTTTGGTGAAGAACTTGGCAGTGGCCAGCCGGTCAAGGGATTCCGAGATGAGTGGAAGCGGGTACCGATTCTTGATGGTGATAGCGTTGAGACGGCGGTAGTCGACGCAGAGGCGAAGAGATTTGTCCTTCTTCTTGACGAAAAGGATGGGAGCAGCGGCAGGTGACTTCGAGGGGACGATGAAACCTTTGGCGAGGTTCTCGTCGATGAATTCGCGAAGAGCGCCGAGCTCGACTGATGAGAGGCCGTAGATCGGACCGAAGGGTGGCTGCGTGTTGTCCTTAAGAGTGATGGCATGGTCGTATGGCCGATGAGGGGGAAGTTCCGAGGCTGAGGACTTCTCGAAAACCTTGAGGTAGGCGTGATACTCCGGTGGGACGATGGCGGGTACATTAATCTCCGGGGGTGAAGGCTCACGGTCCGGGGGGTCAAGCGGGTCCGTAGGCGGGATAACAGAGAAGTAAGGCGAAGACCGGGTGGCGGAGATGACGGCAGGGAGGAGCGATCGGTGGCTGACTGGCGAGGACGAGGACTTGAACTTGAACCTGAGCGAGGACGAGGACTTGGGCGAGGACGAGGGCTTGGGCGAGAACGAGGGCTTGGGCGAGGACGAGGGCTTGGGCGAGGGCTTGGGCGAGGACGAGGACTTGAACTTGAACCTGAGCGAGGACGAGGACTTGGGCGAGGACGAGGGCTTGGGCGAGGACAAGGACAAGGGCGGGGACGAGGGCGATGAAGCCTCGTTGAAAGACGATGGTGGGACTTGACTGAGGGGTTTGGCTAGGGTGGGAGTTTCTCGTGAGAGGCAGGAGCTCCGGCAGTACTGCGAATCGAAAACGAGGTAATGCGCTGGCCAGTCGATCGAGGGATTGTGTCGTTTGAGCCAGGGAATACCGAGGATGATCGGATAGTGGCCAAGGGAGGTGACGTCGAAAGAGAGGGATTCGGTGTGTCGATGCCTAGGTACGGTGAGGGCCAGGGGAGAGGTGTGATGCGTGACGGCTCCCGATGCGATCGGGCGACCGTCGACGACCTCGAGGGCGCGAGGGGCGTTCTTTACCACGAGTGGAACCGAATGCTTGTCGACGAGGGACGAGTCGATGAAGTTGGATGTGGCACCGCTGTCGATCAGTGCGTATGTGTCGAAGGAGGTGGATCCGAAGGCGATGGAGAGGGGCAGGACGACGTGATCTTCCTCATGAAAGGAAGCCGTGGGGATGTCGTCGGTGGAAAGGCAATGGAATGGGTTAGAGGGTAGCGAAAAACGGTCGACCGGGGGGAGCATGGGAGGACCGCGAAGTGATTCTTTGGTGTTTTGAATAAAAAAGGAGTAAAGAGGGGGTCCAGAAACGTTGTCGAAAAGCGAGGGGCCGTTGGCAGACGAAGGCGAACCCGTCGGGTCGGACGGGTCGGCTAGTCACGCTGAGTCTTGATCGTTGATAATCTCCTTGATTGTGGCTGAACGAGGGACGCCATTGGCGGTATTGGTGGCCGAGATAGCCGAGATATTGAAGAATCGACGAGGAGCGATGGGACAGTTGATAACTCGGTGGTCCTTGCTGGCGCAGTATAGGCAGAGGCCGTCGCGTCGGCGGCGCTCCCTTTCCGCGTCGGAGAGGGGGCCACGAGGCCGAGAGGTGGCGTCGACCTCCATGGGGACGGGGCCGGATGATGAGGCTGAGGTGTTGGTCACGGGTACGAACGGGAAGAAGGTACGACGAGCGGGAGGGACGACTGTGGCGACGGTTGGACGGCTGACGTTGCGGGGTGCATGAGCGTGGCGAAAGTCGGTGAGGGCGTTGTCCCATTCGATGGCGGCGTCGATAAGATCGTCGAGGTTGGCATAGTTTTGAGCACGGACGAGACGTTCCTTGACATCAAGCTTAAGACCGTCGAAGAAGTTAAAACGATGATACTGATCGCCAAAGTCAAGGAGGAGTTTGTGGCGTCTGTACTCGAAGGCGTAGATGGAAACTGTGGTCGTTTGACGAAGATCCTTGAGAGCGCGCCGAGCGGTTTCGACGCGGTCGATTTCTCCGAAGTCTTTGAGGAGGCGGGCCCTGAAACGTGGCCAGGTGTCGAACCAGTCCGGACGGTCGGAATCATCGACGAGGAGGTAAGGGCGGACCCAGTTGAAAGCGTCATCCGTAAGGAGTGAGATCGCGTATTGAATCCTCATGTCGTCCGTTCCGAGGGACACGGGTTGCAGGCGAAAAATGTTATCAAGCTTGAGGACGAAGGTCTCCGATTCTGATCTCTTGCCACTGAAGGCGTGGGGAGTAGGTCCGTGGTAGTCTTTGACTTCGGGATGCGAGGTGATAACCTCTGTCTGTTGTTGTTGTTGTTGTCGGAGATTTTTAAGGGCGGTCCTTAGACGGTCAACTTGCTGTCTTGCAAGAGCAAGTTCGGTAACGATTCGAGGGTCTGCGTTGGGATTATCCATGTTGGCTAGGACAGTGTCGAGGTGGAGACCACTAGGAGCGAGCGGGTGACAGACGGTGACTCTGACTGATGTTAGGATTGGCCCAAGGGTCAAGGGCTGAGGATGACGGGTGCTAAGGGGAGGGCGTGTGTGGAATAGTAGACTGAAGTGCGGGCAGTGACACAGGCTCGCTTCGATGTCTTGGGCAAATTTGTCGAATCCAAATGGTAGTCAGAGTGTAGAACAAATTGTACGATGAACTGAGTGTCTTATGGACTAAGGGTGAGAAAACAAAGAGTGTGTGACAGTGTGGCTGAAGAGAGGCTAAAAATATGGAAGCTGAGCAATTAAGGGCGATGCTACACAGACGAGGAGCCGAGGTGGCGGGTCCGCGAGATTCTGCAGCCACATAAGCACAGAGCCTATGTAGTGAACCGTAAGATCCTGACACTTGGGCAGGTTTATCGTATCCAAATGATAGTCAGAGTGTAGAACAAAGGGTACGATGAACTAAGCGTCTTATGGACTAAAGGGAAATAAACAAAGAGTGCGGGACAGTGTGGCTGAAGAGTGACCGAAGGTGCGGGAGCCAAGTAAGTAAGGGGGATCGATGTACGCAAGCGCGGAGCCAAGGTGGCGGGTCCGCGAGAACCTGACAGCAACATAGGCGCGGAGCCCATGTGATAAATCTGTGAGATCCTGACAGAGGACCTGCTGATTGCCTTCTGCCTGCGACTGACCCACACGACGGTGCTGCCATAGACTTTGATGGCGAATCCAGTCGTGGAGCGGCGCGTTTCGTGGTCGCCTGCGTAGTCCGAGTCGGTCCAAACCTCGACGAGCGGCGAGTCGGGATGTCCTCCCAGCGTGAGTCCGTGGGAGCGGGTGCGAGCGACATAGCGCAGGATGCGCTTGATGGCTGCCCAATGGATGGCCTTGGGGTCGTGGCTGAACCGGCTGACGACTCCCACTGAATAGGCCAGGTCTGGACGTGTGCAGACCATGAAGTACATGAGGGAGCCGACCGCTTGGAGGTACATCGACCTGTCTGCTCCCCGCATGTCCTCGGACGTGGACCCCTCGCTGATGGCAAGCTGCTTGTGCTCGTCCATGGGCGTCTGTGCTGGCTTGGCGATGCTGAGACCGAACCGCTCGAGGACATCGTCCGCGTAGCGTCGCTGGGTCAGCGTGATGGTCTTCCTGACTCTGTCCCGCTTGACCTCCATCCCTAGCATCATCCCTCCGTCCAGCTGTCCTCGTTCGTCAATGACGAACTCCTCCTTGATCGCCTCCATGATCTCCTCGATATCGTCCCTGCTCCCAGCAATCGCAAAGTCATCCACGTACTGCACAAGGAGGCGCCGTCGGCCGTCCTTCCACCCGACGTACAGGCAGTGGTCTGCCTCGATGTGGTGGAGATCGATGGTGTCGAAGAACTTGCTGGACCGGAGGTAGAAGGCGAGAGAGGCTTGCTTGAGGCCGTAGAGGGCCTTGAGGAGGTGAGCGACGAGCTTTTGCCCGCTCCTCTCCCCCTTCATCTCGTACCCTTCCGGCTGGTCCATGTAGACCGTCTCGACGAGGGGTGCGGTGAGGAACGCAGTCTTGAAGTCGCCCTGGAGGAGGTCGAGATCGTCGGTGGCGGCGATGGCGAAGAAGATGCGGAGGGTGTTCATGCGGGAGACGGGTGCGTACGTCTCCTCGTAGTCGATGCCCTCCCTCTGTGAGTATCCCTTGGCTACCCATCTGGCCTTGAACTTGACGACCTGGCCGTCGTTGTCCTTCTTCAGCGCGTAGACCCATCTGCCGCCCACCGACTTCCTGTCCGGCGGCGCGTCGACGAGCTCCCAGACTCCGTTCGATTCCATCGACTCCATCTCGTCGTCCATGGCTGCCTTCCAGTACTCGGCCTGAGGGCTCTCGAGCGCGTCGTGGAAGGTCTTGGGGACTGTCGGTGGAGGGAGAGTGGGGAGAGGTCGTGGAGGGTGGTGATACGGCTTGGCAAGAGGCACGTACCCTGCAAACTCCTCGTAGGTAGAGGGCTGGTCCTCGACGGTGTGATGGGATGATGCTTGATGCTGGGGGAGTTTCCAATACTCTGCAGGTGGCTGCCTGCTGCGCTGCGGCCTCCCACTGGACGCTGGAGGTGCGACGTCGTGTTGCCGCTGCCTCGGTTCCGCTGGCGCCGGTGCCATGTCGGAGGGAGCTTCGTGCTCCTGCTCCTCCTGTGAGTAGTGCTTCTGCGAGTTGTGCTCCTGTTGCATCTTGCCATCTCCTCCTGTCTTCTCGCCTTCCCGCTTGTCCTCTCCCTTGTCGTCAACTGCCAGCGGCAGCTCTGCCTCCCCGGGCCCGTTCGATCTCTCGTCAAACGTGACGTTGCGGGAGAAGAGGATCCTCCTGTTCGGGTCTCCATAGACCTGGAGCCGATACGCCTTCTTGCCCTCGTCCTCCCCGTACCCGAGGAAGATGCACTTGATCGTCTTGGACTGATGCTTCTTGTGCGTTCTGTCGTGGGCGTACGCGATCGATCCGAATATGCGGAGGTGTGCAAGCGGAGGCTTCTCACCGTGGAGTGCCTCGTAGGGGGTCTTGCCGTCGAGGGTCGACGTGGGAGTGCGGTTGATGAGGTACTGTTGCGATTAGTGTTGCGATTAGCCTGCCAACGAGAGAGGGTCTGGTAGAGAACCTTCAGAACAAGTGAAGATAGGCAGTGGCTACGAAAGGTACGAACCTGGTAGAGAACCTTCAGAACAAGTGAAGGTCCACTGCCAGGAGAGAAGAAGTGAGCTTAAATAGTGTAGCTATGCGGCAAGGAATATTCAAAAGCTGTGCGCGGCACTCCGCAGCTTTGGCACTCCGCGCAGCGCTCTCACGGCGCCACCACACAGTCACCACAGCCACCACAGCCACCACAGCCTCCACAGCCTCCACAGCCTCCACAGCCTCCACAGCCACCACAGCCACAATCTTCAACACTCCCACTCGCCGTGACGAGCGCAGCGTCGAGCCCTTCCTGCGCACTGCCTGGCCCAACCCCAAGTCCACCTCTGAATCTCTCCAGCTTCTCCCAGCTCAAAGGCTTGGTGAGAATGTCTGCGAGCATCGAGTCCGTCGGGCAGTAGCGGAGCGAGATGGTGCCTGACTGGTGGAGTTCGCGTCCATACTTGTACGCGACATCGATGTGCTTTGTCCGTTCCGAGTGGTTGCCGTTCTTCGTCGTCTCGATCGCCCCTTGGTTGTCGACGTGGACGGGGATCGGGTCGTCGACGATGTAGCCGATCTGCTGCAGGAGCTTGGAGACCCAGACAACGTTTTGACAGGCCTGAGACAAAGCGACGTACTCTGACTCGTGCGAGGACCTGCTGATTGCCTTCTGCCTGCGACTGACCCATACGACGGTGCTGCCATAGACCTTGATGGCGAATCCAGTCGTGGAGCGGCGTGTTTCGTGGTCGCCTGCGTAGTCCGAGTCGGTCCAAACCTCGACGAGCGGCGAGTCGGGATGTCCTCCCAGCGTGAGTCCGTGGGAGCGGGTGCGAGCGACATAGCGCAGGATGCGCTTGATGGCTGCCCAATGGATGGCCTTGGGGTCGTGGCTGAACCGGCTGACGACTCCCACTGAATAGGCCAGGTCTGGACGTGTGCAGACCATGAAGTACATGAGGGAGCCGACCGCTTGGAGGTACATCGACCTGTCTGCTCCCCGCATGTCCTCGGACGTGGACCCCTCGCTGATGGCAAGCTGCTTGTGCTCGTCCATGGGCGTCCGTGCTGGCTTGGCGATGTGCACAAGGAGGCGCCGTCGACCGTCCTTCCACCCGACGTACAGGCAGTGGTCTGCCTCGATGTGGTGGAGATCGATGGTGTCGAAGAACCTGCTGGACCGGAGGTAGAAGGCGAGAGAGGCTTGCTTGAGGCCGTAGAGAGCCTTGAGGAGGTGAGCGACGAGCTTCTGCCCGCTCCTCTCCCCCTTCATCTCGTACCCTTCCGGCTGGTCCATGTAGACCGTCTCGACGAGGGGTGCGGTGAGGAACGCAGTCTTGAAGTCGCCCTGGAGGAGGTCGAGATCGTCGGTGGCGGCGATGGCGAAGAAGATGCGGAGGGTGTTCATGCGGGAGACGGGTGCGTACGTCTCCTCGTAGTCGATGCCCTCCCTCTGTGAGTATCCCTTGGCTACCCATCTGGCCTTGAACTTGACGACCTGGCCGTCGTTGTCCTTCTTCAGCGCGTAGACCCATCTGCCGCCCACCGACTTCCTGTCCGGCGGCGCGTCGACGAGCTCCCAGACTCCGTTCGATTCCATCGACTCCATCTCGTCGTCCATGGCTGCCTTCCAGTACTCGGCCTGAGGGCTCTCGAGCGCGTCGTGGAAGGTCTTGGGGACTGTCGGTGGAGGGAGAGTGGGGAGAGGTCGTGGAGGGTGGTGATACGGCTTGGCAAGAGGCACGTACCCTGCAAACTCCTCGTAGGTAGAGGGCTGGTCCTCGACGGTGTGATGGGATGATGCTTGATGCTGGGGGAGTTTCCAATACTCTGCAGGTGGCTGCCTGCTGCGCTGCGGCCTCCCACTGGACGCTGGAGGTGCGACATCTTGTTGCCGCTGCCTCGGTTCCGCTGGCGCCGGTGCCATGTCGGAGGGAGCTTCGTGCTCCTGCTCCTCCTGTGAGTAGTGCTTCTGCGAGTTGTGCTCCTGTGGCATCTTGTCATCTCCTCCTGTCTTCTCGCCTTCCCGCTTGTCCTCCCCCTTGTCGTCGACAACTGCCAGCGGCAGCTCTGCCTCCCCGGGCCCGTTCGATCTCTCGTCAAACGTGACGTTGCGGGAGAAGAGGATCCTCCTGTTCGGGTCTCCATAGACCTGGAGCCGATACGCCTTCTTGCCCTCGTCCTCCCCGTACCCGAGGAAGATGCACTTGATCGTCTTGGACTGATGCTTCTTGTGCGTTCTGTCGTGGGCGTACGCGATCGATCCGAATATGCGGAGGTGTGCAAGCGGAGGCTTCTCACCGTGGAGTGCCTCGTAGGGGGTCTTGCCGTCGAGGGTCGACGTGGGAGTGCGGTTGATGAGGTACGTCGCACAGTTCATCGCCTCGGCCCAGTACGATCCCCGGTTGACGAGGGTGTCGGAGTCATGCAGGAGGCAGGTGATCTTCTCCTCGATCGTCCGATTCCCCCGCTCGGCCTTGCCGTTCTGCTCGGGGGTGTCGGGGATGGTCGTCTGGTGGAGGATGCCGTGTTGGCGGAGGTACGTCTGGAATGCCTTTGACTTGTACTCTCCTCCGTTGTCAGTCCTCAGTGTCTTGACTGACCTCCCTGTCGCCTTCTCCACCCTCTTGCTCCAGTCCACAAACGTCTGGTACGCCTCCGACTTCCTCTCGAGGGCGAAGGACCAGTGGTACTGGGTGGCATCGTCCCAGATGGTCATCATGTACGACCTGTTCTGGTGGGAGGGGACTGGCATGGGTCCTTGGAGGTCAGAGTGGACGAGGTCGAGGACCTGCTTGGCCTTGGTGGTGGAGGTCGGGAAGGGAGACCGGTGCTGCTTCCCTTGGAGACAAGGTACGCAGACTTGTTTGGCAAACTGCTGGATTTCGTCCTCGCTGACGTCGGGCAGAAGGTGGTCCTTGGCCAGGCGTTTCATGGCCGTCGGCGAGGCGTGGCCGAGTCTACGGTGGAGGATCGCGACCTGCTCCTTCTCGTCGAGCTTGTATGCTGCAGTGTCGCCCATCTTGGTGCGTCCTGCGGCGCGTCCTGCGGTGTGGATGTCGAGCTTCCAGAGATTCCTTCCCCAGCTGACTCCCTTCATGAACGTCTTCCCACCCTTCCTGAACTCACAGTGGTCCCCCCTGAAGACGACCTCGGCGCCACGCTTGGTGAGCTGGCCGACGGAGAGCAGGTTGGCAAAGTGGGGGATGTAGTAGACGTTGGAGATCCGGTAGGCGAGCTCGTTGCCGTTGATTCTGGCGGTGACGTGCATGTGGCCCCTGCCGACGGTGTTGACCGTCTGTTTGTCTGCTACCCTGATGGCAGTGACGAAGGGCTCAAAGTCGACGAGATCCGCGCGGTTGCTGGTGATGTGGTTGCTGCAACCGGTGTCTGCGATCCACGGCGTCTTGTTGGTGTTGGTGGCGACAGAGTGGGCCGACTGGATGAGTCCGGCTCTTGCTCCGTTCGTCCGGTGCTGGGGCAATGGCTCGCCGGCCAAGAGTCCCCAGGCGTCCGAAGCGTTCCAAGCGTCGCTGGATGCCTTGCTGGCATTCCTTCCTCCCTCCTCCTTCCTTCTCCCGTGTTCCCTCCTCCTATCCCTTCTGCCTCCCTTCCCTTGGTGATCCTTCGGCTTGCCAACCATGCTGTAGCACTCTGCCTTGAAGTGCCCCTTCTTCCCGCACGCGTGGCAGACTGCCGTCGCCTTGTCGACCTTGAGGGCCGAGTCCTCGGTGGAGTGACTGCCGCCAGATCGAGAGGACTTGGTGCGGATGTGGGAGAGGAGCGAGGTGGTGACGAGCTTCGGTGTGGGCACCTTCTCGGATTCCTGGTACTGGAGGGAGACGACGTCTGCGAACGTCTCGAGGGATGGGGGAAGGCCAGAGAGGAACTGGAGGGCGAGCTGTTCGGGGTTCTTGATGACGTCCATGTTGAGAGACTCTGCCTCTGCGACTAGGGTCTCGAACTCCTCGATGTAGGCCTGCGCTGACGAGCCTTCGTCCATCCGCAGGTCCCTCAGCTTCTTCTGCACGATGAGCTTCCCTGCCGTGCCTTCGACCTTGTGGCTAGTCTTGAGGATATCCCATGCCTCCTTTGCTGTCTCGCACGCGGCGATCCTTAGGAGGTTACCGTCCGAGACTGCCATCTGGATGCGGTGGAGAGCGAACTCGTTCCTCTCGTCCCATGTCGAGGCGGCGAGGGAGCCTGCTGCGTCTTCTGCAGTGGCGACTGGCCTCGTCTCTGTGCCCAAGACGAGGGACTTGCACTTGCACTCCGAGAGCGCGATCTGCATGCGGATGGACCAGGTGGGGTAGTTGGATCCATCGAGCTTGTCGAGCTTGAAGAGTCGGAGGTGCTTCTCGGTGGCGAATGGCGACGACATGGCGGTAGTGTAGCGTGTTGTTGCAAGTGGTGCTGATAACGTGTTGCGATTAGCCTGCCAACGAGAGAGGGTCTGGTAGAGAACCTTCAGAACAAGTGATATAGGCAGTGGCTATGTAAGGAAAGGTACGAACCTGGTAGAGAACCTTCAGAATAAGTGAAGGTTCACTGCCAGGAGAGAAGAAGCGTGGGCTTAAATAGTCTAGCTATGTGGCGAGAAATATTCTGACGCGGGTCTGGCACTCCGCGGGTCCAACAGTGCACGGGTCGGCACGACGCGGGTCCAGTGCTACGCGGGTCCAGCACTACACGGGTCCGGCGCCCCCGCGCGGCGCTCTCACGGCGCCACCACCACAATTTCCAACACTTGACCCATCGTACTGGGCGGAAGCCATGAACTACGTCACTTATACGATTAACCGCATCCCATCCGCCTCGATCAACCATCAAACCCCATTCCAGGCCTATCACAAGCGGAAACCCGACCTCACCTACCTTCGAGCATTCGGAAGCATCGCGTATGCACTCGATCCGGAAAGGAAGAAGCACCAGTCAAAAGCGATCAAATGCATCTTCCTCGGATACGGCGAACCCGAAGGGAAGAAGGCGTACCGACTCCAGGTCTTCGGCAGCCCCAAGAGGGCCATCATATACTCGCGCGACGTGATCTTCGACGAAACGTTCGGGGCACTAAAAACAGCGGAGTTGCCGACGGTCGGATCAAATGGATCCAGGGAAGAGGAGGAAATAAAAGGAATAGATCAGCCGAAAGAGGACAAGGCGACGGAACAAGCACAACCGTCCAAGCAGCCAGAAGTGCCACAAGACCCGCTCGGGAAAGCCGAAGCAGGCAAACCAAAGACATCCCGCCTCAAGCCCTCGTGGTACTATGAGGAGGTCGAGGAAGACCAGCCCGCTGTTCAATCGAGTGGGAGCTACGGTCGAGGGATGCGAAACAGGTCGATCGCGGAAGTAGCGGACACGGCGAAATACATCCAAACGGACTACGACATAACCGATTTCGTTTCAGAGGACTTCGTCGGCCACGCGTATGCGGCAAGACCAAACCTCGAGGATCTCCCATCACCCTCACTACCCAAGACGTACGAAGAAGCAATGACGTCGGATCACGCATACTTCTGGAGGGAAGCAATGGACGAAGAGATGGCCTCGATGGAAGGGAACGGAGTCTTTGAACTCACGGAGCTACCCTCGGGATCGAAAACGGTCGGAGGGCGCTGGGTGTACGCGCTCAAGAAAGGAGCAGACGGGAGGATCACTCGCTTCAAGGCTAGATGGGTGGCCAAGGGCTACTGTCAGCGCGAAGGAGTGGACTACGTCGAGACGTACGCGCCGGTATCCAAGCTCAACTCCCTGAGGATCGTCCTCGCCATAGCGGCATTAGAGGACCTCGACCTAGTCCAAGGAGACTTCAAAACGGCGTTCCTCACGGCAGACTTGGTCGAAACTGTCTACATGGATCAGCCAACAGGGTATGAACAGAAGGGAGGGCAGGACAAGAAACTGGTCGCGCACCTCCTCAAGGCCCTATACGGACTCAGACAATCTCCCCTCGCATTCTACAACCATTCCTCAAGGTTCTTCCAAACACGGCTCAACCTCCATCCCGTTGAAGCGGATCACTGCGTCTACATCGGATATCGCGAAGGACGACGGATCATGATGGTCCAGTACGTCGACGACTTCGTCGCAGCAGGAGGAAAGGAAGACCTAAGATGGGTAATGGAGGAGATCCAAAAGGAGTTCAAAATCGAAGATCGAGGAGATCTTAATCCCGGAACCATTCTCGGGATCGACGTTCAACGGGACCGAACGGCAGGAACAATGTTCCTCAGCCAGCAACGATACGTCGAATCGGCCCTCGAACGCTTCAACATGAGCACCGCCAAACCAAACAAGGTCCCGATGGACGACTTTCGACAACTGTCAGTCCAATCAGAGGATCTCGCCTCGTCAGAAAAAGAAAAGCTGGCCGGTGTGCCGTACCTCGAGGCGGTCGGCTCCCTCATGTATCTTCAGGTCTGCACCCGACCGGACATCGCTTTCGGGGTCGGAGTCGTTAGCCGATTCAGCTCGGATCCTCGAAGGGCCCACTGGGGAGCAGCCAAGAAGATCTTCCGATACCTACAAGGATCGGCAGATACAACACTCACGCTCGGAGGGAAACCAGATGCACCGCTCATAGAACTTTGGACGGATTCCGACTACGCCGGAGATCACGAGTCACGACGATCAACCACAGGATTCATCGTCAAAGTTCTTGGATCAACTGTCATCTGGGCGAGCAGACGTCAAAAGGCAGTCAGCCGATCATCCCTTGAGGCGGAGTACATAGCCCTCTCAGCCGGATGCCAGACCCTAAGATGGGTCGCCAAACTCCTAGCACAGCTCGGATTCGACTTCACTTTAATCCCGGTCAACGTCGACAATCAAGGAGCGATCGAGACAACCAAAAACGGGACGCATTCGGAGAAGACGAAGCACATCGACGTCGCCTACAGTACGGGCGAGAGGCATTGCAGAGCGGATTTATCGAACTCCAATACTGTCCAACGGAGGACATGCTCGCAGACCTACTCACAAAAGCCCTGGGCGTAGAGAAACTCGAACGCTTCAAGAAGTCATTAGGCATCACGGACCACCGCGTATGGACCCGAAGACTGGCCAAAGTACAGGAAGATGATTAGGAGCGGAAATGAAGTAGGTCTCAGCTCATCGAGTGGGAGTGTTGGAAGGAGCGATTCACGGAGACCTATAATCTAGTAGTTTTCATCCCTTGTCCTCCCTTTGTAGTACTTTTTACGCCACTAGGTTAACCTTATATGAGCGGGTAGAGTCGAGTGGGTATATGAAATAAGCTTGCAACCACATTGGACCCCAGGGCGAACATAGACCTTCAACAGAAACGCCTGGCCAAGGACCACCTTCTGCCCGACGTCAGCGAGGACGAAATCCAGCAGTTTGCCAAACAAGTCTGCGTACCTTGTCTCCAAGGGAAGCAGCACCGGTCTCCCTTCCCGACCTCCACCACCAAGGCCAAGCAGGTCCTCGACCTCGTCCACTCTGACCTCCAAGGACCCATGCCAGTCCCCTCCCACCAGAACAGGTCGTACATGATGACCATCTGGGACGATGCCACCCAGTACCACTGGTCCTTCGCCCTCGAGAGGAAGTCGGAGGCGTACCAGACGTTTGTGGACTGGAGCAAGAGGGTGGAGAAGGCGACAGGGAGGTCAGTCAAGACACTGAGGACTGACAACGGAGGAGAGTACAAGTCAAAGGCATTCCAGACGTACCTCCGCCAACACGGCATCCTCCACCAGACGACCATCCCCGACACCCCCGAGCAGAACGGCAAGGCCGAGCGGGGGAATCGGACGATCGAGGAGAAGATCACCTGCCTCCTGCATGACTCCGACACCCTCGTCAACCGGGGATCGTACTGGGCCGAGGCGATGAACTGTGCGACGTACCTCATCAACCGCACTCCCACGTCGACCCTCGACGGCAAGACCCCCTACGAGGCACTCCACGGTGAGAAGCCTCCGCTTGCACACCTCCGCATATTCGGATCGATCGCGTACGCCCACGACAGAACGCACAAGAAGCATCAGTCCAAGACGATCAAGTGCATCTTCCTCGGGTACGGGGAGGACGAGGGCAAGAAGGCGTATCGGCTCCAGGTCTATGGAGACCCGAACAGGAGGATCCTCTTCTCCCGCAACGTCACGTTTGACGAGAGATCGAACGGGCCCGGGGAGGCAGAGCTGCCGCTGGCAGTTGTCGACGACAAGGGGGAGGACAAGCGGGAAGGCGAGAAGACAGGAGGAGATGACAAGATGCCACAGGAGCACAACTCGCAGAAGCACTACTCACAGGAGGAGCAGGAGCACGAAGCTCCCTCCGACATGGCACCGGCGCCAGCGGAACCGAGGCAGCGGCAACAAGATGTCGCACCTCCAGCGTCCAGTGGGAGGCCGCAGCGCAGCAGGCAGCCACCTGCAGAGTATTGGAAACTCCCCCAGCATCAAGCATCATCCCATCACACCGTCGAGGACCAGCCCTCTACCTACGAGGAGTTTGCAGGGTACGTGCCTCTTGCCAAGCCGTATCACCACCCTCCACGACCTCTCCCCACTCTCCCTCCACCGACAGTCCCCAAGACCTTCCACGACGCGCTCGAGAGCCCTCAGGCCGAGTACTGGAAGGCAGCCATGGACGACGAGATGGAGTCGATGGAATCGAACGGAGTCTGGGAGCTCGTCGACGCGCCGCCGGACAGGAAGTCGGTGGGCGGCAGATGGGTCTACGCGCTGAAGAAGGACAACGACGGCCAGGTCGTCAAGTTCAAGGCCAGATGGGTAGCCAAGGGATACTCACAGAGGGAGGGCATCGACTACGAGGAGACGTACGCACCCGTCTCCCGCATGAACACCCTCCGCATCTTCTTCGCCATCGCCGCCACCGACGATCTCGACCTCCTCCAGGGCGACTTCAAGACTGCGTTCCTCACCGCACCCCTCGTCGAGACGGTCTACATGGACCAGCCGGAAGGGTACGAGATGAAGGGGGAGAGGAGCGGGCAAAAGCTCGTCGCTCACCTCCTCAAGGCCCTCTACGGCCTCAAGCAAGCCTCTCTCGCCTTCTACCTCCGGTCCAGCAAGTTCTTCGACACCATCGATCTCCACCACATCGAGGCAGACCACTGCCTGTACGTCGGGTGGAAGGACGGCCGACGGCGCCTCCTTGTGCAGTACGTGGATGACTTTGCGATTGCTGGGAGCAGGGACGATATCGAGGAGATCATGGAGGCGATCAAGGAGGAGTTCGTCATTGACGAACGAGGACAGCTGGACGGAGGGATGATGCTAGGGATGGAGGTCAAGCGGGACAGAGTCAGGAAGACCATCACGCTGACCCAGCGACGCTACGCGGACGATGTCCTCGAGCGGTTCGGTCTCAGCATCGCCAAGCCAGCACAGACGCCCATGGACGAGCACAAGCAGCTTGCCATCAGCGAGGGGTCCACGTCCGAGGACATGCGGGGAGCAGACAGGTCGATGTACCTCCAAGCGGTCGGCTCCCTCATGTACTTCATGGTCTGCACACGTCCAGACCTGGCCTATTCAGTGGGAGTCGTCAGCCGGTTCAGCCACGACCCCAAGGCCATCCATTGGGCAGCCATCAAGCGCATCCTGCGCTATGTCGCTCGCACCCGCTCCCACGGACTCACGCTGGGAGGACATCCCGACTCGCCGCTCGTCGAGGTTTGGACCGACTCGGACTACGCAGGCGACCACGAAACGCGCCGCTCCACGACTGGATTCGCCATCAAAGTCTATGGCAGCACCGTCGTGTGGGTCAGTCGCAGGCAGAAGGCAATCAGCAGGTCCTCTGTCAGGATCTCACAGATTTATCACATGGGCTCCGCGCCTATGTTGCTGTCAGGTTCTCGCGGACCCGCCACCTTGGCTCCGCGCTTGCGTACATCGATCCCCCTTACTTACTTGGCTCCCGCACCTTCGGTCACTCTTCAGCCACACTGTCCCGCACTCTTTGTTTATTTCCCTTTAGTCCATAAGACGCTTAGTTCATCGTACCCTTTGTTCTACACTCTGACTATCATTTGGATACGATAAACCTGCCCAAGACCCCAAGCGAGCCTGTGTCACTACCAGCTCTTCAGTCTACTGTTCCATCGACGCCCCTCCCCTCACTCATCCTCCTCAGCCCTTGACCCTTGGGCCAATCCTAACATCAGTCAGAGTCACCGTGTGTCACCCGCTCGCTCCTAGTGGTCTCAACCTCGACACTGTCCTAGCTAACATGGATAATCCCAACGCAGACCCTCAAATCGTCACCGAACTTGCTCTTGCAAGACAGCAAGTTGAACGCCTAAGGACCGCTCTTAAAAAACTCCGACACCAACAACAACAGACACAGATTACTACCTCGCACCCCGAAGTCAAGGACTACCATGGCCCTGCTCCCCACGCCTTCAGTGGGAAAAGATCAGATTCGGAGACCTTCGTCCTCAAGCTTGATAACATTTTTCGCCTGCAACCCGTGTCCCTCGGAACTGACGACATGAGGATTCAATACGCGATCTCACTCCTTACGGATGACGCTTTCAACTGGGTCCGCCCTTACCTCCTCGTCGATGATTCCGACCGTCCGGACTGGTTCGACACCTGGCCACGTTTCCGGGCCCGCCTCCTCAAAGACTTCGGAGAAATCGACCGCGTCGAAACCGCTCGGCGCGCCCTCAAGGATCTTCGTCAAACGACCACAGTTTCCATCTACGCCTTCGAGTACAAACGCCACAAGCTCCTCCTTGACTTTGGCGATCAGTACCATCGTTTTAACTTCTTCGACGGTCTCAAGCTTGATGTCAAGGAACGTCTCGTCCGCGCTCAAAACTATGCCAACCTCGACGATCTTATCGACGCCGCCATCGAATGGGACAACGCCCTCACCGACTTTCGTCACGCTCATGCACCCCGCAACGTCAGCCGTCCGACCGTCGCCTCAGTCGTCCCTCCCGCTCGCCGTACCTTGTTCCCGTTCGTACCCGTGACCAGCACCTCAGCCCCATTCTCTGGCCCCGTCCCCATGGAGGTCGACGCCACCTCTCGGCCTCGTGGCCCCCTCTCTGACGCGGAAAGGGAGCGCCGCCGACGCGACGGCCTCTGCCTATACTGCGCCAGCAAGGACCACCGAGTTATCAACTGTCCCATCGCTCCTCGTCGATTCTTCAATATTTCGGCTATCTCGGCCACCAATACCGCCAATGACGTCCCTCGTTCAGCCACCATCAAGGAGAATATCAACGATCAAGACTCGGTGTGACTAGCCGACCCGTCCGACCCGACGGGTTCGCCTTCGTCTGCCAACGGCCCCTCGCTTTTCGACAATATTTCTGAACCCCCCCCTTCTTTACTCTTTGTCCATCCACACCCAGATATCGGCTCACAGTCCTCCCATGCTCTCACTGGTCGATCGTTTTTCACTACCCTCCAACCCATTCCATTGCCTTTCCACCGACGACATCCCCACGGCTTCCTTTCATGAGGAAGATCACGTCGTCTTACCCCTCTCCATCGCCTTCGGATCCACCTCCTTCGACACATACGCACTGCTCGACAGCGGTGCCACATCCAACTTTATCGACTCGTCCCTTGTCGATAAGCACTCGGTTCCACTCGTGGTAAAGAACGCCCCTCGCGCCCTCGAGGTCGTCGACGGTCGCCCGATCGCATCGGGAGCCGTCACGCATCACACCTCTCCCCTGGCCCTCACCGTCCCTAGGCATCGACACACCGAATCCCTCTCTTCCGACGTCACCTCCCTTGGCCACTATCCGATCATCCTCGGTATTCCCTGGCTCAAACGACACAATCCCTCGATCGACTGGCCAGCGCATCACCTCGTCTTCGATTCGCAGTACTGCCGGAGCTCCTGCCTCTCACGAGAAACCCCCACCATAGCCAAACCCCTCAGTCAAGTCCCACCATCGTCTTTCAACGAGGCTTCATCGCCCTCGTCCTCGCCCAAGCCGTCGTCCTCGCCCAAGCCCGCGTTCTCACCCAAGTCCTCGTCCTCGCCAAAGCCATCGTTCCCACCCAAGTCCTCCCCCGTTATCCCGCCTACGGACCCGCTCGACCCCCCGGACCGCGAACCTTCGCCCTCGGAGGTCGACGTTCCCGCCATCGTCCCACCGGAGTACCACGCCTACCTCAAGGTTTTCGAAAAGTCCTCAGCCTCGGAACTACCCCCTCATCGGCCATACGACCATGCCATCACTCTCAAGGACAACGCGCAGCCACCCTTCGGTCCGATCTACGGCCTCTCATCAGTCGAGCTCGGCGCTCTTCGCGAATTCATCGACGAGAACCTCGCAAAAGGTTTCATCGTCCCCTCGAAGTCACCTGCCGCTGCTCCCATCCTTTTCGTCAAGAAGAAGGACAAATCTCTTCGCCTCTGCGTCGACTACCGCCGTCTCAACGCTATCACCATCAAGAATCGGTACCCGCTCCCACTCATCTCGGAATCCCTTGACCGGCTGGCCACTGCCAAGTTCTTCACCAAACTCGACCTCCGAGGCGCCTACAACCTCGTTCGGATCGCCCCGGGTGATGAATGGAAGACTGCCTTCCGCTGTCGCTACGGGCTGTTCGAGTACAAAGTTATGCCCTTTGGGCTGACGAACGCACCAGCTACATTCCAGCACTTTATGAACGACACCCTCCGCGACCTCCTCGACATCTCCGTCATCGTCTATTTAGACGATATCCTCATATTTTCCCCCACCCTCGACACACATCGCCAACACGTTGCCACTGCCCTCGAGCGCCTCCTGACAGCGCGCCTCTGGGTCAAACCGGAGAAGTGCGCCTTCCACCAGAACGAGGTCGATTTCCTCGGCTATATCGTCAGCGCTCTAGGCATCAAGATGGATCCCTCCAAGATCTCAGCCGTCGCAGACTGGCCGGCACCCACTTCGGTCAGACACATCCAGTCCTTCCTCGGATTCGCCAACTTCTACCGCCGTTTCGTCCACCGGTTCTCAAAAGTCGTCGCCCCCATTACGTCCCTCCTCAAGAAAGGCGTCCCCTTCCACTTCGGGCCGGATCAACTCGCCGCTTTCGAGACCCTCAAGTCCAAGTTCACCTCGTCTGCCGTCCTCACCGTCTTCGATCCCTCGCTTCCCCTCGTCCTCGAGACAGACTCATCCGACTTCGCTGTTGCCGGCGTTCTCTCGCAACGCGCCGTCGCCCCGCGCTCACCACTCCGCCCGATCGCCTTCTACTCGCGCAAACTCAACCCGGCCGAACTCAACTACGAGGTCCACGACAAGGAAATGTTGGCGATCATCGAGTGCCTCAAGGAGTGGCGCCATTACTGCGAAGGACATCCATTACCTCTCACCATCTACACCGATCACGAGTCGCTCCAGTACTTTACCACCTCCAAAGCCCTCTCCCGCCGTGAGTCCCGCTGGGCCGAGTTCCTCTCTGGCTTCAACTTTGTCGTTATCTACCGCCCTGGAGGACGCAATACCGTCGCCGATGCCCTGTCGAGGCGACAGGACCTTTCGGAGGGGAGTCGCCCTTCGGACCAGACACCCAGGCGCCTTCTCAAACCCGACCAGTACATCATTGCCGCCAACCTCAGGTCCCGTCCTTCGGCCGCTGCCGCTCCCCTCGCCCAAGCTCCCCTCGATCAAACTTCCTTCAATACTATCGGCAACATCCCTGCGCTCTTCGAACCCATTGACTCGGAACCTCCGGACCCCATTCCCGACCTCGATCCTCGCCCCAAGCTCCTTCCTCGTCTCCTCACCGCACAACTCGCCGACCCATCACTCGCCCCCCTCATTGACCTCCTCCGTCATCCGAATCGCCCTCGCTCTTCCGACAACGTTAAAACCCTCCAGACCCTCCAGGACCTCTCGCTCCACCCTACGGACCTCCTTCTCTCGCGCGGCCTCGTCCGCGCCTGCCACGAGCCTCGGCTCGCTGGGCACCTTGGCGCTCGCAAGACCCACGACCTTCTTCGACGCTCGTTCACTTTCCCCTCCGACCATACATTCGTTCAGACCTACACCTCCGGCTGCGACCTTTGTGTCCGCAACAAGACAAATCGGCGCGCACCCTTCGGCCTCCTCCAACCGCTTCCGCCACCGACACGCCCTTGGACGATGATCTCCATGGACGGCATCGTCAAGCTCCCGACCTCCGACGGCCTCGACTGCATTCAAGTCTTCATCGATCGATTCACCAAGATGGTTCGTCTCGTCCCGTACTGCGAAGCCGGCTTCGCGGCTCCCGAGCTCGCTCGGATGTACCTCGACCACGTTGTCCGGCACCACGGTTATCAGACAGACACCACCTCGGATCGCGGATCGACCTTCACCTCCGCTTTCTGGCGCTCCTTCCTCTCTCTCATCGGCACCGCCCCTCATTTCACTACCGCCTTCCACCCCGCGGCCAACGGCCAAACCGAGCGTGCTAACGCCGTCGTCGAGACCTTCCTTCGGATCTTCTGCAACCACCATCAAGACGACTGGGTCTCGCTCCTCCCCTCCTGCGAGTTCGCTCTCAACAACTCGCTAGCGGTCGCCACCCAGCACACGCCTTTCTTCGCCAACCACGGTTACCACCCTCTCTCTTCATCTGACCTCCTCGCCGCCTCCAGCTCGCACAATCCCGCCGCCGATGCCACCGTTGCCAAGCTTCGCGCTCTTCATACCGAGATCCGAGATCACATCCTCGCTGCCCAACGCTCTTACAAGACCTTCGCTGATCAATCCCGTCGTCCTACCACCTTTCCAGGGGAAGATGGCGAGGATCCTCCCCCTCTGATCTTCAAGGCCGGCGATCTCGTCTGGCTCAATCGTTGCAACATTACCACCGATCGGCCTTCGTTCAAACTCGATGTCAAGCACCTCGGCCCCTTCCGGATCCTCCGTGTACTCTCGGACGTCTCCTTCGAGCCCGACTTGCCCCCCACAGTCCCGGTCCATCCTGTCTTCCACGCCTCGCTCCTCTTGCCACACGCCCCCGGACACCCCGGTCAACACCAGCCTGCCGCGCCTCCAGTCAACGCCGCCGACCCAGAGCTGTACGTCGTCGAACGCATCATCAAGATGGACGTCCGCGACGGCAAGCACTTCTACCTCGTTCACTGGCAAGGCTACCGCGACGAGGAGGACACATGGGAGCCGTACGACCACGTTGCTCATCTCCGCCTCCTTAAAGCCTTCCACCGCGCCCATCCTGACCTTCCCAAGCCATCGCGCCGAACTATCCGTCGCCCTTATCGCCGTCCTCGTCGCCATAACACCTAGGCCTCAAGCCCTTCGCCCTCTCAGGAGTTCGAGCCTTAGCCGGGGGATCCTGTCAAGATCTCGCGGACTTGCCACCTTGGTTTTGCGCCTGGCTAACTCTGTGCCAGTGTTGCCTTTTCCCTGCTTGCTTCACATTCCCTCATCTTGGACCATTCTTTCGCCACATTGTCCCACACTCTTTGTTTTCTTACCCTTAGCCCATAAGACGCTCAGTTCATCGTACCTTCTGTTCTGCACTCTGACTACCATTTGGATTTGACGAACCTGCCCAAGACCTTGAAGCGAGCCTGTGTCACCCCCATCCTCTGCAGTTTTTCACTGTATCAACCGCCTCCGCTCTCAGTCCACTCAGTCACCAACGCTTCCCTCCTCATCCATCCTCCTTTGCCCTTGATCCTTGAGCCAATCCTAACATGCAGACGCCAGTGCGTGCAGCGATGGGCTGGAAACAAACTGGAGAAGAGAGCCCAACCTATCCAACTTCGTGTTATTCTGCTCAGATTAGAGCAAAGGAATTTTCTGCATCCCACCCCTTCGAACCTCAGATTTATAAGGGCCCTTACCGATGCGAGGAGGCCCGCTTTCCAGGTCACTACGCATGCTCTCTTCCTCCCACAACAACTCATTCAGATTGGACGATCACCATCTTTGATGCTGCTGCTGCGATTGCTGCCAGGACGACGCTGGCGGAGGAGAAACGTAGGCGCCGGCCAGGGGTTGGGGCGGCGAGGGAGACGCGAGCCAGCTCGGTGGAAGCTGGCTAGGCGGAGGAGGCGGAGGAGGCGGGGCAGGGCTCGGCGATCGCTGATAGGGGTTAGCCGGGGGGAGGGGAGGGGCTAGCGAGTAGGTGGGTTGAGGAGCATGATAAGACGTTTGGGCCTGCAAGGGGACTGGCGCGTAGGGACTTGGCGAGGGGTGGCGGTACGGCTCCACTGGCGCAGGCGGGTAGGCCCCTGCTGAAGGATAAGAGGCCAGCGGCGGGGGAGCACTCTGCATCCAGGCGTCGGAACTCCCGTACGGTTGCACATATATGTTGGACGAGGGAGGAGCATGCTGAATGCCTTGAGAAAGGTATGACGGCTGTTGAGCCGGCCATTGCTGCGTAGCCGACGGAGCTGGGGTCGGGGCAAAAGGAAGTGGCAAGGGAGGTGGAGGAGGAGCCGAGAAGCTGGAGTTATAGGGCGCCTGGTAACCCGTGTACGGTGGCTCGACCGGGTAGGTGTATGGTTGAGTGGAAGCTGAGGGCTGGTAGGATTGAGAGGGAAGGGCCTCCTGATACTGCTGGGGGGCAGGCGTTGAAGGAGGATAGCCGTATGTCGGAAGCGGTTGGGAGTTTCCTCGTCGAGGCTGGTGGTCCGCTGGACTGGGTAGAGGTCGTCCCATGTCGGCACCGTCCGAGCGTCGATGGGGTACAAGGCTTGCGGAAAAGCTCGAGTCGTAAGGAGCGGGCGCCACGGCCTGTTCGTCGTAAGAGGTTTGCTGACTATAATGAGTTATCTGCTGATCGACAGTGCCAGGATCCGACTGGGAATGGTGCGGGAAGGGTGGCGCAGGCTGCTGCTGCTGCTGAGACGCTGCCTGCCCTGCAGCATAGCCTTGGTAGAGCGTGGGCGCGATCGACGCCGGAGCTGGGGCTGGATAGAGCGCTGATTGTTGGTACGGAGGCTGCGGCAGAGGAGTCCGTGAGGGCTCGGGAGGGTAGGAATATGTCGGTTCCTGCCCGTGTTGCGACTGCTGAGCCCATGGCGGTGTCTGGCTTGAAGACTCCGAGTCCTGCCGGATATGGTGGAATCCGCCGTTGGCGGGCTGGGGAAGGGGACGGTCTAGAGTCTGTGACGAGCTGTGAGACATGACCGACAGCGGCCGATTTCGAGGGTCGATGGAGTTGTGCGAGGTGGAAGACGGGAGACTCGGGTAGTAGGAAGTCTGCGTCTGACCCTGTCGAAGCATGCTGGTCAGCAAGAGATATGGAGGAGAGCAGGATAGCTGACTCAAATGACCCACTCCGAAGCTTTCGCGTCTGATCCTGCCGCCCCCCTGCGGCGGGGGGTTGAGTGAAGCATTGTTGGTAACCCTGGACGGGTGGCCGGAGGCGTAGGGTGGAATGTACAGGTTGGCAATATTGGATGCCGACACACTCTGGCTGACGCTAGAGGTCGAGCTAGAGGAGACGAAGCTCCCAGGTCCGCCATAGTTTATCGACGCCCTCCCACTCGCAACGGGAGGCTTTGGGGGTGGAGGCGCCCCCTGGGTTCAGTGAGGCGGACGCGTCAGTCGGAATGTCTTGAGATGACGGGGCTCTACCTGAGGACTTACGGCGATGAAGTATGTGAGCTCGAGGAAGATTTCGCCACAATACCGGTCCTTCTTTTTGATGACAACCCAGTCTGATGAAAGGAGCAGCCAAGGTCCGAGAGTCAGTCGTCGTGTTCACTAAGCGGTGGCGAACTGAACATCAAAACTTGGGGCAGGCATGAGCTTCAGAGCGGGCCAACCCCTTGGGCGACGGCGAGCCCAGAACGAGAGGGTCGGTTGGGTCTGCGCGTGCCAGCCTAGTGATAAAGAAGAGAAGTGGCCCAAGACTAGCCGTCTCGTGACTGAAGATAGAGAGGAGACCGGATTCCCTGATTACTCATGACGTATATTCGTCCGACGTCGTAGATATTGACAATTGCGACAAGAAACAGCGAGACAAAGGGACGCGCGATGGACTGGACTGACCTTCATCCTCGCCGGTGTTCAGGACCTTGGCGAGATCAAAGACCTCGCTGCCGATGAGCTCGGGTTCTCTCGGATGATCTGCGTAGCACTCAATCCTGAGCGTGCGAACGCCCTTGTCGAAGACCTTGCGTTTCCTCTTGGTAGGCGTTGAACCGTCAGCGGACACGGCGTCGGACCCTGCGCCGGAGGCAGTGCGGGCGACGACGTCCTCCATGTCCTCAAAGATCTCAAACTTTTCGAGCTGGTGGTCCCCTGAATGAGACAAAAGAGACAGAGCCAGGGGGAGAATCAGCCTTAAGTGAGACGCGAATGAATCGACAGAAAATCGGAAACAATACGAACATTCTGGGTGCTGCCCTCCCCGCTGAACGACAGCGGTCTTACGCGACTCCTTGCCGATGATGACCTTGCAGTACGGCGACTGCTTGCCCAGCTTGATGTTGGTAAGATGTCGCTGAGAGGAGAGCAGCGTCAGTTGGGGCCAGCCCTGAGGGGCGAAATCGGTAATGCCCAACCCTCGCTCGACCTCGCATGAACGTATGGGCCTAGGAAGGAGGGCGAGAGGGAACATCGGAGGGGCGGACTCACTGCTTTGGCGACGATAACGACAAGCTCTCCGAGTTTCTTCCTGTCGTCAAGGGCATTTGGAGATGGGTTGGCGGCCATGGTGAGACGGAGGGAGGGACGATTCCTCGAATGGGCGGGTGAAGGTGGAAGGGGAAGGTTGTTGGACGGTCAAGCGGGTGCCGGTCGACTAGAGAAGGCGGCCGAGCAAAAGGGGCTCAACGGCGCGGGAGAAGGAGGGAATTAGAGCACTGGAGGTAGATGGTAGCTACGTCCGACGTCGAGAAAGGGAAAGTGCGAGGGCGAGCGACAGCTGATGGACGTTTGGCGCCCGCGAAACGACGATGGAGTAGGTAGCGCGCCCAAGGCGTGTGTGTGCCTGCCAGCGGCCGACCCTTGTCGACCCCTCTCTAGACCATCAGCCCAGTGACCGGACCAGAAAGAGGGCGGGATGGCTATGCCGTTGTATAAAGTTCTTGCTCACCTGGAGGTGGAACAAGCCTTCAAATGAACTGAGATGGCTGCGGTGAATAATTCCATGACGTGTGCATGCATCCCGCCGCTGGCCTCTTAGCAACCTCGCTCTATCACTCGCCAAACCATCATCAACTTCCTCGCACTCGCTCGCTCACTATCATGGCCGCCGTCTACCCTCCCACCACGCCAGCGCTCCTTACTTTCCCCCAGACGACCCTCGCCCACTACGTTGGCTCATCATCCTTCCCACTCGCTTCGGGACCCTGCTCTCTCATTGAGCTGGACTCAGAGGACGCCTCGGCCCTCGGTTCTGGCGCCGAAGCTAAGACCATCGCCCTCTCCATTCCGCCCAACACGACCGTCGTCCTCGGCAAAGACAACCTCGTCCGTAAGACCGACCAGAACGAGGTTCGTCTCCTTTTGAAAGCTGCAGAGCGCGCATTTCTCAGCCCCTCTCCTCTTCCTCTTCTCGACGTCCCTCCTCTCTCCTTCCACCCTCCTGGCCTGAGAGTCATGTATGCTGACAAGCCTAACCATGGCGATCTTCCGCCCTCAGGCCCATGCCACATACTCGTTTGGCTTCTCCCTGACTCCCAAGCCGTCGTCGCAAGCCTCATCATCCAAGTCCGAGCTTCCGACGAGCAACAGCCAGGGAGGGTATCTTAAGCTCACCCTGCCTTCAGCCAAGAATCAGCAGCAGGTGCGTTAACAGGCTATCTGTCGAAGATCAAGGAGATAGTGACATGTATCTGCGGCCGCCCTCTACCCTTTCTGCTTCTAGCACGACGATCTCTCGCAGCTCGCGCGTCAGTTCGAGGCCATTCTTCAGTCGCACAACCTCCTCGACACGCGCTTGCCGGAGGACGCGGAGGAGGACGCTGACGAGACCATCGCCCACGTCCTATCCTCGTGGTGGAATGGGTCTATCGCCGGTGAGTGGGGGCGCGAGCTTGGCTGGTCGGTTTATACTCGTTCGTCTGGCTGAACGCTCTTCCGAACTTCTCTCCTGCAATCCCCGTTGGTCCGCTGTATCTCTCCACCCTCCTCAGGCGTCAAGCAGACCGCAGGTGTCGTTTACCAGGGCGTTGGAGAGCTTGCAGGCGGCGTACAACAGGAGATCGAGCAGAAGGGCGCGATGAACTACATTCGCAGCCTGGTCCCGGGGGGTGATAAGGGCAAAGGCAAGGCGCCCGCCGAGTTCCAAGATGTTACACTGACGACCTCTCCCAAGTGAGTTTTCTGGTGTAGCTAGATTTTGTCTGAGAGTGGGGGATCCATCGCTAATAATACGTCTCTTTGCAGGCTCCCGTCGGCGCCCCTCGCTCCATCCACGCCTGCTTCTCGGGTTGATGCGACCCACCACGCTGACGCTGCCGTCTAATGGCTGGCAACTCGCGGGTCCCCGGATGTTGTACTGTTTTTCTCTGGCGGCTTCCACGGCTTCCATAATCTACGCTGCGCTAGCTCGCGGGGGCGAAGAAGTCGACGTATCCGTCCATCTTGTCTGAGTCCTTGCCTGAGCTTGAGCGCGTGCCATCCCCAATTTCAAGAAGTCTCATATACAAACATAGGAAGGAACAGCGAGGGCAAAAGGGGGAGCCTAGTGCTGCGACTGCGACCAATCGATCGTCGAGAGGTCGATACCCTCCTGGTGCAACTCCCAAAGCGGGCTGGGAAAGAGAGAACGGGTGAGAAGCCTGCCAGTAAACGAGCTCCGCATGGGCAGGAAAGGGGGAAAGATAAGCTACAAACCTCATCTCCCGGAGCCAATTGACGGTTCCAACAATCTTCTTCACTACGAAGTCGATCTCCTCCTCAGTTGTGAAGCGGCCGATGCCGAAGCGGAGGGACGAGTGCGCCATGTCCTCCGACGAGCCGAGCGCCCGGAGAACGTACGATGGCTCGAGCGAGGCAGACGTGCAAGCAGATCCCGAGGAAAGAGCGATGTCCTACGATTATTGGTTATGAAGGGGATATTGGTTTTGGTCAGTTGAGACATGCTCGCCGCTGGACCTCCTCGCCCCAGTCAAATGCACCATCACGTACCTTCAGGGCCATCAACAGGGATTCGCCCTCGACAAAAGCGAAGGACAGGTTGACGCAGCCCGGGTACCCGTCCGGGTCACCGTTACGCTCAACGTTGGTGATCTGGGACGTGAGCCCCGTAATGAGCCGGTTAGCGAGGGCTGAGACCCGAGCGTGGTCGTACTGGCGCGAGGGGAGAAGGGGCCAACGCGCAGTGCCATGTCAGCGTCGCTCGTGGCATGGGTTCGAGAGTAGCAGGGCAGGCAGAAGAGGGCGTCTCAGTACCCCTGCACAATGGTCGTAACGGGGCCGATCGAAGAGAGAACGCCCCGCTCCCAAGAACAGCTTTGGAAAGCTTTCTAAGTGCATTCTTCGTCACAGACGCCAGGCTCTGCCCTTCCCCGCTGAAATGTGCAGCCAACGCACTTGCATCTCGTCCTTGGCAATCCTGCAAGCTTCGCCGAGGCCGACCACCAGCGGAGCGGCGACGGTGCCACTCCGGAGACCGCGCTCCTGGCCTCCCCCGTGGATGATGGGCTCGAGCCTGACACGAGGCCGCCTGCGGACGTAAGCCGCGCCTACTCCCTTGGGACCGTAGATCTTGTGGCCCGAAATGCTGAGGATGTCAATGTTCATGTCGTTGACGTCAATCGGGATCTTGCCGACAGCCTGGGCAGCGTCCGTGTGGAAGTGGACACCGCGGTGCTTGCGGATGATCTGACCAATCTCCTTGAGTGGTTGGATAACGCCAATCTCGTTGTTGACGGCCATGATGGAAACGAGGCACGTCTCGGCCGTGATTGCCGCCTCGAGCTCGGCGAGATCGATAAGACCATTTGACTTGACGGGAAGATACGTGATTCTGTACCCTTGCTCCGAGAGGTGTCGGCAAGAATCGAGGACGCATTTGTGTTCCTGAAGGGAGTCCAGCCATCCCGAAACAAATGGATGAGCATCAGCAACAGCGCGGACGGTCCGGAAGGGTTTCAAGAAACATCAGAGTCTGCGCACAGTTTGGGTCGTGATGATGTGCTTCCTCTTCTCGCCGTAAAACTTGGCAACACCCTTGACGGCCATGTTGTTGCTCTCGGTCGCGCCAGACGTAAAAACGATGTCTTTCGCGTCGGCCCCGATCAGGTCGGCGACGTTCTGGACACGTAGATGAGGGGAAGGGAGGCGAGCATGTCGCTCGGTCAGCTTGCCGGCGCGACCCAGCCAGGTATTCAGTCTCAATTCGATCCGCCTCACCCACCTTGCGCGCCTCGTCCACAGCGGCCTCGGCCTCCCACCCGTAGGCGTGTGTCCGCGAGTGCGGATTACCGTACTGATTCGTGTAAAAGGGCAGCATCTTATCGAGGACACGAGGGTCAGTCGGGGTCGTCGCCTGACCGTGGGTGGAGGGAAGAAAGACGACAAGACGGGACCGTTTCAGCAGGCAACTTCAGTGCCAGGTCGGGTGCGCGTATAGCGGTGGTAAGGGACGGACCTGCATGTCCAGATAGATGGGGCGCTCGGCGAGGTCATTCTTGTGCTGAAGCTCGACCTTGAAGCCGAACATGTCTGACGACATAAGGGACCGGATTGGTGGTGGCTCGGTCAGCGACAGCGGTCTTGATGGCCCGCCCTTGAGCGAGCGAGCAAGCGAGCGGGCGGAGACGACACACCAGGACTCGGGCTGAGGACGAGCTCAGCATCGTCTTGAGCAGCAGCTAAGGTGCTATTTCCGGGCGAGACGAGCTTCTCGGACGATGGGGCAAGGGCGGCCTGGCTGTCGGACGAGGAGGGCGAGGTGTAGGCCCTCGCGACGGCGGCGTAAGCAACGGCCCGTGGGACAGCCGCCCTGGAGGAAGACGCGAGAGGGAGAAGGGTCTTGCGAAGCATGGTGGAGGGGGTGGTGACGGTCGGGGAGAAGGGAGAGAGAGACCGGTGGCCTGGTCGCCTCCACTCCAAAATGGGACTGGCTCACTCTTCGCTTTCTCCCTGCGCTCCGCCCGCACTCGCTCCTCGGCGATGGCGGGAAGCCGACCGAGGCGGGTCGGTCGGTCCTGGCGCTCTCAGACGCGTCCGTCTGTCCTCGTCGTCCAACAACAGAAGCTTGGCTGCTTTCCCTCAGACGCCAAGCCTCTTCCCCATCTCGACTCACTCTACGCCATGTACCACCCGCGGCCGATGCCCTCTCCGGCATCCTCGACCATCGATCTCTCCCAAGACTGGTTCGCGCCTGAAGCTTCCAATTCCCCACCATCCACCACCCCTCGGCCTCAATCCGACAGCATGAGCGCGAGGGGTAGCGGCCGGCTCTCCGCTACCGCCGCCCATCATGTTTCCGTCTCTGTTACTAGCCAGCTCGTCTTATCGTCTCATTCGTCATCGAGAGAAGCGTTGTCCGGCTGGATTCATCAGAGCGACTTTGACCAGGACGATGATGAACAGACCATGAAGGTGAGTTTGTCCCACTGTCCAAGCAGGCATCCTCGGTCGGCACCGAGTGTCGTGTGCGAATTCTATCATCCATAGGCAGCCCAAACCCTTGTGCTGGCAGCTCTCGACCCATACAACCTTCCTTTCCGTGTGTCTGGTAGAGGAACATCGCGACGACGATAGTTCAAGTTTAGGCAGGCGTGACGGGCGGCGAATCTATGAGTCCGCGCTTCCCCTACTGCACCTTATCATTCGCAACCGCATCTCTTGACGCTGCCTCCAGATGACTGACCGACAAGTAATTCGATTGCAGCTGCTCGCTCCCCAGCGAGACATTACGGACAATGCTAGCGGCTATGATTATGAGCCGCACACACCCTCTGCCTCCTTTTATCAGCATCCGATACGACAAGCGTCAATCTCCGGCCATTCAGACGATGACCTCCGATACAATCCTGCTACCCGACGTCGCTCCGCCTCGACATCTTCTTCCATCTCTTCGGCCTCTGCTCTCCCCGAGAAAGTCAGTCTTCCAGTCGCTGACTCGGGAGACAATAGTGAGCGTGGCTGATGGCTGGTTCTGCAACCGCGCATGTCCTTTCCAGTTTGACGTATCAGCATGGAGCTTTTCCAGAGAAGTCGAGCACGGTCCAGAGCCCGACGACTGGCTCCACAACGCGACCGAAAGTTCCGCCCTTGGTTCTGGATCCATCTTTACCTGGCGTGGTTTGATGAATATCGGTTTCCTATGTGTCATCGCCACCGCTCTGCTCTTTCTCTTCGCAGGTCAGTGTCTGTGTGAAAGAACGTCCCATCTGCTGCTTACTGACTACTACCGGCCTTATTCAGGATACCCGATCTTGGCTAATTTTGCTAAGATCGAACAATCCGCGCACGGAGCGTTCAAGTGCGGCCAATGAAACCCTCTGATAGGATTACACCTGGCCTGGGTGACTGCTGACTTATGATACGCATATTTTGCCAGTCTCGGTGGTGTCAACGGGACAGGTATGACCCTATAAAGGGACATGCAAGCAGAAGATTGCTGGCTGATCAGGGTGGTCTTTCGTCTCAGGCCAAGTCCCTTCCACGATCGGCAGTGAGCGTCTCTTTCCATCCTCTCAGTTACTCGTTCCTGATCATATTTCGTTGCGGGAAGACTTTGGGCTCATAGATCAGGACACTCCCGAGAACAAGTACAATGTCATCGCCGCGACGGGGGAAGAATGGGACCTCGTCTTCAGCGACGAGTTCAACGAGCCCGGACGCACATTTTACCCTGGTGACGATCCGTACTGGGAGGCTGTTGACCTGGTGGGTTATAATCACGATGCGCTACCTCAGAATGCACAGTCAGGGCAGGCGGCAGCGTCAGCCCAGAAGACTGGGGGCGCTAGGAGATTCCCTCTTTATCATGCGCGTTATTCGGAGACTGATTGGACCGTCCCGTTTCACACTATTAGCACGGTGGGTTTTCATAATCTGTACTGCACGTGGCGGTGTTGGTGGTAATGTGAAAGGAGGGTGGCGGCGGAGGCGCGCAATTCCTTCCTCGACCCCAGTCTTGCCTACGCCCTGTCACCGACAATCTAGTCTGATCCCCTATCCTCCGTATCTCTAAAGCCTGGGGAACGAATGACCTCGAGTGGTACGACCCGCGTCAGGTCACCACTAAAAGCGGCAACCTTCGCATCCAACTGACCAAGGAAAGGACTCACGATCTCGACTATATCGGGGGTTCCTTGCAGTCGTGGAACAAGTTCTGCTTCTCTGGCGGTCGTCTTGAGGGTGGGTGCAGCCCTTTGGTGCCTGTGAGCGCGCGTTCGTACTGATACGTTGCCGGGCTTTCAAGCAAGCATCCGGCTGCCGGCTAAGGCTAGCGTCTACGGCGAGTAGCCAGTCCTCTGCATTATCTCTGTCTTCTGTTCGGCTAGAAACTAACCCAACCATCTTGCCCTTTCAACAGGACTCTGGCCTGCCTTTGTGCGTCCCCAGTTATTTCCCTACTCTCCTCATTACCTGCTTTGACTTTGCGATCCTACAGTGGACGATGGGCAACCTTGGACGAGTTGGCTATGGTGGCACCCTCGAGGGCCTTTGGGTGAGGTGAAGCTGGAAAATAGCGCGCGTGGGGCAACCACTGACAAACGGCCTTGATCCGGTTTTCGCAGCCCTACTCGTACGACAGCTGCGAGTGAATTATGGACGCTAGACTCTTCATTCGTGACGCACTATTGATCATTTCTGCCTGCACATTCTTCCTTTAGTGCCGGAAGTGAGCTCCCTACTCCGCCCATCGGGATAGCCTACGTTTCGATGTCTTCTAACCCTCTCTACATTGAAGCTCTACCCAACCAGACCAGACCCGACGGCACCCCGAGCATTGCCCGTACCTCAGGAACTGACGAAGCCTCCGACTACGCGCTCTCTTACCTGCCCGGTCAGCGTCTTTCGCGCTGCACATGTATTGATGACAAAACTCATCCTGGACCGAGACACGCGGACGGCTCTTGGGTCGGACGCTCTGCCCCTGAGATTGGTGGATCGTTTTCCCTCTGCTGGATCTCTGAGGTTGCGTATTGACCTTTGGTGTTCTCCGCAGATGTCATCGAGGCTCAAACGAACGCGCAAACGAGGATTGGAGAGGTCTCGCTCTCCTCTCAGTGGGCGCCCTTCAATCCTGGATACGATTGGCTCAATCTCACGCATATGATCATCGAAGATAGTGAGTCCGAGTCTTTCTCAACCAGACGCACAGGATCATCGAGGACGCTGCGAATGCGTGGTCAAGTGGCGTTTGATGACATGCACTGACATCACTACCTCAGATTCCGTCACCCACCTCAACAGCTACAAGGGTGGTGTTTCCCAGGAGACCACTTCCGGTGTCGCCAACACCAACCAGGACTGCTATGAGTATGCTCAGAATGGCACGCAGGGTTGCTTCGCCGTCTATGCGATTGAATGTAGGTTTCGAGCGGAGGGGTCTCGTGGCGCGCCAACGTCACTACATGTCTTTTATCTTTCCTCCCTCCTCAGACCGTACAGGTCCCGATGGTTACATCAAGGTATGTCAATGGTTTTGAGTGTATCTAGCCTGACACTAACGTGGAGGTCTCGCTCGTGCAGTGGTTCAACGACAACAAGCTCGCGTGGACCTACCTCGAGGGAGGCATGGGACCCGTCCCAATTGCCGACATTGGCAACCGTCATGTGCCTGACGAACCCATGTACCTCCTCTTGAATCTGGCTATTTCTCACAACTTTGGACCCGCGAGTGTGCCTTTTCTTGCTTGAGATGTGAGTGGAAGTGCTGATTGGCATGGCCGGCCCCCCTTACCCCCACCCCCAGATGTTTGTTGGCGTCTCTTATTCCTGGCCACACTTTCGGGCCTCTGACTCATTTTTGTCTCCTAACTGACAGCGATCTCGATGGACTTGAGAGCCTCTGGCCTGTCACCATGGAGGTGGATTACATCCGCGTCTACCAAGACCCGAAGCGCAAAAACATAGGCTGCGAGTGCGTCCGATCCTTCTACGTGTGGCATACTACCGTCTGCTCGAAGACTCGCTCAAATCGCGAAACCCTGTTTAGCAACGACGACCGGCCCACGTCTGCATATATTAAACGGTGAGGAAACAGATCCCTCAGTGAAAAGAGATCGAAACAATGTCAGACTTATCCCGTCTTTCTGCAGCTACGAACATGCTTACAACGGTACGTGGCAACAGCACTTGAACTCGGCGCTTCAAACACTCGTATCGTGCTCATTGCTCCTGTACCTGGATTCAGACCCCAACATCACGTAAGTCGACCCTAACCGTCTCCAATCTCTCGTTCGACCCATCGCTGACCCTCCTTGGTGCTTCTCTCTCAGGACGTGGGAACAGATGACAAACGGCGCTGCGAAGCCTATCAACCGACTCTCTGGCAAGTGCCCCAAAAATTGATGTGTGTGTCCTGCCTACATGATGTTCTATTTTTATATCATCGTTGTCTCCTTCCGTCTCTCTGTGTTTATGTTTCCTAGCCATAAATGGGGTTAGTTCTCGATTGTTCTTGCACCTCAGGATGACCTAATGTTGCTCTATCAAAGTCCTTATCCTCGATCTCCTCCAGTTTGTGATTCAGCAGCCATCGATATAACCTCTTCTTCGCTCCCGCTCAACGGAGAGCCAGGAACATGTTCATGGACCTCTCCAGGTTCTCAATTTCACTGTCAAAGAGACGGAGCTGAAGATCGAAGATAGAGCAGAAAAGTCAACTCTGTTCACAAGCTGAGCGAGGTAGAACTCCGGATCCGCACCTTCTCGACGTTCGCGGTCCGGACGGCCTCGGGGATCTTGGCGTACTCGGGCTTGTTGGCGAGATCCTTAAGCTTCTTGGAGCTGGCGACCGAGAGGTCGAGCTTCTTCTGGATCTTGGCGACCTCGGCGTCTAGATCGACTTTGCCCTGTGGATTGAGCAACAGGCTGCGTCAGCAACTGACGAAGATGAGCAGGAAGCAACGACAGAGGGGGCGCACCTTGACCATCAGGTGGACGGTGACGTCCGCGCTGACGACCTCGGACGCGCATCCCTCTGGGACGTCCGTCGTCATGCGGATAACCTGAGCTGATTGGCAGCCCTTGGTGAGGCCAGAAAGGACCGAGATCTGGCTCTCAAACATATCCGCGACCTTGGGATCCTTTGCCTCAACGTACACTGAGCAAAGCATGACAGACGTAAGTAAAGACATGGTAAGGTCCGAGGTGACACGACGCACCCTGAAGTCCAGACTGGAGACCGTAGGTAGCAGCGAGCGACCGTGTCGCCTTGGTGCAAGAGAAGACGAGATCGAAAGAGGCAGCAGCCTCGGGCTCGTTGCGAGCATCGGTCTGAGATTGTGCAACGACAAAATGCTCAGCCTACAAGAGGAAGCGGGGAGTCAGACAGGCTAGCACTGACCTGCTCAGGGAATTCGGCTAGCGAGATGGAAGCCGTCTTGTCCTCGGGCCTGCGGGGAAGGCGTTGCCAGAGCTCTTCGGTAACGAAGGGCATGAGGGGGTGCAGGAGACGGAGACCGTCATCGAGGAGGGTATAGAGAGTCTGCTGGGCGGAGAGCCGGGAGGCCAGAGCAGCCTCGCTGAGGCCCTCCTTCGAGTCGGGAATGAGAGGCTTCGTGGCCTCCTGCGGAACATCAAGAAGACCAATAGGGCCGAATCAGCTGACTTCTAGACAGCTCGAGTTGATGAGGTGCGACACGAACAATGAAGACATCGCAGAACTCGTAAAGCCATAAGCTGTAGAGCGAGCTTGTGACAGCCATGAAGTTTCTCTCGCTGAGGGACTTGTCAACCTCGGCGGCGGTGAGGTTGAGCTTGTGGATGATCCACTTCTCGACGATAGACTCGCGTCCGGTGGGCTGGTGGAAAGAAAGGTCAAGCTCATAAGCCGGAAAATTTGAAAGAAACTACACGTCGCCTCAATGCGACCAACCTTGGAGGTGGGCTCGGGGACAAAGTCGGCGTCGAGCTTGAGCATGGCGAAGCGGGTAGCGTTCCAGATCTTGTTGCAGAACTTGCGGTAACCCTCTACACGGAGAATGTCAAGGTTGATGTCGCGACCTGAAATCACAAAAGGTTGAGATCGATATTGGTACTTGTCTGGGTAGCTGGATCACACTGACCTCCAGACGAGTACGCGCAGAGCGCAAACCGAAGAGCGTCCGCTCCACACTCGGGAATGCCCTTGGGGAAGTCCTTGGATTGTCCTTGCTGAGCTTTCTGAACCTCTTTGGCATCAAGATTTCCCGCGAGGAGCTGCTTGTGGAGCGCATCGAGTGTGCAGCCTTCCATGACATCGATGGGGTCGATGACGTTGCCTAGGGACTTGGACATCTTGCGGCCATGGGCGTCGCGGATCATGGCGTGGCAGTAGACCTCCTTGAAGGGCATCTGACCGGTGAGCTGGATGCCGAAGAAGACCATGCGGGCGACCCAGAAGAAGATAATGTCCCAGCCGGTCTCGAGGAGCGAAGCAGGATAGAAGCGAGCGACGTCCTCCGTCTGGTAGTGGAAAGCGGTCAGCACACAGGATGGGTTCATCCGGGATTTGCTGATACGGCACGAACCTTATTCGGCCAGCCAAGGATGGCAAAAGGCCAAAGACCGGAAGAGAACCAAGTGTCGAGGACGTCGTCATCCTGAGCAAGGGTGTACTTGCGACCGTTGGCACGTTCCTCGGCCCGCTCGACCGCCTGCTCATAGGTACGGCCGACAACCCAGTGCGAAGAGTTTGAGGGCTGACAAGCAGGTGGGCATCATCGCGTGTCAGCAGCGTGCTTGACAAGGTGTAGGTGGATGCAAGACTTACGTCAGTTGTCTCGCCCTCGATCGAAAGCAAGTAGGCGGGGCAGCGGTGGCCCCACCAGAGCTGCCGGGAGATGCACCAGTCCTGCATGTTCTCCATCCAGCGATACCACTCGGCCTCGATCGACTTAGGCGAAATGGTCATTTCGCCGGCGCGAGTCCGCTTTGGAGAGTTAATCGAGAAGAAATTCGTCAGCGACAGCGGACAAGCGGTACCCAGACAGGATAGAGCAACGCACCCTGATCGACTCCTCAGCCATCGGCTTGCAATTGACCCACCACTGGGGTTTCATGACGGCCTCAATGATGTCCCCGGACTTGCTGCAGATCGGGATCTGCATAGGGTTGTCCTTGGTTTCAATGTAGAGACCGGCCTCTTTGAGAGCGGAGATGACGGCAACCCTGGCGTGGAAACGCTTCATGCCCTGGAGAAGCGAACAAAAATGACACGAAATTAGATGGCAATCAAACTCTGCATAAGCCTGAGACCGACTTTGAACTTCTCTCCGGCGTTTTCGTTGAAGGTACCGTCGTCGTTGAGGAGATTGATAAAGTCGAGGTTATGGCGCTTTCCACACTCGTAGTCGTTGTGGTCATGGGCTGGTGTGATCTTGACGGCTCCAGTTCCGAAGGCCATGTCAACGGTGATTGAGTCGGTGATGATGGGGATACGGCGTCCGGGGATGAAGGGGTGGACAGCGAAATTGCCGTGGAGGTGCTAAAGGGTTCGGCGCGTGCGAACGAACAAATGAGTCAGCTAGCCAAGCTTCACACCACGTGGTCAGCTCACGGTGTAGCGGGGGTCGTCTGGGTGAACGGCGATAGCACTGTCGCCGAGCATCGTCTCAGGACGGGTGGTGGCAACGACGATTTTCTCGTCTTTAAGACGCAAGAATAATTGAACGGCTTTGTCAGCACGATGGCCATTGCCGTTACGAAACGGTTCCAAAGAGGGAACATGGACGGACCGGAACCCTCGAGCGGATAGGCGAAGCTGGTAATCGCTCCAAACTCGAACTTTTCCTTGTCGTCATAGCCCGGTACGGAGAGCATGGTGCGGCCGTTGAGCTGTTTCTGGTCAACCTGTGGTGTGCGTCGCGAACCAAGGGATACCCCCGTCAGCGCCTAGGGTCGTCTGGCATGCCGAAACCATTGTCCAGAAACCTCTTCGAACCTCGAGAGACGACAGGGTCGTGTTCAGGCGAACACACCAGTTGACGAGGCGATTCTCGCGGTAGATGAGCCCGTCCTCGAAGAACTTGCAAAAGGCCTCGTTGACGGCGGTCGAGTGAGTCTGATAGGAAACGGAAGGTCCGGATCCATAATCAGTATGCAGCACTCTTTTCATGTGGGCGGGAAAGACCAAAAGCACACCTCGCTGAGGGTAAAGGCAGCGCGCGACCAGTCATAGGATCCTCCGAGACGGCGAAGCTGATTCGAGATCTTCTCCTGGTACCTAAGTGAGAGCAGGTTCGCGCGTTAGCATCATACTCCTCCCACACAATAAGAAGAGCTGCGTGCTCACTCGTCCTTCCACTCCAGGACAGTCTCGAGGAATTTCTCGCGACCGAGGTCGTGCTTGGTGAGCTTCTCGTTCTTCCAGAGACGCTTCTCAACGACCGACTGCGTTGAGATTCCGGCGTGATCGAAGCCCGGGTTGTAGAGGACAGTAAGACCCTTCATACGGTTCCTATTAGGGGTTGAGAGGGAGGGGTTCCGTGAAGAGACAGTTGTCGTTGTGCGCGTCGCGTCAGATCGGTAGACAGGGCGGAATCGTGAACACCTCAGGACCACGCACCAGCGAACCAGAGTGTCCTGAATCGAAACGGTGAGGGCGTGCCCAATGTGGAGGCTTCCGGTGACGTTGGGAGGCGGCATGGGGACGACGAATGTCCCTTTTGGGTTGGGCCCGTCCTTAGGCTTGAACATGCCGTCCTGCTCCCACCAGTCGTACCAGGCGTGCTCGACGGCCATCGGGTTGTACTCGGCCGAGATCTTGGTCGTCATGACTGTCATCGGACAACAATTGGACACAATTCATGATCAGCCTCTGGGCCCGGGCGGACAGACGCGAAGGGACCAGACAAAGAAAGCCGGGCCGGGCCACAAAGTAACGACGCACTCTTCTTCTCCCCCTTGGGGGTGGTCGCTTGAAGCTCCTCAATAACCTTTTCCTTGACGGGCTTGGCCTTGGGAGCCTTTGCCGCACCACCGGTGGTCTTCTCCTTCACGGGAGCCTGAGTCTTCGCCGCTCGGCGAGCCTCCTTCTCGGCCTCCTTGGCCGCCTTCTTCTCTGTCGGGCCCGGCGCGACACGCGGCAACGCTCGTTGTGTCAGCCTTGGGGGAGCGATAAACGGTAGACACCCTGCCTCCATGCCATAAAGCGGCACGTACGGGCGCTCTTGGAGTTGGGGTCCGAGACGTTGGAAGCCGCAGTCTGGGCCGGAGCCGGGGAGGCACTGGTGGCAGCAGGAGCGGCAGCGGGCGTGTCCTGGGAAGCAGAGCTCATGACTCGGCGTGCAAAAGGGGTCAGGGAAACGAAGAGGTTTTCGTGCGGCCTTGCACGGGGGAGAATATGCAGAAAGGGTTGGCGAGGTTGAACCAGGAAGAACGTCCTGCGCATGCACTGGTGGTCGAGGGGAAGCTAGGGGTGCGGCAGTTGTTGGTTGGCGTGACTCGAGTTTCGAGAGCTTGAGCCTGACGGATAAGCGGAGAGGCCCATGCGCCCCACCCAAAGCCATTCCCCTGATCCTTCGTCCCTTTCTTTCCGCAGGGGCCATGCTTTCTCTTCTTAGTGACAGGGTAGACGCCATTAAATCTTTTGCTTCTTCTTCGCGTTCCCCTTAAGCGGCTCTACAGGTGTCGTGATGAGACCCGCGGCGAGATCCTCCTTCATCTGCGCTGCGCACTCCTCTTTCGTCCCCGACGGGTGGTCGAGCTGCCACGTGACGACGCGCTCAAGCGCCGTCTTAAGCATGGGGCCCTTGATGGAGAGGATAGACATTAGCTCCTTGCCCTGTGAGGGAGGCGGCCGCGTGGAGATCCGTGGGACATTAGCCAAGCTGTCCTCGCGCGATACGTCGGCAGACAGGTAGACAGACGCACGTCAAGGATAGGCTTCTGGTCAATCGCCTGCGGGAGGTCCAGGGCCACGACTTCAGTGACAAAGGCGTTAAACCTCTCGACAACGGCGCGGGCTTCCGCTGCGAGTCGTAACAACCTAGATTCAGCGGACGGCCAGCATGAGCGAGGCGACAGGAGAGGGCAGAAGCGCAAGCATACGTTGGAAGGATCCAGTCGCAGGATCGACGTGGGGAATGAGGCTGTGGGCGAGCGACCAAAATATGGAGACCGTCCAGTGGCTCTCTTGGCTGGGGTTGTGGATGTGAGGCAGACGAAGGAGGTTTCCTGTCATGTCGTGTCGCTCATCAGTAGGGACAACGTGCTTAGCTTGAAATGTTTAGTGACCAACCGATGGTAGACCGCCGCGTAGGTCCGGCGAACTTATCGAGGTCGTTGTCCGCCAGAGCTTCGTACGACTGATCTAGCCTCTGGACAAACAGAGCATCGGCGCCGCTGAGCTAGAGATACCGAAGGATAATGCTGAATCAGCGGGCTGATGATCACGGTGACGAATCTCTTCGAAGATCCCCATACAGGTTCGAAGAGCCCATACCTTGATGCCGTCCTTGACAAGGCTCTCCACAGCTGAGCGTTCCTTTCCCTTGATCTTGATGGAGAGACCGTGGTAAGGTACCGTCGCGGCGGCAAGGAAGAGGTGCCGCCTCGAGACAGTCGCCTCCTGTAGCAGGTAAGGGTGAACCAGAGGGAGCGCCGAGCCCTCCTGTGGAGAGAAGAGGGCCTGCACAGCGAAGCCTGCCGAAAGAGCAGAGCTAGAAGGTTTAAGAGGGGATGAAAGGGTATTGGCGAGGACTGGAGGGAGGAGGAAAATCGAGGAGTATAGGGAGAGACGCTCGATGAGTTGGATGGAGAGGAGCGCGTTCCGGCCTAGATAAAGACAGCGTCAAGGGAATTAGCATTTCAGTCTTGAAGGCCGCTTAGACGAACATTCTCACTAGCGAACATCTTGTCTAGCTCAATGCCCACACGCTCTCGGCTTATACCTCCCCGAAGGGCCTTCTGCAGGTCAGGGTTGCTGAGTGCAAGGACGATCTCGTTATCGAGACTGAAGCCGTAACGGCTCGCAAAGCGAACGCAACGGATCATTCGAAGAGGATCGTCACGGAAGGTCTCTTGAGGCGGAAGAGGGGTACGGATGAGGCCGCTCTGGAGATCCGAAAGGCCCTGGAGGAGGAAGAATATCGAGGATGTCAGGATTGGCGCACCACGCACACCATTGCAGGAGTTCTAATATTTACCTTTTCCGTCCAGTCCTCGATCATACGGGTGTGGACGTTGTAGAAGAGGGCGTTGATGGTGATGTCCCGGCGGAGGGCATCCTCGAGCGGAGTCCCGAAGGCCTGGGAAGCGAGAGGACATGTCGCGGATCAGTGTACGCTTGGTGGTGCATGGACCTGAAGGCTTTCAGACAGGGATGCACCATCTCGGTGGGAATTCGATTGCCCTCCGTGTAGTCCTCCCGTCGGAGGTTGACGTAGTCGAGCTCAAGTCCGAGGAGGATTTGACGGGCTGTCTCGAGGTGCTTGCTTTGATCCGGATTCGACTCAATCTTGGCGACCGAGCTCTTGGGGATCTCCGGATGGCTAGAAGTCAGGAAAGCCGAGAACGCCTCGGCAAACGGCGCCCCGTTGTGATGGGCGAGCGCGAGGTCGATATCGTTGCTCGGGAGCGAGAGCAGCTGAAGAGGAAGGCGAAGGTGGAGCAAGCTGTCAGCAGGAAGAGCCTCTACGGTCGACAGACTGAGAGGTCCAAGCGGACAACGACTGGGAGTTGTGAACGTGGAGGCAGGCACCTCTCGGCTCTGAATGCGGGATAAATCCACATAGGTGGGCGGTCCATGGCGATACTACATGGCCTGATTATATCACGCCTTCATAGACGACAGCGAACAGCAAGCAAGAAGCGAATACATCGACTCCGGTCACTGATCCCACCACCATCCGACGCGTATCTTCAAATGGCGACAAGCTGAAGGAGGACAGCGACTGACCTTGTCCCGGACCCATCCGCCGGCGATGCGACATTCAACCTGGGGCCCCTCTGGCTGAGTTTGCTCTACGTGGAGCTTGAACTCGTTGAGGAGCGAGCAGAGCCTGTCCTCTTCTGGAGACAGGTCAACGACGGGCACGCCGGAGAACATGGGGACGGTGCGACGGAGGCGGAAGGAGAAGGCTCGTCGGGGCGGGCCGCGTGGGTTAGAGAAGGTCGCAAAACGGAGAGCGTGGAAAGCTATGGGCCGCAGAGGCATGCAGCAGTCGATGGTCGTTGAAGAGTGAGCCTGCTACCTCTCTCTCAAGTTGATGACATCGCGAGGTCGCGTCCCTCTTGGCTTCAGGCAGGTGCGCGCACTGCTCCCTCCCCTAGTCCGCTGTTGCGCTATCTGCCTGTATCTTCTTTACCCCCCATACCATGACTTCCCTCCTGGCCTCAGCCATCCACCTAGCGACCTTAGCCTCCTCTCGACTCACCTGGACTGCACTAGCCGTTATCTTCGTCTCGTTCATTCTTTCGATGCTCTTCCCTAGCCGCCGATGGAGCCCAAAGGCCAAGGTCCGTGACCTGCCTGGCTGCCTCCTAGCCCACCGGGACAGACGCTTTGCACGCCTTCCGATTCACCACTTCTGACAGGCTTCTTTATCAATCACTCGTAGCATTGCATCGTAACGGGTGGGTTGTGACCAGTCTGTTTGACCAGGTCCGATCGAGCAGAACCTCGCTGACAACGTTCGCTCACGGCCTCGCTCGCTCTGGATAGGCGGCTCTCGCGGCCTCGGGCTCGCCCTCGCCCGACTTCTCCTCTCCAAGGGTGCCGATGTGACCATCATCGCTCGGGACCAGAAGAGGCTCGACGAGGCTCTTCGGAGCTTGAGGGTACATTGGCCACCCCTTCAGTCTTCTCTCCCGCCCCGGTCTGCGGGGTCGGGCTTGGGCATTTCACTGACTGTTACCGGCCGCGCCCTCTCTCTCATCCAGGACTCGTATCCCTCGCGGAAGACCCATGCCATCTCCGCTGACGTCTCTAGCGCCCAGGGAGCTCGAGATGCCATCAGCAAGGCCATTGTGCCGTTCGGCGGCGTTATGGCTGACGCGGTCTTCATGTGCGCTGGGGTGCGTGTGGCGAATACAGCTCTGGTCTCGCTCGCTCCCTGTCTCTCCGCATCGCGGTTAGTCTGATCGGATCTTTTCTCACACACGACGTCAGGGGTCCACGCCCGGCTTCTTCCTTGAACAGCCGGAAGACCTCCTCCTTCATGGCATGGATATCGACTACTGGACGGCGTGCTGGACGGCCAGGGCCGCCGGGCAGCTCATGGCCAAGGCGTCCACCTTTACCCCTCGCCTTCCTCAGGACCGACCGAAGCTCGTGTTTGTCTCCTCAACCCTTGGGCTCATGACATTTGCCGGCTACGCGACCTATGCTCCCGCCAAGTACGCCATTCGAGGTCTCGCGGAGACGCTCCGGAGCGAGCTCCTTCTTTTCGGGATCGACGTCCACTGTTTCTATCCGGGTGGCATCCTCTCACCTGGCTTCGAGGCCGAGAATCTGACCAAGCCCGAGTTGACCAAGAAGATCGAGGGGTCGGATCAGCCATTGGCACCGGAAAAGGTGGCCCAGCATCTGCTCAACGGTGCGTCCAAAGCTCTCGGGCTCGGCCTTTCGCACGCGAGTGCCCATCCCCATTTCTGCCCACTTCCAAACAATGAACCCAGGAATCGAGAGGGGAACCTTCTCTATCTCGTACGATCTCGCGACCTCCATTTTCCGCGCCTCGGGCCGGAGTTTTGCCCCGGGAGGCAACATTTTCGTCGATCTCGGCCTGAAGATCATCGGCTTTGTGAGTGGGGCCGTCCTCAACAGGTGTACCGTATTGGGATGACCAGTTACTGACTAAATTGCTGTTCGTCGCCGCACAGTTTGCGATCCCCGTTGGCCTGAAGTGGGCGGATCGTGCTGTACTGTTAGCCAAGCCGGGTCACCGGGCACGCCTCGAGCAGGAAGGGTTCTTTTCAGCGTAGGGCGGAATTTTAGAAATATTAAGACCCATTCAAAAGCGTCGACGGCCCGTTCCGTCATGGATGAGATAAAACCAAAGGACAAACTCCTCCCTTCCATCAGACCCTCGCGGCCGAGATGTACGCCGTGGACGCCATGTCGTATGAGGTAGCGGGGAGGAAGATTTTCTTCTGCTCCTTGACCATCCAGCTGTGGAAAGACAGAATGACTGTCAGTCCGGCCGTCGTGCTGCTGCATAGCTCAGAGACTCACCTCATGAACTCGCCAATGTGCTCGCGCAGGATGATGATGGAGTCGGCGTCCATGTTGGTGTGCGCGATGAAACTCGGCAGGTTCACTGGACGACGATAACCGCAGTCAGCGAGAGTCAGATGGCCATGAGACCAGGTAAACGCACCAAACAACCGAAGCAGGTGCTCCGCCCCGTAGATCTTGCTGGCTTCAAAGTCCTCCCCGCTCCCTGCACCTCCCCCAGCCTCCTGATGCCGCCGCCGGAAATCGACATACTGGGCGCGTTCAAACCGGTAGAGCAAGTTCGCGCCGAGAGAGCGGTCAAAGTAGAGCTGGAGCCCCGAGAGTACCTCGGAAATAATTGCGGCGGTCTTTCTGCATGTCTCATGAGGAGGAGAGACGTCGACGTCAGACGATATGGAGGCGCCCTCAGCAACATGGAAATGGAGGACGACGCACGGCTGCTCTCCTCGCCTCGAGCTCGTTGACGGAATCTGTGCGAGCGCGTATGCCTTATACTCCTGTATGAGCGTGTGGACATTGGGTTCCCGAGGCAAGGACACGAGCTGCAAGGGACGATTGAATGGATGAGACCTTGAGGACAAGCTCACGCGTGCACCTGACGTGCTGGGAGGTAGCGTGCGCACCTGGTGGTTCTTCGTCACAGCTTCCCAGTCATCGACAAGCTGGACCTTGAGGGCATCCGGAATAGGGATCTTCACCTCTGGCCGTTTGAGGTAGTCTCCCTCCTGGAATGGGAGAAGGGGTATGAGAGTAAGTCGGCGTGCGCGAAGTCTGTCAGCCTTGGCGATGCGATGGCCACGCCATGCCATGGCGCCACTGCTACAGTCATAATGATCTCCACATTCTCTAGTAGTTGAAGATAAAACCGCAAGACAAGAGCACAGAAGGAACGAGACTCACAACGTCACCCTCACGCGCGCGCTTCCGTGAACCCGATGCACTTCCTGCTCCTCCCTCGCCCTTCTTGCCCTTAACAGGTCCACCCTTAGCGCTAGTACCGCCCGCAAACGCACCCGGTGTCGGCATAGAAGATTCGAGTGTCCGCTGGACTCGAGCGTTGTCTATCAGTTGCTTCTGCTTCGCAAACCCGGCCTCATTGAGCTTAAGGAGGCGAGATGTCGGTACCCATTCGTCCCAGCTGACGTGCGTTCAGGCCAATAGGTGTGAGGCGACAGAGGACGCGTTACAATGGAGCAAGGGCGAGCAGGACGCAGCCGTTCAGAGCGACGAGTGGGTATTCGCGGACGTGCAGCAGCGAGAAGGGAAGGTCGGAGGTGATTGAGTCAGCGGGGTAGCGTCAACACCGTCATCGCTGAAACTCAAGGAGTAGGGCGGGCGTACGTCGCTTTCCAGCCCCGGTAGTGAAGGAAGTAGAAGGGCTCAGATTCGCCGTCTTCGGCACCAGGACGCGTCTCGACCTTGAGGACCTGGAAGGACGAGTGCGTGCCTCGTCGCGTCAGTCCAGCCGCCCTCAGGGCACTCAGGAGCCTCTGCAAAGCGCGTTGCGCAACCCACTTTGGCCTCGTAGATTAGGGGCCCATGGAAAGCGAGGACCTTCTCGTTGACAGTGTAGGTGAGCGCGGGCATGCGACGTGACGAAACAGATGAGGAGGAGGTTGAAGCCGTGGTTCGCGTCGACTCACCTCGCGCGCCCTCAGTCCAACACGCGTGTCAGCCCCTCCCTCCCCTTCACCCCTTCTTCTTCACGTCGGTCTCCCCGCAACGAGCGAAGCTCTCTGGTCGCCGAGGGCTTCTATGTTTTTCCCTCGCACCTTTTGTTTTCTTCATTTATGAACAGTGATGCCTCTTGAATACTCAGAGGCCACCGTATGTCGATCGATCTTCAAGCAAACTTCACAAATCACGGAAGGACCTCGAACCTCTGTTCTTCATCACCTCTCACCTATCCCGCACTTAGCTCATAGGAGTACCTGTAAGGGCAAATATACAACCGTAGGCCAAGGATTTTGCGGTGGAAGTGGGATGTCGGAGGCCGACCTACCTGCTCAGCGCGTGAGGCAGCCCGGCCAGCTGCGGTCCGTATCTCTGCGAGATTGCAAATGTCCGATGAGCGCATACACGCAAGTCTCGAGCTTCGGCTTGCTCAAACCCACCGCGCTGTTGTCGTAGAGCTCGATCAAAGGAACGCTTCCGGCAATTCATAAGTGTCCAAACTCGAAGGCGTCAGATCGCTGGCCCAGAGACCAATCGGAACACATTCTACGAACGCGAGAATCTTCATGTTGCGAGGGACATATAGTGTGGCTGGATGAATTGTCAGCTCAAGCCTCTTCGTCCCAGTAACACTATGTTTGGACAGAGGCCGCGCGGCAGCCTACTTTGGCCAGGGCCAGGGTCGACGAGGAAGATCTGCTTGATTTCCTTTGGCCGAGAAATGTGGACGGGCATGAAAGGGTACTGGGGCAGAAAAGACAGGTCAATGGTCTTCTGTGTAAAGGGCAGTCAGCTACAACGAACCATGAAAGTCTCAAAGTTGGGCCGATACCATATCGCAAGGAGCTGGCCAATGCTCCAGCGCTGTAACCTCATTGATCAATATCAGCCTCGGGGTACTTGGAGGGCTTGACGGGATTGTAACTGGCCTCCTCTCCTCTCTCCTGAGCCTCAGCGAATGAGTCTGCCGAGAGCTTCTCGTCGAGCCGGCGGATGAGACCGGCTGTCTCGTTGTCTTCCGGATGCAGGTAGTCTCCGGGCCTGAAGGGGCAGAATAAAGGTCAACACATACGGCGCAGCCCTCTATACCGGTGGCAAACGCCTAGTAACAATTTGAAGTAGGCATTGGCGACTGGCGGTCAACGAGTTCGAACGTCAGCTCGCGAACGCACCCGATAGGATGACGCCACTCACCCTGTAGAACGAGAACATGCGGATGTCCGTGGTCCTGTCAAGTAATATCTTCCTGTCTAGTTAGGCAAAGAAATCGTCGACCGGGGATGATCTCTAAGAGCAGGGAAACGAGACGGACATGCACAAGTATGACGCCCTCGACCGTCCGACGAACGCCATGCTTCTCGTACTGATCCTGGAGCCTCAAGAGCCGAGAAGCTACAGATGGATCCTCTTCCGGCTGGGGGTCCTTGACACTGTTGATGGTCGTGTAACAACGGTCAGCCGCCGTTTCGGCCAGGTGCGAAGGTAGACGACCGACTCGAAGCTGAAGCGCGAGAGGGGAGGTCTGGGAGAGCAAGCAGTCAGTGAGAGTTAGACAGAGCTGATGATCCAACGGTTGCGATTTTACATCTTGAGCGTTTCAGTCATAACGTGGCCGTTGATATGTAGAAGTAGATAATAGAAGACAGGTCGGTCGACGCGTCCCTATTGAGCACGGGCCTACCCCCCCTGCATGTTTCGCAGAGGTTCGATTTTGGAAGACGGCTCTGGGTCCCTTAACGGCCACTTTGCACTCGTTCTTGCCGACGCTCTACCTCGCCTCTATCTCCCACCCGACCACACTCAAACAGACAAGAGGCAGTTCAGCATGGCCGAGAAGGTAGATTTCTAGTGAGTGGCACCAAATGCTACGACAGAGCGGCACGGAGACGAGGACGCTGTGAACGCGTCCTGACGCGCGACCTTCCTTCAGCCTGGAGCAAATGCTCCCGGAGCTCCACGATCTCAAGGAGAAGAAGCTCTTTGATGAGGTATGACCCCAGATATTCTCTAAAGGGATATCATGTACCCTTTCTGACGTGTCTCTCAGAGCGAGATCCGTGAAATCATCAGGCGCCGGACCGCGTTTGAGCAGGCTCTCATCCGCAGAGTCGCCCGCAAGCACGACTTCACTCGCTACGCCGAGTATGAGATCAATCTCGAGCAGCTTCGGCGCAAGCGGCTCAACAGGAAGAGTGGGTCTGGCTTCTCTGCTCGTATTTACGTAGAGACCAATTGGCTGACGCGGTTGGACCCATCCACCCACCGATTCGACTTTGTCCTCTGCTTCTCATCAGAGAACGCCAACTCCAAACCGTCGATCTCGTCGTACTCTCTTGTGAAACGCATCTTGCACATATTTGATCGTGCCACCAAGAAGTTCAAAGGGGATGTCGGCCTCTGGGTGCAATACGCCGAGGTCGCCAAGCGCGAGGGTGCTCGTAAGCTTGTCAGCAAGGTCCTCACCTCGTTCGTTCTACTTTCTCGATCGCCGTGGTCTGTTCTCATTTGTTCCGGTCTGACCATTTTCCTTCTTCGGTAATCTTTGTAGCGCCCTCCTTCACCACCCTCTTTCCCCCACTCTTTACATCCTCCTCTCGTCCCACGAGCTGTCCGAGAATCTTGCGCCCACCTCGGCGCGTACCATCCTCCAGCGCGGACTTCGTCTCATCCCCCATTCTATCCCTCTTTGGACCGAGTATGCCAAAATGGAGCTCGTCTGGGTCGAGCGACTCCGACGACGGTGGGATGTTCTCGGCGTGAAGGACAAGGACCTGTCGTTGGAGGAGGGTGGAGGAGCCGGCCGAGCGCTCATCATGGAGGGCGCCATCGTCGTCGCCGTTTGGGAAGGTGCCAGAAAGGCGTTGCCGCAGAGCATCGATCTCCACCGGTCCTTCCTCACGCTTTTCCGAGGCTTTCCCACCCCTTTGCGCTCGGCGCTACTCGAGTCTACGGTGTACACTAGCCTTCGGGAGACCCTAGGCCACTCTGCTGCGGCAAGGTCGATCCTCGCTCTTCGGAAGCTTGAGGACACGCCTTACCCGTCGGAGGGCGAGCACTCGCTCGAGGGTGCGGCCCTCGTCGATGCTCTCAAGGTCATGGTCGACGAGTTCAAGGCCGGAGCAAAGGAGCTCACGGGGAAGGAAAGCGATAGTGTTCTCTGCACCTTTGCGCTCACTCTGCGGGAGTGGTTGAACCGGGTAGATGATGAGGGTCTGGTACGTGAAAACTATCTAAAGTCGTTCGAGCGAAGCTGACGACCTCTCTCTTCCGTGCCACAGGAACGTTACCTCTCATACCATCTCAACCAGCTTCTCCTGCTCGATAACACTACCCCTCGCCTCCACGTGCTTCATATCCAGCACCTCCTCAGCTCGTCCTCGCCAGAAGACCAGTCTTCGGTGCTTTCCACCGCGCGATCGTCGGCCAAGCTCTTCCCCAGGTCTCCTGCAGTCACAGCATGCCGACTCCGAGCCGAGCTTCGGGCTCTCGAGGACGAGCCCTCGTCGGACGACCTCCTGGCTCTCGAGCGCAAGATGCAGAGGGGCGCCGAGCTTGGCCTCGTTGGTATCCCAGAGGATGACGACATCCATGAGCAAACCGGTTGGAACGAACTCTGGGATGTCTACTTCGATTACCTCTCGCTTCTACCCTCAAGCACGCAGACGCGCAAGATTGACCAGCTTCTTGAGGTCTCCCTCCGGACGCCTCAGGCGGCTGGCCCGCTCAACGCCTCTAGCCTCGCGATCCACACCCACCTTCTCATCTCCTCTCTCCCTCTCCTCGACTCCATTATGGCTCCGCCGCCTGCGGATGCCCGGCTCTCCACCTTGCGGCGGTTCAAGTTGCGGTTGCTTCCGACTGCCGAATTTTTCGAGTTCGCTTTCATGCACGAGTCGGTCCTTCCCTCTCCGAGACCGGTACTCGAGTTTGTCTACAGCGAGTGGCGTGCTGCTATCAACCACGCCGACAGCGAGGCCGAAATTGAGTGCCATCTTACGTGGCTCCGGTGGCTTCAGGGCGAGGGTGACGCGAAGGGCATTCGCGAGACGCTCCAGCGGCTTGGTCATGATGCTCAGGTGGGATCGGTGGGTGCTCGAGTGGCTGAGGCATGGCAGATAGCCCTGGAAGAGGCGGAGGAGGCTGGTACTGCTGGTGCCGGGGAAGATGAAGATGTGGAGATGTAGATGCTTTGAGCTGTCTTTAGCTAGCGCTCCTCGTTGCTCTTGTCTGGTGAAAAGAAGCGACACAGAATGTTGGAGCGTGTAAGCAGATTGGATCCGCGGCACCTTATTCATGAGCCTACATTACTGGAGAAATAAGCAAGAGGAAAAAGCCAAGAGACGGCGGAAGAAGTTACCGCACGCAGCCCACCCAGTGCGCCTCCCACTGACCTCTCGAGCAAGCAGCAGCGCGCGCAGGGCGACTACGGCAGACACCTCGCCCCCTTCCGTCCGCCAACCTCTTCGTCGTCTCCCTCAGCCCCCGCCATGTTCCGCGCCTTCGCCCGCTCCTCTGTCCCCTCGGCCTCCCGGCTTGCTGCTCTCCAGCCCTCTGCCCGGGCTGTCTCAGTTCCCCGCATCGGTCAGTGGCCGTTTCTTCCGTCGTCGAGATAAGCTCTCGCGCGCGAGAAGGAGAGCGCGAGAGGGAAGACTGACGACGACTAACGACTGATGTCCTTGCTCACCCTCTCCCTCCTTGCCCCTCTACTCTCCCAGGTGTCCGCTTCTCCTCGCACGCCTCTGAGTCTTACGACGAGTTCAACGAGCGCTACCTCGAGTTCTTCAAGGCCGCCCCGGATCTCTTTGAGGTTCAGGTAAGCCCCCCGACGACCAATCTCCAATCCCAATCGACGACTGGGATGCAGGCATACTGTGCCATGTCTGGTTGGATACCGCGCTCGCCCATGGAAATGCTTGAAGCGGCTTCCCTGAGGCCCCCCGCTACTCTCGCAGTCGGAGAGCACAGGATCACTTGCGAGCGAGCGGCTTGCGCGGGAGGGCGTCTCTCTCTCCTCGCCCTGGCTCGTACCTCCCTCGCCTCAGCAGAGCCAAACTGGAGACTTGCCTGAGTGGCTACATCGAGGCGAACCAGATAATTGCCTATATCTCTTTCTCGGCGCATACGCGTCTGGGAGAGTGAGAGAGGGATGGGTCCGACGTTCTCGAAGGCCTAGGAAGAGCGAAGCCGTGATCCGCTGCTCTTCGCGCCTTCGTTCTCGCCGCCGTGCGCGCCCATTCCGCTGCTCGCTCTCTCGTCGTCACCATTGGGCGAAGAACCATTGCAAGCGCGTGATCACCTCTGGCTGGCGGAGGATCTCCGGGTTGTCCCCTCTCAAGCTGGGCGTCTTCTCAGATGGACGGACGGGCGTTATGATCTGCTCGTGCGCCCGCCTGTCTAGCAGTGCCATGGCTCTGTCGACTCGGACGCGCGCGCGCGTCCCGTCTTGCCTCGCCTTGATCCCTTTGTCGTCGCCGTCCATTATCATCCATCCAACCCGCTGATGGTTCTCCCCTCGTCTGCAGCGCGGCATGAACAACATCTGGGCTTACGACCTCGTCCCGACCGTGGAGGTCATCGAGGCCATCATCCAGGGTGCTCGTCGGTTCAACGACTACCCGACCGCCGTCCGCGTCCTTGAGGGTCTTAAGTTCAAGGTCCAGAAGAAGGAACAGTACGACGCCTACCTTCAGGAGCTTAGGCCCATGCTCGACGACCTTGGTGCGTTGGTCTTACACACATGCTATTACGCCTGTCCCTATATCACCCTGTCGCTGACGATATGCTGGGCTCTTCATCTCATCTGTAAACAGGAATCCAGACCAAGGAGGAGCTCTTCGGCGAGGAGGCCGGCAAGGTTCACTGGTGATCGTCCTCTCGGTGAGAAAGTCGATTGATTGGTGGCGGAGTTGCATGTGAGCTCGACCGGTCTCTCTTCCTTCAGACTACACTGACGGTTGACGACTATCAATGTCATAGGCAAGACGGGGAAAGGAGCGAAGTAGACATATCGAGAGGGATCGTCGACGGAGGGTCGATTGATGCGTGCCGAATCCGACAGTAGGCGTGTTGAACTGTTATTGAAAGAAGAGAACGTCCAAGCGACAGCCAGGAAGCCTGAAGAAGATGAGGAGATGTTGTCGTCCAAACTCATATCTCGGTCGTTCCCGCGTGTGCTCTAGCTGCATCAGGGCTCGTAGATCAAAGATCGACACTCTGTCTGCTCGTGCTACCCTCGCGGTTTGCACGCCATCTTTCATGTGCACAGCGACCGACGGCCCGCAGCAGCCGCATAAAAAAACGCTGGCAGTCAGGAAAATCGACCGCCTTGCCTCGGGCCGGAGGAAGAATGAAAGGTTGATGGAGAGAGAGGAAGGGAAAAGGGAGCAGACCACGTGAGGCACTGCTCCTTTCTCACTCCTGGTTGGGAAGGACCCGCCCCTCTTTTGTCTGGGACCTGGCCCCTGTCAAGAAGTGTTGAGACTGAGGCAGAAGAGAGGGGGACAAAGGAAGATCCTGGTTCTCTTCTTCCGTGGTGGAGGATCGAACTTGACCCTCAGCTCAGCAAGCACGGTTTTAGACATGCGAAGAGACCATGCAGAAGTCCCCGGCTGGCTGGGAAAGTCTGGAGACCGACTCCGAACGGGAGCAGTACTCGACTTGGGGTGTTTGCGCGGGGAGGTCCGTGAAGACGAAGGGAACGCGCGCGGACCCTGCGTTTGAAAGAAGAGTAGACGCGAAGCCCCGCCCGCCGGCCTCACGCCTTCACTCTCCCTCAACCTCCTACCGCAAGTCAATCTCTCCTCGCCGCTTCCCTTCTCACACACCCCCTCTCCTTCGCAGGAGAGAAGAAGACCCGACGACCACCACCTACCACGCAGAGGAGACGGATCTGGCATCCGCCGCCCCGCCGCCTCTCTCCCTGTTGGGTCCCCTCGTGTGACCGGCTGAAGAAGCCCGCCCTCTCCCTCTTCGAGCCCTTGTTCTCGAACTTCCTTCCTCTCTCGCTCTCCCCCGCTTGGTCGGCCTCCTCCCCCCCTTCTCGCCCACCGCATCCACCATCTCCCGCTTCGGCGCTCGTGACGCGACCCTTCTCCCGCCGTCGCCGCCCCCGTACTTCTCTCGCGCGCGTTGGCCTTCTCGCCCATCGTCGTCCCCACGCGTCTTCCGCCGCCGCCCCCCCTCGCCCCGCCGACGGCCGCCTGCCCTCCTCTCGTGCCCATCCTCTTCCTCCCCCCTTCCCCCGAGTCATGTCGATGCCCTCGATGGCTCGCAAAGGTTCCTTTGCCTTCGGCCAGTCGGATCCTCGCGACTTGCCCTCGTCGCTGGCAATCCAGACTGGGTCGTTCCCCTTCCCTGCTCCGCCGCCTGCCGCGGGACCCTCCTCCTACGGCGCTTTCTCGACCTCATCCGCCACCGCGGGATCCCGGAGACGGGCAGACTCGGTCACGCAAGGTGTTGGAGGTCCTGGTGCCAGCATCGGCGTCGGCGGTGGCCCCGACGGGCCCTCGATGACGGACCGTCGCCCGAGCGTCGGCGGAGCATCCGTCCTCCAGATCTCACTCCCTCCCGGCCAAACCAACAACCTCGCCCTCAAGACGGGCACTCGCCCCGGCGGGTCACAGTCGATCTTTCAGACAGCAGTCGCCTTGCGGGCGCGACTGCTTCGGATCCCAAACTTCGCCCCTTACCTCGCCTATACGCCTTCGCTCCAGCTCGCCGAGGACGGAAGCCTGACAGCAGTCGACCATCTCTGGCAATGTCTGCGGCTCGGCAGCAGCTTCGTCTTCCTCGTTAACCGCGTTGGCGAGACGGGCGTCTGGGACCGCGCCCTCGGCCGACCCTGGACTAAGATCGACGGCGAGCAGATGCTCTGGGAGCCGGGGGAGGGAGCCATCAATTGGGGCGCGAGTGAGTCAATCCGACATTTCTCTCATTATATTCCCCTGTTCTCTCTTGTCTCGGGTTCCGCGTTGTCGATGAGTCGTCCCTAGTCTTGGTGAACATCGATATCACGCGCGCTACTTGCGACCTAGAGGGGACAGGGAGTGAAATTGGGTCGGAGAAGGCCACATATCCACCCCCTCGGGGACCCCAGGTTGAGGGTAGCGAGTTACTAGCGCGACCATCGCTCGCTCGTCCCTTCTCTCGAGATGCGATCGAGGGGATGGCCCGTTGAAGTAGTCATTCACTGGACGAGGAAAGCCTGCATGCGGGGCGGCTGTTCTGTTCAACAGCGGTCACTACTTCCAGTCTGATCTGCTCGAGGTCATGAAGGGCGACCGACAGGCGGAGACATCAGCACCATCTTATTTGATCGTCATCAAGACGACCCGGGCGATTGACTGACGGCCATTCCTCCATTCTCATCTATGCGACAGACCCCCTCAACGACAAGGCCCGCAAGCGTCCTCTTGCCCGCGTCCTCGGTCTGCTCTCGACGCTCAAAGGCGCTGGCTTCTGGGAGGGCGACGACCTCTGGAACCTCGCCGATCTCTACCGCGACGACACCAATGCGCTTGTCAAGGTCCTCCACACTGTGTCCCTCCTCCTCGACCTACTTCCGGATGCGCTCGACTCGCCAGGGTCCAGCGGCGTGCTTCCCTCACCTGGACCCGGTGCCTTCCTCCCTGGCCAGAGCCCCTTTGGGTTCGCAGCCTCCCAACTCAATGACGCCCTCCCTGGCGCGACGTCGCCGTTCATGACGGGCGTCCACGCCATTCCGGGCGCCGTCACTCCTGGCGGCGCGGCCCTGCTTGCGTTGGGCGGGCCGGCGTTTGGTGGTGCTCCGGCCGCGATGGGCGAAGCAGGCAACATCGTCCACGAAATCATGGACACAGAGCGCAAGTACGTTCAAGAGCTCGAGCTACTGCAGGTGAGTCTGGTTTCTTTCCTCGCAGTCTTCCGGTTTCCAGCTCGGCGGCTTATGCGTCCTCCACTCCTTGCGGCATTGTCTCCCACACACAGGGCTACCAGACGGCCGTTGTTCAAAACGGGCTCATCTCACAAGACACGGCGCACCTCATCTTTTCGAACCTCCACAAACTCCTCGACTTCCAACGTCGCTTCCAGATCTCAATGGAGACCGAAGCAGAGAAGGGTAGCGGCGCCAATTGGCGGATGGGTGACTGGGGCAAGGCTTTCCTCAAGCATGTGCGTGTCTTGCCCTCTTTTGTTCCTTATTTTTTACTTGCCTCATGCTGACGGGCGTTGGCCTGCCCACTCTAGGAGGCCGAATTCGACTGCTACGAGGCGTACTGTGCCAACTACGAGGATGCTAACGCTCTTGTTCAGGAGATCACCCCGAGCCTCATCGGCACACCGGAAATGGGCCTCGTGCTCGAGCCGACGCGCGAGCTAGCTTCGTTCCTCATCAAGCCCATCCAGCGGATCACCAAGTATCCGCTTCTCCTCGGCTCGCTCGTCAAGGCCACCTCCCCCTCAGACTACGCCGGCTACCCGTCGCTTGTCGCGGGACTCGCATGCGTCAAGCGCATCACTGACAAGGTCAACGAAACCAGCCGCGCCAAGCAGAACGCCGAGACAGTGCGCGAGCTCAAGGCTCGCGTCGATGACTGGAAAGGGCACGACCCGGACACGTTCGGTCTCCTTGTCTCGGACGCTGTCCTCGTCGCGACCAAGGGCGAGCACGACCGCGAGTACCACGTCTTCCTCTTCGAGCACATGCTCCTCTGTTGCAAGAATGCCACCGAGGAAAAGGCGACGAAAAAGGCCGGCAAGAACGCGCCCAAGCCCCGACCAACGGCTGGTGGCTCTGGTTTCGCCAAAGGCTCCCCAAGGGTCCCGCTCCTTCTCAAGGGTCGAATCTACGTCAGCAACCTTACCCATACCGAGATCCGGCGTCGACGGGACGGCGGCCAGGGCCTCCAGCTCTACTGGCGCTCGCAGGACATGCCCGAGCAGAGCGAGTCGCTCGAACTCCACATGCGGACCGAGGAGGACCTCCAGAAGTGGAACACGGACGTCACGCGCCTCATGGCCGCCGCTGCCCACAATCTTCAGCAGCGCCGCTCGCAGACGGCCAGCGGTCACGCCCACTCCATGTCAACCGGCAGCTTCGGCGGCGGCGGTGGCGGCTTCTTCTCCGTCGGTAGCACTCCGGGCAGCCGGCGACATCCCAGTGGAGCCAGCGGCCACCAGCCTTACCCGTCCAACCAGTTCGACGCCATCTCGCCGCGGTCCCAATACTCGCCTTACTCGCCCTACCCGCCGTCGGCCACCCCGGACCAGCTCAACCTCTCGGCGCTCGGCTTCCAGGACGAGTTCGACCATTACCCCCAGGAGGGCAGCGATATGCCCACCCGGTCTGTCTCACAGCAGCCCTCGACGGTCGGCCGGCGGTCAGCGCCGCCTCCCTCTGGCGACAGCTCCACCTCCTCGACCGCGACCGTTAGGAGTCTGTCCCGCACGGAGGACCAGGGCGGAGGGGTCATGAACGACTGGCGCGTGCAACAACAGCGGCCTGCCATGCCCGCCTTTCCGCCGTCATCGTCATCGGTGGCCTCCCGTGGACCTACACATACATCAAGGATTTCGGAGGGCGGGTCCTTTGTCGCTGGCGCTAGTCCCTCAGTGTCTGGCGGCCGTCCCGTCGGAGGTATGCTTCGCCACCAGCCCTCGGCGAGCACACTACGTCGGCAGCAACAACAGGCGCTCGCGGAAGAGGAGGCCGACTACGGCTCGGTATCTCAAGGCGCCCTCGGAGGGCCTCGCTACGCCATATCGACTGGCATCAACCAGCACAAGTCGCTCGGCGCTCCCTCTGCCTCAGCATCGTCCTCTGCGCATACATCCCCCTACCGAAACCGGTCGGCTTCAAGTCCCAACGTCTATCATCCAGCGCCGTCATCCTCTGCCTCGTCCCTCAGGTCCGGCGCCGGCACTCCGACGTGGGGCATAGACGCTGCACAAAGACCGTTCCATCCGATGCCCACAAACAACGTCGGTGGCGGCTCCGCGAATAATTACTCCTCGCCCGCCGACAGTGCTGTCCCCCAGCAACTCGCAGTGCTCAACATCGCCGCGGGCTCGTCCAAATCATCCCTCTCGACTTCAACGGGCGGTGAGGTCGACGGCAAGCGTGGCTCGGGTGAGAGCAACACGACGTCTGTCTCGGAGGAAAGCCAGCCTTACCCGACGACGCCCTTTGGCAGCGGGATCGCCGACGGCAGGCAGGGTCCGACAGGAATTCCGATCTCGCGCCAGGGTAGTGCCGACTCCGCAGGGCCCGTTGGCAAGTTCCCTAGCACCGTTGCGGCATCGTACACGAGCAGCGGTGGCAGTGGAGCTGCGTCGATGCTTCGAATCCACTTTGACCGACCCGGCGGCGAAGGGGAGGTCGCGCTCCTCAAAATCAGTTTGCCCTCGGACAGCTCGATCGACGAGCTCAGAGATAAGGTCGCCAAGAAGAGTCAGTCGCTTTCTCCCTATGTCTTGACTCTGAGCTCCCTTTGCTGAACTTTGCTGAACTTTGCTGAACCTCACCCAGTTTCTCGGAGCGTGCTCGAGATCGGGCCCGACGAGATGTACCTCAAGTACACTGACCCCGACGGCGACCACGTGAACCTGACGTGAGTGTCTTCCACCGCGCGCTCGTTACCGCTCGCTTGCTGATGCTTCCTCTACTCTCCAGCACGCAAGAGGACTGGGATGTCTGCGTTATGGACAACGATTCGCAGCTGATCGAGGTCTTTGCCTACCGCCGGTCTCGAGCCTAAGCGGAGCATCATTCTTCGTCTGTCTGGGCTCATTCCACCTCATCCTTCTGTCGCTGCTGGCTTCGCCTGGACTTCTTGGTTCTCTCTTGGATTCGCTCCATCCTTGCGTCTTTTCGTCTCCCTCCCGTCCCTTTCGCTGCAAGCCAGGTCTCATGTCCTCTTCTCGGTCTACTACAGTATCTCTTTCGGATCTCTTATCTCTCTTCCTTTTCTTTCTAGAGTTTTTCTCTTCGCTTTTTTCTTGTCCTTTCGTTCTCATCGCCGGTCTTTTTCTCCTCACGCTTCCCCTTCTCGCATTCTCCCTTCTCATTGTGTACGCACGAGCTTCCTGCTTTACGACTTACTCTTGTCCTTCTTTCCTTTTTAACGACACGACGCCCCTTCATTCCATGTCTCCTCTCTCCCTTTCTCTTTGTTGACAACCATTGGCAAGTCACAGAGATGCCGGAAGTTCGGCCCGAACTGCGGCCGGTCGGCCTAAAGGAGAATGCGACGAAAGGAGCCATAGACGACGCTGTCTCCCGTCCTTGCACTATTCGCCCCCTATCCACCATCAACAGCCAACCCACCTTCAACAGCTCCCTCACGCTATATCATCCACCATGGCCGTCATCGTCGACTACTGCGGCAAGACTGCCCTCGTTACGGTGAATCAATTATTTGATCTATCGGAGACGGCTACAGGACGATACAGCTCCCTTCATCGTCTACCCTCGAGACTCGGGACTGACCGTCCCTGGCCCGGTTCAACCATCAGGGTGGAAGCCGAGGAATTGGCCTCGCCATTGTCCGCCAAATGGCCAAGGGTGCGTGAGAAGGCGTCGAACGAGCGTGTTCGGCGGTGTCCTCCAGCTGACTCTTTCGCTCGATTCGGTCAACGCTTGCTTGCAGCTGGCGCCGACATCGCCCTGACCTACGGCTCGACCCCCAAGAATGAGATTAATGCGCTACTCCAAACTCTCCGGACAGATTATCCGGGCGTGGTATTCGAGGCTTTCCAGCTTGACGGAACTAGCAGCGCATCGTACAGCGCGTTGATCCGTGACGTTGCGAGCAGCACCACGTTCAAGGGCAGCCTTGATATCGTCATCGCCAACGCTGGAGTCAGTCTGCACATCGATGCGGAGGATATGGTGCGTACAATATTTGGTTCAGCTTAGCTCGACGAGCTGCGGTCGGACTGAGATTTTTTGCACGCCGATCCAGACGGATGAGCAATTGATGCATGTCTTCAACGTAAACACCTTTGGACCTTATTTTGAGTAGATTTATATCTTCCACTTTACTGGAGCAGTATCCTGACACGCCCTGTACCCCGAACCCTGATTAGACCTGATGAGGTAGGTTGTCGCGCCACTGCCACCGAGAGATTATCACCTGTTTGAGTATCACCTAACGTCCTGCCTTTTCCCGTCCAATAGGGAATGCGTCAAATTGTGGCTCGATGGAAAGCCAAAGTCAAAGGGCTGCCTCGACGGCAAGGTGGCGATCACGATCTCGAGCATTAGCGCGCAAGTCGCCATGGACCCCCAGAAGCAGGCTGCTTACAACGCTTCGAGTGAGTTCTCTTGTACATTAAGCTCTCACATAGCCAGTCGGCAATCTCGGTTCCCTTTGACCGGCGCAGGCCGCAACTGGATGTGACAAAAGATTTGGTCTGACTCTGACTTCCATCGCAGAGGCTGCTGTTACCGCGTTCACCAAATCTCTCGCAGGTGAATGGGCTACTCTCGGATTTAGGCTTTCGGCGATCTCGCCGGGATATGTATATTCCGATATGGTAAGTACTAAATTTGTTTTTGACGTCTCAATCGGTAAACAGGTCTCAGGCCTGTTCCGAAGAGCTTACCAGAAAGGGTACTGCGCCCCGCGTTTGGCTGATGCCAACTGCGCGCCTCGCTCAGATTGCGAACGTGGACAAGTCCTGGGTCGAAAAGTGGAATGGCCGGACCGCGATGGGCAGGTATGTCAAAGTCTTCCCTTCCTCGGGAGGACTGAAGCTTACTCGCGTTACTATAGGATGGCGTCCACGGAAGAGATCGCGCGGAGCGTGGCGATGCTCTGCTCAGACGAGTTTACTTTCATGACGTACGTGGGCAAACACTTCATTCTTTGACATTGGTTGTGGGCTGAAGCTGTCTTGGCCGGACAGCGGCTCGGATCTCATCGTGGACGGCGGTAAGTCAACACGTCCAGAAAGCGTTCTAATCTGGAGATAACGCTAACTCCACCGACAAACGCAACCGCAGGGTACACAATCTACTAAGCGCATCTCTAGAGTTCGAATGAATGTGCAAAGGCTTTCCTTCGTGCAGACACCGAGAGCGCAGTTGCGTGTCCTTATGAGTCAGCGCGACAATCTGTTTGATTTTCGCAGGCGCGGCACATCACTCCGCTCACCATGCGTGTCAACCCTGCGACTACTTTTATGTGAAAGTGAAGATTCGGGTCCGAGCATTTGAACAAGTCGACCAACCCGACCGACCCCACTATTCACTGCGTCGATCCCCGCTGGCGCTGGCGGCCTGCCCCACACCGCCGGCTTTCGGGAGCTTCTCTGCGAACCACGACCAACGACCACCTTCTTTTCTCTCCCCGGCCCTCACATAATCTCTCTCGGCTAATACACCGTCTGCCTCGATTCCTTTGGTTTCCTTTTCTTGAGGTGTGTTCTGGCGAGTCGCCGGATGGCCGCGAGAGAAGAGAGTGAGAGAATGCCGTATCCGCTGACTGACTCGCGGCCATTCCTTTCCTCCTTCACTCTTTAGTTTCGCCTGTCTCCTGTCTGCCTGACGTCTCGACCATGGACAACCTCCTCGATGTCCCTCTTCCCGAGGTCTCCGATGCTCTCGAAGACCGAGGGATTGCCGCCGCTCTCGTTTCTCTTCTTGAGGCTGAGGCCTTCAAGCTTCAGGACGACAGCTACCGGTACGACTTTGTCGCTTGACCATCCATACTTGCCGCGTGTTCTTTCAAATGCCTCTGACTCCTCCCAAAACAGCGCCCAGGCTGCTTCAATCCGCCGTGGGACTCATACCGACATCTGGCCTTGGCTGTCGCTCGCATGGCGCGACCTCGTCGCGGCCGAAGTCGTCGAGCAGGGCGAAGACGGTGACCTACTGCCTCTTGCAACGGCGCTCAGCCGATTCTCGAGGAACATTGTCGCCGAGGTCCCTGAGAACCAGGCCAAGATGCTGTGAGTCTTCGTGTTGGATGCTCTTGCTAGCAGGGGTCGATTCATGCCGCGGAGCAGGCCGACGGAAGGAGCTGACGCGCCTTCGGCTGTTGTTTCTCTCGCTTTGCAGTGTGAACGAAGGCTCTATGCGGAGCCTGCTCTACGACGTCAGCGCCTACGTCTATGTGTCCGACGAGGCCTGTAAGTTTATGTCGAGGACAGCGTGTTCGTGCATGCAAGGATTGACTGAGCCGACGCGTCGTGCGCCGCTCCCTTAGACATGCCCTTAATCCGAAGTCTCACGCAGGCCGTTTCGAACCTCCTTACTGGAAACGAGACCATCGCCAGCTTGCTCTTGCCCATCTACGTTGGAACAACCTTTGATGCCAATATCCTCATGTAAATGACGTAATTATGCCGCTTCCCTGGACATAACTCATTCCCTTCCCTCCGCAGCCGTCTACTCTCGTCCAAAGACATCAAGACTCTCTTTTCCGTCGTCGTCCTGCTACGGAATTGCCTGGATGCTTGTCCAGCTGGAGCGTGAGCCTTCGACCTGACCCCTCCAGTTGAGCAACACATACTGACAAGATCTTTGCGAGGACAGCGTACTCTTCTGCCAGAACGACGACCGCGGATGCGGACTCTCGGTCGCAGAGCAACTGCTTCGTCTCGTGGAGACATGGTTCGAGTGTGAGGAGGAGGCCGCAGAGGCTGCTGCGTTTGAGGCTGGGTGAGTCTGGTTTTCAATCCGGCCCTATCATCCGGAAGACCTTGATTGATTTCTCTCGCAGTTATGAGGTCTTCCGCCACATCTTCTCTGGGGCTTCCATGTCGGCGATGTACAGCAATCTACAGCAGTAAGTTCTCTTTCCTTCGGTTCTCTCAACGTCTCGCACGCACTGACTGTTTGCCTTCGCATTCGCAGCCCTGACCCCTCAGAAACCATCACCCTTGCCCAGTCGACCCTCCTCAAGCTGTTTGACGCCTACCTCCAGAGCTCGCTCACACCCGCCACAAACCGCTCGGCGGCGTTCCTCTTCCCGACGGCCATTCGGCTTCTCCACGCTCTCTCAGCAGGTATGGAACTCGTCGACGGCGTTCCCCGCGCCGGAGCCGCCCCCTTCTCCGACCTTCGGTTCGAGAAGGTCTACGAGGGTGCCATCCTCGCGCTCCAGGGTCTGCTCAAGGTCGGCCTCGGGGAGAAGGAGCATCGAAGCTCTAAGGCAAGCGGTGACATGGAGGAGGACGGGGACAAGGCTGGTGGCGCACTCGAGACGGATGTCATTGGCGAGTTGAAGGCGTCCTGTTCGGCTGAGAACGGAGGCATCATCTCCCTTGCGCTCAGTTGCGTCCCTCCCAATCTTCCCCCCTCCAGCTTCCTTAGTTGACCGTCGGTTATGCTTTATTCAGAGCTCCTCAAGCAAGCCGATGCCATCGAGCCTCGTCTCATCCGATCCCGCAATCCCGTTGCGCCGACAGCCGACCCGAGGGAAGAGATGGGCCCTCGCGGGTTCGCCTTCCTCCGCCGCGACCTCGTCCGCATCATCGGACTCCTCGCGTTCGAGGACAAGGCAATGCAAGATCTCGTCCGCGAGCGGGGAGGCGTGGAGGCCGTCCTCAGCTTGTCGGCGATGGACGACCGGAACCCTTGTGCGTTTGTCTCCGATGATAACAGTTACCCAACTCCCAGCGTTGACCCATTTTGTCGCTATTAGATCTTCGAGAGCACGCTCTTTTCACGATCCGGTGCCTGCTTGTAGACAACGAGGCCAACCAGGCGCTTGTCAAGGGGCTAGAGCCGATGGGGGTGATCAACGAGGACGGAGAGCTCGGCGACATGCCCGATCGATGGAAGAAGGTCTGAGATTCAGGTCGTTGCTTCCTCTACCTTCATGTCACGTTCAGAGAGACAGAAAGTTTAAGGAGCGCAGACCTCCAATCCGCTGGTGGGGGCCATCACTCATGAATCAAGTGACATCATCCTAAGCTCCAATGCCAAAAAACCCTAGCGCAGCTCCCAGCCACCCTCGTCCTGGCACGTCGACCGTCACCACCTCCCTCGGTCCACTAACGAGTCGCCTTGCAACCGCGACGTCACATGCGCTCAGCGAGAGTCCTACAGAGAGGAGATCCGCCGGACCCAGTCTGACGGGCGACGGTGAACCGATGGCTGTCGCAGAGACGGACGACACAGGCAGGGTGTCCCGCTGAAGGCGGATGCGCTCTCGGAGAGACTGGGAAAGCAGGTGTGTATTCTGATGGAAGGCGTGAAGGATGGCAAGGGGGAGGGCAGCAGCGCGGTCCTCCTCCAGCGAATCGGAAGTTCGGAAGTCGTTGTCTGCGCGACCCAGCGCATCGTGGTCATCAGCCTGGGTACCAGCCGTCTTGTCTGAGTCATCGCCGTCGTCGTCGGCGAGACGAATCACCCCTGCTTGGAGACCGAGCTGCTGCCTGCTTGTACCAGACGTGGCGACCATCGGAAGGGTGATCAGAAGATTCAAACAGAAGGCGCACGACCACCACCAGGCGTCCCAGAGCGACGTTGTCGGACTCGTCTGCCTCGAGAGCCAAGCGGCTGACTTGTCAATGGCAGAAATTGACGGTGGAGGTGGCGCAGTAAGCGCGACGAGACGTTCATTGAGCGGTCGGTCGGTCGGATGAGGGGTCGAGAGCAGGCGAGTGGTGGAGGACTCGGAACCGGACGAGTTGGAGGATGATGACTTCAACGGATGAGATGAAGTCCGGAGCTTCAGGGTAGAATCAGAGAGGTCGATAAGGAGATCGTAGAGATGCGGCCGCTCTCGGAAGATTGCATCGGTTGTGCCTGCATGAACGAGAATGTGAGATGAGATGTGCGATGGACGGACAGAAGACTGGAAGAGACTCACAGGCGACCCAACCCTTCTGCGCCTTGTTCAGTATCTCCAATCGGCTCATATCCATGAGCCCGACGACGCCAAGAAACTCTGCCTCTCCCCCATCGTCCCTACGATCGACAATGCTGCCTCCAGCAGCACTGGTCCTTCCGATAGCCCAGGTTGCCCAAGCAAGATCGCAAGCCTTCCTCAACGGCGGGCGCGAGTAAAAGAGGATCCGCTGGTTGGCGAGAGCGTGTCGATAGACGGTTGGAGCAAGCGGACCGAAGATCTCAAGGTATACTGGAAGCTTGTTGAGGGGGTGAAAAGGCTGTGATCGAAAGGCAGGATCAGTGGCGAAAGACTATGTGACCTGGATGAAGGGTGCCCACCTCCGAATGGTCCGCGATCAGCAGAGTCTCCTGGCCAAGAAGGCGTAAGGGCTTGCCACCAGCCCCTTGAAAGGGGTTCGAGGTAAACGGACCCGGCCCCGCTTCTTCGCCCATGGACAATAAGGAAGAGGATGTCGCAGGGGAAAGTCGGTGGGCATCGAAGTGCGCCTGAATCGACGTAACATCATCCGGCTTCTCTGCAAGACCGCGAGCAGCATCTCGGACGAATGAAGCATGGTGGAAAGACGGCAGTCCGGTCTGAGGAGTCTCTGTGATCATTGTTAAGAAGCCTGTGGTCAATGGGATTGGAAGAGAGCTGCAGCTCGACAGCAGGGCTCACTGATGAGGCAGCCCACGCAGAACATGTTCCGACCCCTGCCTCCGTCAGTCGTGTCGAGTGTCTTCTTGTTGACAAAGGAGACGATGCAGAAGTGGCCGGAATGGTGAGCAAAGTAGCTGTTCAATCACAGCAAGGAAGTCCGTCAGTCGGGACTCGTGGAGCGAAGGACATAAGAGAGCTGGGGCTTACTAGATATCCTCGTCGACGAGATGAAGGCCAGAGGGGAGAGCTGAATGGATGTCCTTCTACTGATGAGTTTCCAAAATATCTCGAACAACAGGGACTAAAGACGGACCGGCGAACTCAATGCCTTCAAGAGAGACGCCGTCAACGACGAGGGAGCGAGAGTCGAGCGTTTGACCCGCCGTATCGTGGAAGCTACAAATAAATACGGCTGGATTGAGGCCCAGTCAGCCCCTATCGCTCCAAGGGAAGCAGACAGCAGCCAACACTGCGTCGGGGCAAGAAGGACGGACCAGCAAGGTCTGAGCGCGTCTCCTGGAGCAACATGGCGAGCGTGTGAGGCTGGGTGGCTGGTTTCAAAGGAGTGAAGAGTGGCGGCACAGACGCTGCTGGTACATAAGGGTTATATTCTGTGCTTGGAAGGGTTGATGAACGTTGGAAGGGAGACCAGGACCGTTTGGCCCAGGTAGCCCCCGTCGTCGAGCCCTCATCGGCCCCTCACCACTTACTTGCCTCGGCGCGTCACCACGTCTAGCTTGTCTGTTCCCCTCAACGTCAACCTCATTCTTAAGACGACAACCACCTTCCCTATGTCCTCGTCACAGACTCCTCAAATGAGTTTGGAGGAACCCAAGAAGAAGAAGCAGCGCACCAGTCCGTCCCTCCAACCAGTCCTGTCTCGCCGTCTCCACAAGTCGAAACACGTACCTGTCGTACTGATACGCTCTCTCGTTTTCCGTCCGTACTATAATGCTACACCTTGCTTTACTTCAGACGAAGTCTATGTCCAGGCTCCTACGGGCGCCGGCCGGAATGTCAACACTCGAGTTGTCATGGCTGTCAGCGCGCTCAAGGTGCGACATCCATATCTGCCGTGCCTTGCTTCCCTGCCCTCGCTGCATTGCCCCACTTCTCATCTGCTTTTCGCCATTGAGTAGTTTGCTCACTTCCATCCCATTGCATGATGACGCTCCAGGCGCACAAGGGCAACCCCGTCCGGATTCAGGACCTCGCGTACGAGACCGGATGGGACGAGCTCGAGTACAACGCAGAGTGCCAGGAGATGCTCAAGCAGCACGAGCGAGTCGAATTCAACAACGTCCTCAAACTTTTCTCTTATAAGGTGAGTATGTCATTCTGACGGTCGCTTGACGAGCAGAGCGGACGCCCTTTGTGCACGTCGTTCTGACATCCTCTCGCGCATGGTTTTACCCATCGATTGCTCGCTCCACCCTCACCTCCTCACCAGGCCGACCATCAGATCTCGACGCCTGCTCAGCTTCTTGAGGCCATAAAGAAGAACCGCGACACGACCGGCGGCGTCTCCATCTCCTCGCTGAAGGAGTCGTGGACCGGGGCAGACGAGGCACTCCGGACGCTCATCGAGCGGGGGGACATTCTGATGGGAAAGAAGCAGGTCTTCTGGAACGAGGTTCCGCCCGACCGTGGAGGGCGACTCGTCGATTCAGAGTTCAGGGAGGCATGGCACGCTCTCAAGGTACCCACGGATGTCGAGCGGGCGCTTGCGGAGAGTGAGTCGGGGTGGCGGTCATTACTCCTTGGCAGGCCGAGGCATTCGAAGCTGACCCGCCCGACATCCAGGCGGAATCAAGTCCTCGACGACCGAGCAGTCCGAGCGGCGTGTCGAAACCTCGGCACCTGGAAAAAAGGGCAAGAAAAAGGCCTCTCGAAGCGTCAAGATCACAAGTCAGTTTCTCACCTTCTTCGCAACGCTCACTGCATACCGAAGGCTGACGTTAGTGTTGTTCCTCTCAGACAAGCACATGGCTTCACTCGGTGTCGATCTCACCAAGGATCGCATCGCAGCCTCGGACGGGAAGGCGGCGAAGAAGAAGTAGGCGGCGTTGGTCCATGGCCGCTCGCGCCGCTTCGTTCCCGAATGCTCGCTTGCTTCCTTTGTTCGATGTTCTCCTTCTGGTGAATTTGACGCTATAAGGTAGAAAGCCTTTGTTTATGTCATACTGTTCCCCCATCATATCATCATGACTTGACGACAAAGAAGAGAGGTGGAGGAGCCACCCTACAGATACCGCAGCTCTCGTCGGCTTGGCCCGATGGTAGGACGAAAAGAGGGCTTCTCTCCGGAACTGCCATCTGCTCTTTTGTCTCCTCTACAACCTCATCCTACTATGTTCGACCTCGGCCTCGGAGATCTCCACACGCTCGTCACCGGTGCCTCGGGTGGCATCGGCCTCGCAACGGTCGACGCCTTCCTCTCCCAGGACGCGCGCGTCACGGCCCACTACAACTCAAACGCCTCCCCACTCAACGAGGTCGTCGCTCGGGGAAAGGGTCGCGTCTGTGCCGTTCAAGCCGACCTTGGCGTCGAGGCGGACGTCGATAGGTTGTACGAGGAGGCGAGAGAGAAACAGGGCGGGAGGGCAGTCGAGGTCCTTGTTGGTGAGTCGCGCGTCGCGTCGAAACCGTCGTCGTACAGTTCATCCGTTGATCCGTCTTCGCCCTTCACTAGTCAACCACGCGTACATTGCCCTCAACGATGCGCCCCTGATCAATATGTCTCTCGAGCAATGGAACAAGACCGTTCGTTTGTCGCTTTTCTCCTTGTCGTCGCGCCAGCTCTCAGCTGACCCATCTCTTGTTTGCCTCCCGATCTCCCTGGTACGCACAGATCAACACCAATCTCACCGGAACGTTCCTCGCTGTCCGAGGCTTCCTTCGTCAGCTTGAATTTGTCCCGGAGGCGAACAGAGACAAGATTGCGGTCATTCTCATTGGGTCAGTCTGACGGACAAGGGTCCTGTTGTCTGATCCTCCCCTGATTCCACAATGACCCTCGCTTGCGCTTCCACAGGTCGACTGCTGGCCTCTTCGGCGAGGCTGGTCACGCCGGTAGGTTCTCATACGCCTTGTGAAACGGTGAACGTGCGCATCGCACCCTGACTGACACTCTTCTTTTTCTTTCGCACCCAGACTATGCTTGCTCCAAATCCGCACTCATGGGCGGTCTCCTGCTTTCTCTTAAGAATGAGATTGTACAGATTGCCCCCAAAGGCAGAGTGTGCTCAGTCGCACCGGGATGGGTAAAGACCCCTGCCGTCGAGCCTCTCCTCTCAGACCCCAACGTTGTTTACGCCGCCCTCGCCTCGACGCCTCTCAAGAAGCTCGCCGAGCCGCAAGACATCGCCCGACAGGTGCTTGCGCTCGCGTCGAGCGAGCTCTCAGGCCACATCACGGGGCAGGTCGTCATGGCGCACGGAGGAATGGAGGGGAGGTTGCTCAATCGGAGGAGCGATCTGGGATTGCCGGAGGCGAAGTGATGGGGCGTGGGCGTGCGTACGGGGGAAATTATGGATACAGACGGAGGCTGGCCACGGAACGATAGAGGTGGAGGCCCGATGAGAAAAGATAATCGACGATCAGGGGAGAAATGCAAGTGCTTGACAGGAAGAAAACAGGGGATGTTGAACGAGACAAAAGAAAAAGAACAGTGAAATGGAGACAGACGACTGGCTGAGATATTATCCTGGCTGAAGAGTATGATGATCTTCCCCTTTGTGCATTGCTCTTTTGTCCAACGCTGGTCGACTCCTGACTCTCGAGCACGAGAGACACAAGCACTGAGTTCGTCGCCGTCGTCCATCTCCAGGCATCTTCGCTTGTCACGCAGGAAACGTGGAGTGGTAGATGACGGTGTGCAAAGTGCTTGATGGTAGGCGACGACCGCTTGATTTACCAAGGAGAAACCCCGCCAGACGACTGTGAACGGAAGGGATTTGGGCGAGAGACGCTGAGAGCGAAGTCGAAGGGAGGGAAGCGCCGGAAAGAGATACGACGGCCTCAACGTGGCACCGGGGAGCTTCTTGAAGGCCGAAATGGGTAGGAGCCGAGGAACGCCGAGAAGGAGCCAAGGGAAGTCGAGAGAACTCCACACCGTCTCCCCACGCATAGCCCTTCCTCTCTCCCCCTTTCCCCCAACCCCTGCTCATATTTGCTCAGCGCTACTCTCGCCAGAAAAAGTACCGGCTTCGAAGCACTTAATGCTCGGCCACGGAAGGTAGCTCGGAGGAGGAGGTGGTGGGGCCGGAGGAGGTGGCGGTCCTTGTACGTAAACAACGCGCGGAGTCTCCCCGCTTGCGGCGGATGAGTGACCTTGGTGGGCCGCATATGAAGTGATAAGCGAGGCGTAATAGCTCTGGAGGAGGGCCTCCTCTGTGACGAGCCGCCAGCCGAGACCTGCGATGAGTTCGCGCTCGAGGAGGTTGAGCTCAGCGACGCGGATGCCGCCGACTTTAGCGTAGTGCTGGTTCGTGCAAAACTGGTCGCAGAGAGCCTTGGAAGCGATGCAGGCGGAGGTGATGAGGAACCGGTGGACGGTGAGCGAGGAGAGGGTGAAGGTTGGGAGCTGGATGCAGAAAGCGTCAAGGTAGGGGAGGAGGAGAAGAAGGGGCGATTTCTGGTTGATGCAAAAAGATGCGATCAGACAAGGAATCTGACTGAAGAAGGAAGAGTTGACGAACCTCGATGTTGGTGTACTTGACAATACGCTTTAGGTACTCGATCACGGAGATCGCCGGCGGCGCGCGCGAGTGAAATCGCGTCAGGTGTTCGCTGTAAAAGAGTCGATCCGGGAACAGAAGAGCAAGTAATAGTTACAGATTCGGATAGCATTTGATTAAAGAGTGATAAACAGAAGATGGAAGAGACTGGTCAGCGAGGAGCTCGGAAGCGAAAGAGGGAGGTCGAATAGGTGAGCTCGCTCGGCAAACTGGCACTCACGGAAGCAGAGGGACTTGATCGTTGTGCGCGATCAACTTAGAGAGCATGCTCGCTGTAAGGGCGGATTTCCGGAAGGAGCTACATCAGTGCATGAGCTTGTCAGGGATCTCGGCCGACGAAAGGCAAGAGTTCAGTCTCTCCACGCGCCGGCAGGCAAGAATGTATCTGCGTCACGCACCGATGAGGATAACGAGATCGTCCGAGTCCGCCTGCATGTAGGCGTACGGGAGCACCTTGACGGTCGTTCCGGATGAAGGTACTGCTCCTGCTGCTGACAATGGCGACAACGACGAGCTCGACGCGTCTTCTCCGGCCGATGTAGATGATACAGCCGCGAAGACGGCCTCCCCCTTCTCCTGCGCGACGGCTGGCTGCACGACGCGCTTCTTCTTCCCCGGAGTCGCCTCTCGGGTGGCAGCATGATGGTAATGGTGGTGGTGGTCCTCGCCAGTCGACGACGACGAGACCGAGACCGCGGCGTCATCGTCATCGTTCTCGCGTTCCTTGCGCCGGCGCCTAACAGGCGTGGAAGGCGCGCTCGCAGGAAGGGGAACCTGCGAAGCCGCCGTCATCGGCGACTCGTGGTGAAGGGGAAGATGAGCCTGGCCGCCCGCGGCAGCCGCCGAAGACGAGACTTGAGTCTTGGACGAGGCGGTGACATTGCCAGGCCCATGTCCGGCCGAGAAGGAGAGCGACATGGCGGGGAGAGAGAAAGAGAGAGAAGGAGAAGAGTGTAAGGCGACCGAGGCGGAGAGAGGAATCCTTGGCGGTCGCAGGCGGCCATCCCAAGGGGAGGAGGAGGGGGAAGGGAGCTGTTGAGAGACAGATGAGAGAGCAAGCTCGAGCTGGTCGGAAGCCGGGACGAGTTGAGTCGTCTTGTCGAGCTGGCTGGTCGTCGTCGTCAGGCGCGTCTCTGACGAGGCCAGGAAAAGCTCGCTTGCTCTGTGCCCATGTGTCCACTTGCCGGGCTATTCCCCTCTCGACTCGCTCCTCGGACTTGTCTCCCGCTCCACTTCGGCGGAGTTGGAGCCCTCGCGAGCTGGAAGGGTCGCCGAGGCCGAGGTCCCCGCCGCCCAGGAGTTCTCGGCATGCTCGAATATGATGTCGCTCTTCATTCATTTCGATTAGAGAACCGCACGGCGAGCGAGGACTGCGATGTCGATGTGCTTGAGTCGCCATCACGACCCTAACTCTCCGCCGACTACTCTTGCGTCGTGGCTACATCAGTCGACTAGGTACTGAGCCGGGTCACAGGGACCAGCGAACGTGCGTGCCGATAGCGCTCAGTCCGCGCGTGTCCCGCGTGTTTCTGTCTAGAGCGCATTTCGCAAAACAGAAGCAGTTCCCTCAGACTCGATTCGGCTGCACTCGAGCTTGAATTGGAATGCGTGAAGGGAAGAGAGAAAAGAAGAGTGTGGCCTTGTTCTTGAGCTGTCTATCAATATCCGGAAGTGGCAAGTGCTCCAGCACGTGCAGCGCTGGTGTCTCAAGCTAGAAGTAGCGATGGTTTCGAGATCTTCACATGGCGATGGACTCATAGAGGTCGACAGGCTGAGCAAAAAGGGAGAGAGCGGCCCGTTCGACGCGAGCGTCCTTGTGTGGAACCTTACAACTTCGCCTTGGGCTTCTCTGGTTGAACACCAAGGCTCGCTCCACCGTCTGCAGAGATTGGAGAATCAGCAGGGGGGTTGTCTCGATGCAGGGAGACAGAGAATCCATATGAGACACGAACCGGTGGCGATAATGACACCGGTGCTGCGATGCGGAGACCCTGTCAGTTCAATCAAAGCAATCTTCACCGCTTAGACTACCCACATGTGCGACGCAGCCCGAGAAGCGAGGAAGAGGGCAAGTCCTCCGATGTCTAAAATGGAGGAAAAAGTCATCAGCTATCACTCACACTTGGGATTGGGGCTCTTGCTCACCCTCCGGCATGCCCAGACGACCGGTAGGCTGGTCCCGGAGCATCGCTTCATGGCCCTCCGGGTTGGAGATGCCATAGGCGGTCATCTTAGACGGGTAAACACCCGGGGCGATGGCGTTGACGGTGACGTGCCGATGAGCAAGCGATGCGGCGAGGACACGAGTGAGGTGGTTGGCGGCCGCTTTGGAGGTTGCGTCTGGAACGAGAGCAAGATGTCCACATCAGCGGAGAGCGCCTCGACAAAATAAAATTGTGACCATGGTGAGACGGACAAGAGTAGGTGCCTGAGCCTAAGTGAAGCGAGCAAATCAGCCTTGATTCTCTGGAATATCATTACAAGCCAGATGGACGTACCTTTAGCAGAGAGCCCGTTCTCGGCGTTCGGCGCAATCCCAGCGATGGAAGTGATGTTGATGACGCGTCCGGGGTCTAAGAAGGGGAAAGGCGACGATCAACCTTTCCAACTTCTCAAACCCACAACGCAGGACGTCACTCACTGATGTTGTCGGCGTCCTTGGCAAGGAGAGGGAGAAGGGCGGTGGTGAGGTAGAAAATGCTGTAACAGGATGCCCGCGTCAGGAACAAGCTGCATCAGACAAACGCGTTGAGTAAGGTAACGCACCTCTTGACGTTGGTGCCCATGAGCTTGTCCCATCCGTTCTCCTCCGGAAAGTCCTCAAGAGGTCCACCCCAAGCCATGCCGGTGTTGTTGACGAGCACGTGAAGCTTGGACTCCTTGTCCTTGAGCCTGTAGACGCCACCAAAGGCCACCACGTCGCACGTCCTCCTGTCAGCCTTCGCGTGCTTGTAGTCGCCAGCCCTCGTACGCACTGCTTGGCCAGGGCGTCACATCCGGCCCTGTCTTTGAGGTCGGCCACAAAGGCGTGGCATGAGCCTCCGGAGCCCTTGGAGTACGACTCGATCTCCTTGATGGCCTCGTCGAGCTGCTTGCGCTTACGGCTAGCGATGTAGACTGCGGAGCAAGACGAGATGTCAGCCGATTGGGCTGCGATGATGCGCACAATCAGAGAGAGTAGTAAAATGAGGCAGGCATTGGGACGCCTCTATCCCAAGCCCTACTTATCCCGGGCCCTCCTGGTTGCTCCCCGCTTCGGCTCCTCCCTCCGGCCCGATACTGGGCGTGTGTGCAGGACTGACTGACCCTTGGCTCCGTTTGCGACGAATGTGGCTGCCTGCATTTTGCCAATACCGGAAGAGCCACCAGAGATCTAGTTAGAGAAGAAGAAGGGAGAAATGGTTGGTCAACGACGATTATTAGGGTCAATCGACGGAAGGATGAGGCTGGCTCTGTGTGAACGTACGAGGACAACCTTGCCCTTGACATCAAAGAGGGTGGAGGCGGCGAGGCCGGTGGTGAGAGAAGACAAAGCCATGCTGGAGTGTACAAAGAGAGAAAAGCGGAAGATGATGGTGGTTAAGCAGGAGGTTATTGTCGAGGAGAGGGGAGAGGGAAGCCGGTGACGGCTTCAAGGGTTGCCGAAGACGACCTCACCTCTCGGTGCCTTTTCCCCATTTTGGAAGTCACAAGACCTATCAATGATGCCGAGTTGTCGTCTTGCTGACAGATTCGCTCGATAGATGGCAAATGGCAAGGCATGGCTGAACGAGTAGAGAAGTCTTCGCTTCTCCAGATACTGAACGGCAAGGCGCGCGTTATGAGAGCATGCGGGTGAGCCTTCCGGACCTCTCATTCCATCAATTCAGCCTGGAAGTTGATTGTGGATAAGATCATTAAATCTTCATCACAGGTAACCAATTCAATTTAGTTGTGGTGGTATTCTCCGCCCAGTAGGGCGTCGGCGGGCTGACGGTGTCCAACTGCTTGGCCTCGTCAACAACCTCGAGCACGTCGACAGCGCTTGAGGACTCCGAGTCGGAGGGTGGTGTCTTCTTGTTGTCCTCCCACTGGGGCACAAAATAGCGTCAATTAGAGAGTCAGAAGTTTGCGTATCACGTAGGCATTGGGGAGGCGTACACGAATGAAAAGAAGAATGACACCGATCCAAATGACTGAAGGAGGATGCAAATGTTAAAATCAGTCCGTCAGAACATCGAGTCAAGAACGACTGACTCTGCATTGAGAGACCGCAGACGGAGAAGATGATTCCAGGCCTGGCAGCCGGCATGTAGGTCGTCCGCCACACTGTGAGATTCTCCCATATCTGCAGAAGGCAGCCAAGGAAGTCAGTACATGCATGTATTCGCCCGCAAGTTATTAACGGAAGCCTGCGCACTTGATGTAAGTAGGCAAAGTCGTTCGCAGCTCCGATGACCAGAGCTCGTTCCTAGAATCGGGCATATACGAGAATTAGCGATCCGAGGGAGAGAGCCTTGCGAAGAGAGCTGCGAACCTCCTGGTCATACAAGCATAGTTCGTTGATCCATGTCAAGAGGAGACCCGATTGACCCGTGAGAGATGGTGCTAGGGAGTAGAGAATGTAATGTGCGACCTTGTATTTGGGGTCGTAGAGAGGGATCTGTGAAATACCATCATGTTATTGAGTGCGCCATTAGGGTGATGTATACAGGCACGTACGTTGAGAAGGGCGATTCCAACGGCGATGACAAAGGAAGAGCTCGCCACAGCGAGAGGCCATCGTCGACCCTTGAGCCAGCCATCGCTGAGCCAAGCCATTGTCAGTGCGACGACGATTCCGATGGCGACTAGAGGGAAGTTCACTCTGTCAACTGCTTCTGAGAGGTACGCGGAGGAGATGCAGACTCACTACCGGGCAGAGGGTATTGATTGATCTGCGGGACGACCGGGTGCCCCTTGACGTTCCAGCCCTTGAGCCAGTAGGCAAAAACTTCGATGAGGGACAATATTTATCAACGGACAGAATCTAAACAATTTGGAGATAAAATAATTTGACTCACTTTGAGACATGCCAGTCGAGTTATTCCAGAAGACATAGACTGTGCGTCGGAAGGGCTGTCGTCAGCTTGTCTATAGCCTGTTCAGGATCAAGCAGCGTGACGTACGGTACGGCAGGATCCAGAAACGCCAACCCGTGAGGATCTTCTTGACCTTGGCTTTCGTCCAAGGCTGACTCTTTTGACGACCAGTTCTCCTGTGGATGATGGGAGTGATGCGAGCAGTCAGTCAAAAGGCTGGTTAAATGGCACGCTCGAGAACTTACTCCATCCTGAGCTGACTGATGGCGATGTCTCTTTCACTCCAGATCCAGTTTGGGCGCATGTTGTGGGGCAGAGCTGGAAAGAAGATAAATCCAGCGAGAGCGATGGGAATAGCTGAAGAAACACAATTGAGCTGGTCAGCGATGAAGGCCGGGCTCCCCGCATTGGCGAATGACGGACAGATAATGGCGTTGGTGATAAAGAGCCACTATCTCCAGAGAGTCAGAATCTCCCACTTGATGACCTAGCCATAAACGAGCCACTAACCCTCCATCCAGCGAGGCCATGGACACCGTCCAGATTGGTATAAGTGGCTGCTTGAAGAACTCCGGAGAAGAGCTGACCAAGACAAGGTAGTGAATGATTCAGATGTCGGCCAGTGCGTAGAGATAATATGCGCTCAGATACTCACAGCTCCTGCAGCTCCCGCAGTGTGAAAGATCTGTGTACGCAATCACTTGCATCAGGGCAGTTCTCACGAACCGGAACGTGCGCGGATCTTCAATTCACGATCGCTCTCTTGGCCAGTTCGTCGCTACGGTAATGGGAGGCCATGATGAACTGAAGAAATATATGTAGCCATTGATTAGCATTCATTTTGTTCCACCAGAAGAGTGACGACGCACTTGGGCTCCAGGATAGAAGGTTGATTCAAAGAGCCCGATGAAGAAGCGAAGCCCGTAGATGGATTTGCTGTTATTCACGGCGAACACTATTGAGAGGGTGATTCAGGAACCGAAGCTACTCGAGAGCGAGGAGCGCGTGCCATCGCTCACTGCCAAGTGTCAAGATGGACCACGCGGTCTCCGCAGCCGGGATCCATCTCGCAGGGTTTATTCGCGTAAGAAGTATGTTGCTCGGAATCTGCCCGATAACATAGCCCGAAGTGTAGAGAGCCCGAGCATTCGATAGCTCGTCTCCGTACATATTGAGATCTGAGGGTTGGGGGGACGGACGTCAGGATTCAGGGTCGCTGGGAGGGCCAAATACGCCGTTGGAGAACTCGCCTTATTTCATGCCAGAAACAAAGGCATTGTTGATGTTTGAGTCATCTATCGTCTTGATTATGTATCCTAGACTCATTAGAGTCAACATGATTATGTCGAGCTTGAGCAGGAAGGCCCGCTCGAAAGGGTGCTTGCTGTGATCAGGGTCCAACCAGATCAGGCACGAAGCTTAGCCTTGCAGGGCGCTGATCACTTACTCAAGACTCAAGGGAGTCCCAGACTGTAGACTTCCAAGTGCGAACAGGGACGTCCTGAACGACATTGTAGTGCTCCACCTTGAGGGTGGCAATGCGAGCGTCGTGTTCGGCGTCCGGCTCGGTAAAAAAAAATAGACTTGAACTTGCGTTGGAAAGAGGACATGTCGGCTAACGGTGGAGGGAAGATTTGGGTCGATTCTCTTTCTTCCTTCTTTTTACCTCCATCTCAATCCAGCACCCAGCTTATCATCTAAAGTGTGCGCGCCGTAAGACAGTTGCGAGGCGCTAGCTGGCTAGGTTCAGCGTGTCCATACCTCCTGACATGCCTAGAGCTTGGGCTACACGACACCCAACTCTCAGACATTGAACGTCGCCTTGGCTGAGCCATCTGTCGTCTTATTCAACCGGCCTAGAAGAAGGCAATTCGCTCTTACAAGAGGTCGGTCCGAAAAGTGGACCGAACTGCAAGAGGCGAGTTGTCCGCATCTCGCGCCTTTCTGCGTCATCCAACCAGCCTTCGGCCTCTTCCGGTCACTTCCCATCATCTGCATCTTCTTCTTCGGCGTTTTCCGACTTTCGATACGTCTGACTCCGAGATTGATCATCAGTGTCGGTGGTATGTCGCCATTCTTATCTTCCTAGCGTGCTCGCAAGCCCTGGGCTTGTTGCCTCAGTCGTTTAGCCTTGCGACATCGCTGCACTTGGAGGCTGAGTGAGCCACGCGTCTTTGTGCCGGTCAGTCAGCTCCTCGGCCATTCACATCTCTTCTTCGGTCCCTGCCAGGGCCACCGTTCAGTGCTCAGAGCTAGCCAAAAGGCCGTTGAGTTTCCTCGTCAACTCTCTTCCCATCACATACATCTTTCTCCCTCTCGCGCGCATTCTCATTCTCAAATCATGTCTCCCATCGCCCTCTCCGAATCAGCTGCTCTTGAACGTACGTAACTGTCGCTCTCCATCTTCATGCCCCTCGTCTGACCCCTCTACAGCCCAGGGCATCACCAAGCAGTCCGGGAACTCGTGGGTCAAGCCCCCCCAGATCTACGGCACCAAGGAGCACCCTTACTCGACTCTCCCGGAGACGACCGAGGACCGTGAGTGGCCTCTCCATTCCTTGGTAATCTAAAGCTGATCAAGAACATCATGCAGTCCCTTGGGCCGATCTTATCACTCTCGACCTCTCGACGTTCCACGAGCCAGGAGGTAAGGAGAAGCTCGCCAAGCAACTCAAGCACGCCGTTCACAATGTCGGGTGAGTCGACATGTTGAAAAGTATTAAATTCATAGGAGCTAAATAATGGTCTGCAGTTTCTTCTACGTCACTGGCTTTGGCATTCCTCAGGAGGTGGTTGACCGCCAGTTCGGCATCGGCAAGGAGGTGTTTGACGTAAGCCGCGCCCGTTCTCAGTTCCCATATCTGCCCGATTCTGACCCCGTCGACTTATGTTCACAGGAGCCCTTCGATATCAAGGCCAAGCACGCCGCCGATCTCGCCAACGGTGGCTACAACGGTGCGCGCTGAGTGACTTTTGCCGCCAACCTCCATCCCATCCCTGACTCCACCCCTTAGGCTACACCGGACCCGACCTCGAGCACTTCAAGAAGCAGGGCGCTATCCGCAGGAGTAACATCGAGGTCTGGAATTTGCCGAAGTTCACCGAGGACTTTGCCGACCAGCAAGAGAAGTACCAGTCGCAAGTTATCAGGAACAACATCGAGTCGATCGAGAAGTTCGGCAAGGATGTTCACAACAACGTCGTCACCCCGCTCCTTGTCCTGTTTGCGCTCATCCTCGAGCTGCCCGACGAGCAGTACTTTGCCAAGCGGCACGTCTATGAGAAGAAGAGCGAAGACCGTGAGTTCCGAGTCGTAGCTGTGCCAATCTCGAGACGCCTGTTGACTCTCGCCCCTCTCAATTTAGACCTGAGGTATATGAAGTACTCGGCTCGCTCCGAGGCGGAGAATGAGGAGGCCAAATCTCTCTATACTGGAGGCCACGTAAGTGCGATGTCTTTCCTTCGACACTGTCGCTGGCTACCCTGACGCTCCCCATCCATTTGTCCGACTCAGACCGACCTTGGCTCGGTTACGCTTCTCTTCAGGCAGCCCATTGCTGCTCTCCAGGTCCTCAACTCGAACAACGATTCCTGGAGCTGGGTCAAGCCTTATCCTGGATCGATCACGGTCAACATCGCCGACACGCTCCAGATCCTCACCGGTGGCTACTTGAAGTCCTCCGTTCACCGTGTCCACGCTCCGCCGAAGGACCAGACTCAGTATGACCGTCTCGGTGTCCTTGTCTTCGGTAAGTCGAACCGAGCCGCAACATACATGGAAAGCCAGCTGATTTCCTCTTGGCATCCAGTCCGTCCCAACAACGGCGTAAACGTAGAGGTCGTACAGGACTCACCTGTCCTCGAGGCCGAGGGTATCTACGAGAAGCTCAAGAAGGAGGAGGAGGAGGCTGGAGGCAAGAAGGAGCCACTGACCATCGAGGGTGAGTCTGAGCGCCCTGCTCCTTCAATCCCCAAAGAACTGACGCCCCTTCTCTTTTCCTCAACAGCTTGGGTCAAGGCTCGCCAGCAATACATCTTCAGCAAGCAGGCCCGGGAGCGGCAGCAGCAGACCGTCGACACCCGGACAGACGAGTCCGAGGGCAAAGAGCGGGCAGATCTCAAGGAGAAGGTCGCGGGCGTCGAGGTCAAATACTACAGCTAGATCAGTTTCTTCTTTAATTATGTGAATGTTTCTTGATTTCGAAGGAGCTGCGAGCTGCCTGCACCATGGATGATCTGATGGTCCATGCTCAAACGATGAACCCGTCTCGAGCATCTTCCATAGTAGTAAAAAAGAAAGTCCCTCGTCTCGTGACCGCTCGAATGATGACTTCATCCGCCGTCTTTGCTTGGCTCTTTCCTCCCAACCACCATCTTCTCGCCTTTCTCCGTCATTATGTCTAGGAACGGACCCACTACCCAACCTCTCGCCATACCCAGCGCCGGCGCCCCAGCAGGAGCGTCCATGGGCGGCCTTGACCAGCTACCTGTCTTCGGCAGCTCTCCAACCGCCGCCACTGGATCAGGCGGGCTACTCTCCTCCGAGGTGCGCGAGGGCGTCCAGACTTCCCGTGCCTTCTATCGTCTTGTCGACTTCTTCCAGCAGCAGGCGTTGAATGGCTGACAACGACCAAACGCTAATCCCTTTCCCCTTCCTTCTCTCCCTTTCTACGCACTACATTCCCCTGCTGTTCGCTACCCTCCAACCCTCCAGGTCGACCGGCCAAGCCTTAGCCAAGCCGACAGGCCTTCTACTGTCTCCACCGGCAGCACCGCAGTCGCTTCCTCTGCTTCCACTCAGGCGGGCCGTCGAAGAGTACGTGTCGTATCTCTCTTACTTTTGTGTGAAATCGAAGGGCGGATGACGCAGGCGTGAGAGATGACTGGTGGCGGGCAAGCCGCTCGCAGCGGGGCCCTTGCGATATGCACTGCACGGCTGACAGGTTTCTGGTCTCAGATCCTTCTCGCTTTTGATTGCACCCCAGATGCGGAGCTGGCCTTCACCTACGCCATTGACCATCTCGCAGCGGGGGATATCGTCTTCCTAACGAACGTCTTGCCGCCCGGAGCATTAGACAGTCCGTCTCTCGATCCTTGTTCAGTTCTCCAGTGTCTCCCTTCCGAAAGCTGATTCTGTATTGCCCTTCCTCTGCTATAGCTGACGGCCATCGATTCATCTCGCCATCCTCACCATCGAAGAACAGCGGGTCCAAGTCGAAGGATTTAAGCGGAGACATCCTCGAGACGCTCAAATCCAAGTCGGACCTCCTCACTGAGCGCGGTATCGAGGTGGGCTGTCTCTGCGGCCGCTGCCATAGACACTATGAGGGTCTTGGCATGACTGAAAGCTTGGTGACACTTCGCAGTGTCGGATCGTCTGCCATGTCACCGAAGGTATCAAAGCTCCCCCTTGTCTACTTTCTGTAGCACCACTCTCATCCGGAATCATGCTTGTCCACATCCAGAGGACGCGAAGAGCGCGCTCGTCTCGATCGCAACGCACTACCGCGTCGACCTGTTCGTTGTCTCCTCGCCTCCGGGCCCATGCATTCCAGTCCCTCAGAAGCTGAAACTCCCTCTAGAGTCATCCTCGGCCATCGCAAGCTCAGCAAGTAAGCCCTACCTCCCTCCTTTTGTCCAATCGAACCACGCGCCAACAGAACCTTTGACTTGCTCTCGGTGACTCCTATAAGGTTCCAGAAGATCATCTCCACTGGCAGCGTTGCAGCCTACGTCGTCGCGCATGCGAAGCAGAGCGTCCTCGTCATCAAAAAGTGAAAGGACATCAAGTTCGCTCTCACTTCTCCAGTTCTCTCAACATTCGATCATTTGTGTACTTCTGGTTGTCCACCATTTTGTTAGTGTAGCTGTATGGAAAGTTCGAGTCACGCGTATGCCTCTCTCTCTCTACGAGACATATCGAGTCGCAACTTCAGCACCTGCCATTGACGGCGCAACCGAGTTGAACTTGCATTCACTCGCACAAGATCAAGTATTTCTTCTCCCAAAAGCGCCAGCGACGTCCGTCCGGTAGTAAGAGATCCGAGAATGCACATTTCCTATCTGTCTGACCAGCCGTCTACGAGGAGGGAGACACCTCCTCCCCCCCCCCCCCACCCTCCTCCATAATCTCTCTTCTGCGAGAGCACGCACGCCCAGCTGACACCCTTTCTGCTTCCTCTCTTCTGGGCCAACCATGAAGTCGGTTGATTTAGACGAGCTTGGACCAGAGTTTCGGGACGGCGCAGGCCTGGTGGTGTGTAGCCGACGAGAGGGGTCCGAGAGAGGGGGAGACGTGGGAGGGGATACGCGTAATGACGGGAGGCAATCGTGTAGACAGACCGAGAAACGCCGGAGAAGCGTGAAACAAGTGGGGAAGGTACAAAGACAGGGCTACAGTCAGCGGCTGGGCATGCGCGAGGTGGAAATCGGGGGATGGGAGGACGAACGTCGACGCAGTGCATGAACTGAGAGTAAACCACAGGAGTAAGAGTTAGCTAAGCCGTAAGGATCGAAGACAGAGGGAACCAGGGTAACGACGAGACGATATTGACGACGCGAACTCAAGTCGCCGTCCCCGCCCAACCTCCGCCGCCCGCACGCACGCTCCTTCAGCGAGCGAGCGAAAGCGCGACCTGCTCTCGCGCAAGCTCCGCCAGCCGCACCGACAGGGAAGACAGACAACGAAGACGAGCGGCAGGTTGATGAGACAGAGATCTTTATACGCACGTGGAACATCTCGTCGACGCAGTCCTCGCCCTCCCAGCCCTTGCCGCCAAGGACCTTCTCCTGGCAAGCCTCGAAGTGGTGCTTGGCCTCGGCGCAAGCGGGGGCGTTGCCACACTCCTCCCGAATCTCCGGGAAGGCCTGAGAGAGGTGGGCGAACAGAAGGGTCAGCTTTCGGTTGAGGCGCGAACGCACGACGAGGGTAGCCGAGACGCGAGCGAGTGAGAGAGGTGGGGTGCAAGAGACGGAGGGGAGCGTCGCGCCCTGCCGCTGTCTGCCGTTGGGTCGCTGCCTCTCGCTCTCGCCCCTCAGCTCACTCCTAGTCTCTCCCTCCTGATCGACCTCCGTAGGACAACGAGCAGGCAGGACGGGAAGATTGACAGCGGCGAAGGTGCGGTTCCGACTCACATCTTCAGGCTCCTCCTCCTCCTCCTCCTCGGCGGGAGCCTCCTTCTCCTCCTTGTCGTCAGACTCGTCCGAGGACTCCTCCTTGGTGTCGACGGCCTTCTCCTCGGCGGAGGCGCTGCTTGTAGAGAGGTAGCGTGGGGAAAGAGAGCGAGCGAGACGCGCATGCGAGCGGGCCAATCAGGACTGGAGCGAAGAGCGGGGCAGGGCGGGCGGGCGGCGAGGCGGAAGAGAACGGATCGGCGTCCGTCCCTCTCGTCGCCGGCCTCTCTGTTGGCTGAACGCACGAGGGCATGATGGCCTCGAAGACGGAGGCGAAGAAGCCGGTCTGGGCGGTGGCGTCGGTGGAGGCAGAAGCGGACATAGCGAGCGAACGGGGCGGTTGTGGTGGTCGGTCGATGGAAAAGCCAGAGCGGCTGAGCAGCGACGACGGAGAGGAGCCAGTCCCGCCCAGGCCCCCTCTGTATCGACCCAACCACCACGAAGCAATTGCCACATCGCCTATCGCCCTCGTCTGAGCGCACCAGGCAGCAGATACGGAGAGGATCTATCTAGACGCCAACAGCCCCGTCACTCTTCTCACCCAATGTCGAACGCGCCGCTGCCCCCCGCACCGGCTGACACGGGACGCGTCGTGACTCTTGGTGAGAGAATAACAGCTCTCGCTCGGGATACCAGTCTCATCAGCTGAGCATCTTGGCCCTCCTCCAGGAATGTTCATCATTGATCAGTTTGAGCATCGCAAGCCCGATGGCTCTGTCGATACCGACGCGACGCACGAGGAGCAGGTACGTCGCGATGGCGCAGCGGTCAGCCTGTTGTACCAGAAAGAGAGGAGAAATCTGACGGATCGTGGTTTTGGCTCGTAGATCGGTGGTGGTGGGACCTACGGTGAGAGGCTCTCTTGCTTGGCCTCAGACGATGTACGATAGGCGTGCTGAACTCAGTCGCGTCGTCTCCGTTGGACTCCGCTCCGTCCCCGCCAGCCATCATCGGCGCCCGTGTCTTCCTATCGCCAATCCACGTCGGCATGATTGTCGACATCGGTCTCGACTTCCCCGACCACATGCGGCAAACACTCCGCTCATACGGTGATGCCATCTGGCACTGGCGCGACCGGCCGGACGGGACGACCACGCGCGCTCTCAACATATACAGCGGCGAGGAGCGAGGGTGAGCCCAGATGATCACGTCCTCCGTCGCCCCTCTAGGATCACTGAGCGCTCATGTTGACCTGGGAGGCACGGCCACCAAAGCTTCAAGTCAGTCGTCTTCTTCAACATTCCTGGAGACTGCGCCGGGCGATTGACTGTCTCTCCATTCTCCAACTTCCCAGATACCTCACCCCTCGCATGCGCATCTCGACCAACCAACTCCCCTCGACCACCCTGTGCGGTCCCGACCCTTCCTCCCCTATCCCACCCTCCTATCTCCACTTTGTCTGCTCCCCGCTCCGCGCCCTCGAGATCACCGACGAAGCGATCGCCCTCAACTGGCCGACGTACTTCGTCTACGAGCCCATCCCTCCAGACTGTAACCCTAGCGAACTGGAGAACCTCAAGCAGGTGGCGAAGAGGATGCGGGTGCTCTCGTTTGTGTCTTGCCTCCTCTCTCTCGTGACTTTCTCTCCCGCTTCAGCAGACAGACTTCCCTGACCTCCATTTTCGACAGTCCCAACCATATTGAGGCCCTCACTCTCCTCTCCCTCCCCACAACCGGCCCTCCAGCCTCCCATATCCCACTCATTGAGATTGCCACCCGAACGCTTGCCTCTTTCCTCACTCCGGGTCTCGGAACCGCCATCGTCCGCTCCGGCCCGCTCGGCGTTTGCTGGTGTCGCGCTGGGTCGGACGTTGTTGGTTGGGTACCCGCGGTGTTTGGAGAAGAGGAGCAAGGGAAGGTGAGGGACGTTACGGGTGGGGGTAATGCGTTCTTGGGGGGTCTTTGCGCGGGGTTGCTGAGGACCGGTGGGGACGATGAGGAAGGTGAGTTTCGACGACTTCGACTTGTAGCCTTCTCTGCTTGCCGCTGAATCAACCGTCCACTCTCTTCTTCAGCCATCCTCTGCGGATCTGTTGCCGCCTCCTTCGTACGTCCTTCCCCACTCCGCTCTGCCTCGCTCCCTGACCTGGAGCCTCATTTCCATCTGTCTAGGCTATCGAGCAAGACGGCCTTCCACCGCTCGAGGTTCGCCTCTCGGACGGTGCCGAAATCTGGAGCCACTCTGGCGAGTCCGCCGAGGAGCGGCTCGCGAGGTTCCGCCGAAGGGTTACTCAGTTGAAGAAGGCGGAAGGCGCTACTCCTGCTGCATAGAGAGAGAGAGAGAGGAGAAGGAGAAGAGTTTCTTGCACTTGATAGACAATAGAGACGGTTTCCACGATCTCGCCCTAGACTGCCCCTCGTTCGTTCTGGAACACAAATCACACACATACATTGGAAGAGACGGGGGAAGGATAACGGCACATTTCGTTGACACCATTCTCCATCACTTGCCTACTCCTCCTCGTACGGCGAGACCTTGAGCAGCATCTTCGCGCCTTCGTTCTCCCGGCCTCGCATCCAGGGCCGCTCTGCACACATGCTCGAGATCAGCCTCAGACTCCCCCCCCCCGAGAGCACACAGGCAAGGGGAGGTAAGACTCACGGACGAGCGATGTCTTGGCGAAGTACTCCGGCTTGGGGTCGGCGTGCTCGAAGACGAGATTCGAGACGAGGACAAAGAGGAAGGCCTTCATCTCGGCGACAGCGAACCGGTAGCCGCTGTCACAAAGACGAGACGAATCAGCGCAAGACGGGAGCGCGAGGGTTTGCTGACTTGTCTTACATGCAGCTGCGGGGACCGGCGAGGAACGTCAGCTGCCGACCCCAGGGGGCGTCAAGGGCCGCGGAAGACTCTGGGAGAGTTCCGAGCCACCTCTCGGGCCTTTGATGAGGGAAGCTGTCAGCGACAAGCAAAGAGCGCCCCGGCAAAGGCTTCGACTCACTTGTACTCTTTCGCGTCCTTGCCCCAGACGAGCTCACTCCGGTTTAGAGAAGTAATGGGGATGAAGACGACGGTCCCCTTGGGGAGGAGAACTTCGGTGATCTCTTTGCCGTCGCGGCCCTTGACTGGGTGTGAAAGAGGGACAACATCGTCCTTTTGGCTGACACGAATCGTGTTCGGGACGGGCGAGTAGAGACGGAGGGTCTCGCGGATGACCTTGGGGGGAGGATCGGTCAGGAGGTGAACGAGGCAGCGAAGAAACGACGAGAGCCAGCCACTCACAGCATCGAGATAAGGGAGCTTGTCGATCTCATCGCTGGAAACAAGGTCAGAATCCACCTGTACAACGCGTGACGGCCGTCACGAGGACTTACAAACTGGGCGAAGCATCCCCAACCGCGAGTAGCTCAGCCCGAAGCTTCTTCTGAACCTCCGGGTACTCCGCCAGAGCGCGGAACATCCACGTCAAGCCCGTTGAGCTCGTCTCATGGCCCGCGAGTACTGTCGTCCCGTCAGGTCAGCTAATGATCTGAGTTTCGCACCAGAAAACGGAGACGAACGGAAGGTGGTGAGCTGAGCGACGACCTCATCGTGCGTCATCTTCTGGTGGGCCGGCAGATCCTCCGCGAGGTTTGCCCGGACTGGCCGAGCAAAGAAAACGTCGAATGAGTCTCCTATAGCAAGTACGCGTACGAAACTTGATCTCACCGAGCAGACTGATGAGATCCTTGCCCTTGAAATCTTCTTTGGTCGCCCCTCCCTCGCTCTCGGTCATGATGCTCTCGGTCTTCTTGCGGACGATGCTCTGATGGAAATGGAGTCGTTAGGAGGGAGCTGGACGAAAGAAGAAGAGGCCGACGACTGACCCCGCAGATCGTGACCATCTTGTCGAGGGTTTCCCTGCTCGCGCGCTGGCGCTCCGTGGGCTTCAAGTTTGTCCCCAGACCAATGGTCAGCATATTGAAAGAGACGAGTCCGCGCAAGAACTCACAATGATGTTCAAGATCGGCACGAAGTTCGCGAGGATCGCAAACGCATCGATCCTCGAGCTGAGGTCTGCCCTCGCATCGAAAGAGTATTTCCAGGGTCAGCAGGAATTTTAGATCGACAGCATCACCCCCAACTCCAGACTCACCAAACACCCGCTTGAACGACATGGCGAGCTCGTTCTTCTCCGAATGCAGGTTATTGAACGTATAGTCGAATCCGGCGAGGCCAATGACATCAAGCGTTGCCCTTCCGAGCCAGTAGAGCATGTCGACCGTGCCCTTCTTCTTGTCCTTCTCGGTGTCGGTGTCCTCAGATGTGGCAACTTCGAGGAGCTTGTCCCGGAGTTCGTAGGCCTTGTCGAGAAAGACAGGCGTGAGAGGACGGGTGGACGCCGTGGAAAAGGAGGGGAGCATGACACGGCGGAGGCGCTTGTGGGTGTCGCCTTGTTGGACGAATGTGATTGCGCGTCAGTCATGCATTCAAGAAGTATGTAGATGAGTTGACGTACCCTCGGCGCTAATGAGACCCTCGCCTCCGAGGATCTTGCCGATGTTGCGGCGGACTTGATGGGGTTTCGGGTAGTCGTACGCATGCGAGTTGCTCAAGATGCTGAAACCACGATGTCAGTTATAGAAAGCTTGCGAGTGAGAAAGGAGGACGGACTGATTGATCGCTCCCGGGTCGATAGAGAAGAATCTGAAGGTGGCGGGCGATATAAGTCCGTAAGTCACACTCATTGCCACCCAACCATCGGGCATCACCACCCTCTCATACACTCACCTCATCTCTCCAAAGATAGCCTTGTACCGGAACGTCGGCCCATGAACCTCAATGAGCTCGTCGTGCTCGACACCTGGCTCGCTGGCTGCGACCGAGTGTCCGTCGCGAGATCGCACGTCGATCCTGTCAGTCCCCCCTCGTCACCCTATCTCTTCCCATCCTACAGCGCACTCACAAATCATCCGCGACATATTCCCCAGTATGAGACCGTTTAAATCAGGCTTGACCCGCGGTCCTGGAAGCGCCCAGAGCGGAGAGAAGCTCGGTGAGAGGAGGTGTCTCCACCCGAGGAAGCCGATGGCGACGGCCAACAGAAGGGCGAGAACCTTGAGGATAGGGAGGAGAGAGGCTAGGACGGAGGCGAACATATTGATGGTTCGAAAAGCGAGGGAGGGAGGAGGGGGAGATGAGAAGGTCGTGGTTGGATAAGGGGAAGTTCGGTGCCGACGACCGGGAGACAAAGGAAGGGGCGCTGACGACTTGTCGGGAAGTGGATCGCTCGCTGTCTATAAGGGGGAAACTCGCTTCGTTGCTCGGCTCGGCCTCGGCGTGTGTGCGCGTCTCTTATCCCCGGACGTGCTTGGGCACTGGTGTGTACCCTCATAAATATAGGGCATTCTCTGCGGGAACGCACACACACAGACACACATCGGGTGACCTACCGTAATTTCTTGCTCAGCAAGAGAGCGAATGGGCGAGGCCAGCAGGGTGACTACCCCTCTTCCCAGCAAGCAAGCTACCGAGGACAAAGGACCTTCGGGGAGGACCGCCGCCACACACGCCGAAGCTGCGAGTGGTCAAGCAGATCAGCTTGAGTAACTCCAGCGAGGACCATCTTTGCGGTGCAGTGTCGAACGCCGAAATAGATGAATATAGGGAGGGGATGTCTGATTGGCTGAAGGCGAGCATGCCGACGAAACCTCTCCTGCGGCAACGAACTTAATTACCTAGCTTATATCTTTTAACGGGTTTGGGCTGGCATGTCAAGTATGTGAGAACAGCATGAAAGACACCTAGGAAACGAGCGGGAGAGAGAGAGAAGGAAAGGGTACCAGCACACCACAGAATCAAAAAGAAAGGCAGGAAAGATAACTCTAGAGAGAAGATAAGAAAGAGAGAAATCGGGAAGAGATATTCATTGGCTTAGAGACCGAGCGAGGCGACAAGCGCCGACTTCTCGCTCTGGTCGAGTGTCGAGAGGACGGCAGTGAGACCCTGGAGGGCGCCCTGGCGGTCGTCCGAAGCGAACGTGACGATGCGGGAGGCGACATAGGCGGCCCGGATGTGGGAGACACCCTCAGCAATGACAGCCGAGGAAGACTCGATCCAGGTCGCGAGGGCGCGATCGTCATTAAAGTCAACGTCCTTGGTGATGGAGAGAAGGGCATTGCGGCGCTCCTGGAGGGTGAAGTCCGGGTTGGCGGTCGCGATCTGGGAGAGGAGATGCTGAAGTGGGAGAAAGGATGAAAGAGTTCAGACAAGGACAAGCGAGCGAGAAGGACACTGGTTCAAGTTCTCACCTCCTCGTCAATCCTCCTGCGGAGCCTCCAGTAGAAGAAGCGGCGGGACTCCCTCCAGACGGCGCGCTTGGCGCAGCCCTTAGCCTCCATGCGTCCGACGCGGTCGTGGAGATCAGCGTAGAGGTTGGCAATGCCGGCGTACGTCGGCGCGAGGAGCTTCTCGCGCTTGGCGAGCTCCTCGCCGGCCTTGGTCCGGTCCTCAGCCGAGAGCGAGGCGTCCTCGGTCGCCTTCTTGAGCTCCGGGTACTTGGAATCAAGGCGGTTCATCATAGCGGCGATCTTGTCCTTGCGGAGCTTGATGGCGACAATGGCGTCGGGCTCTGTGGTTGGGGGACGAGGGAAGGGGGCCACGAGGATCAGCGGTTGCTTCGCCTCCGAGACAGACGACGAAGGGCGAGGACTCACCAAGAATACCTCCGCGGGACTCGACATCGGCGTACATCTCCATCTTGGCGTCGTTAATGGTCGGGTCGAGGACAACCCAGGCTCCACCACGGAGCTCTCCGTTGGGGACGATGTAGATAAAGATAGGCTGTTTGAAGCTTGAAAGACCGTCGACGATCTTGGAACCCTGCTTGAGGATCTCATCGTACATGTCCTGCTGTCCTCCAGAGAAGCCGCGCATGTTGGTGAGGAAGATGAGCGGGAGACCCTCGCGGTCGATGTCGTTGATCGCCTGGGCGGTCTTGTACGCTGAGTTGGGCGTCCAGACCTGACCAGCCTCCATGATCTTCTGCTCGAAGCCGGAGGGGTTCGCCGGGTCGGCGGGGACGACGCGCTCGGTCGTGCGAGCTGGAGGACACGAGTTGGAGGAAGGCAAAGTCAGTCGCCAGAACGACGAAGAACGAGGTAGAAACAAGACGATACTCACTCTCAACGGCAATGACTCCCACAGGGATTCCACCGAGACGAGCACGACCACAGACGATGGTCTTGGCCCACTCGCCGAGGACCTCGAAGAACGAGCCCTTGTCGAAGAGACCGGTGAGTCCCTCGTCCTCCTGGCCCTCGATAAGCCAACGAGGGTCGTAGGGGCCTTTAGGCGGGGAGTAGGTGACGGGTCGGTCCCACGAGTCCTGCGAGGGCGAAATCGGGATGGCCTTGCCCTTGCGGTCCGGGACGTAGGCGAGCCACTTGATCACCTTGAGCGCACCGTCGAGGTCCGACTCAGCAATGAGGTGGGTCGTTCCATTGCGGGCCATGATCTGGGTGCCTCCAAGCTGAAGGTTGGAGGTGTAGACCTCGCGACCGAGAACCTTGTTGAGCGCCTGGGTACCTGTCAGGATGAGGGGGTTGCCCTCGACCTGGATTGCACGCTGACCGAGTCGGACGAGGTAGGCTCCAATACCGACAGACCGGGCGGTGACGAGCGAAATGGTGAAGATGCCCTCGTCGTACGCGCGCGAGGTCGCTCCGGCGATGAGACCCGAACCGCGGAGCGACTCGACACCGAGACCATCCTGGAGACCGACGATGTCGGTGATCCGGTGCCGGCGCTCGCCATCCTCCTCAATCTCCTCGGTGATGACGCTCGAGCCCTTCTTGGCGAGCGTGGCGAGCGTGTCCGGGGTAAGATAGAGATACTTGACACCCTTGAGCGGGTCAGCCGGGTCGACGAACGCGGCCTGGAAGAGGTTGAGAAGCTCCTCAGCGATGCCGAGGCGGGCACCCGAGTTGGCCGAGAGGTAGATCCGAGGAAGGCCGCGCTTCTTGGCGATCTCGGTCGCCTTGTAGAAGTAGTCGTCCTCGCGAGGGCCGAAGGAGCCAATCTTGAAGGTAATGTCATTGGCGATGACAACAACGCGGCGGCCCTTGGGATACTCGGGAGTGACTGAGAGCAAGGGAGGGTGGTCAGACGAGAGGGGCAAAAAAGGGCTGACGAGAAAGCGAGGGGCTCACGCATGGTGAAGATCCAGGCAACCATGCCGCACGAGTTGGAACCGGGAGGGCGATCGACTTCCTGGAGTTCGTTGTTCTCGTCAAGAACGAGCTCGGCGGAGGTCAGCGGCTCCGAGGGCACGCGGAGACCGGGGATCTTGGCAGCAGCCTCCGCCCACGCCTTGCGGAGCGATTGGACGAAGAGGTCCGGGTAGTCGTAGACGTAGGTCGTGCCGACAAGGTGGGCCTGGTACCGACGCGGCTGAAGCGAGTTCTTGGTCATGTACGGGTGGTTGACCGGCTGAAGGTGGAAAGGTCCGGCCTCGCCGATCGACTTGAGAATGGTCGCGCCCTTTTCGGTCTCGATCTCCTGGTAGGCGTGGTACTTGACGACAAAGCCTGAGACGTTCTCGATGCAGCACCGGATGGGCGTTACGTTGCCCTCGTCGTCCTCGAGGACCATGCGGATCTCGGCGGCGGTGATGCGGAGACGCCAGAGCCCTGTGAGGGAGAGAGGGCGATGGAGAAGGAGAAAAGGGAGAAAAGACAGTCAGTGCGAAGTATGAAGATGAGAGTAGGAAGTAACAGAGCCAAACGCACTGCGGCCGTGACGCTCGATGAAGCCGGCAAGGGCCTCCTGGACGTCATCGAAGTCGACAAGGACGTTGTAGATGAAGTTGATGCCGACGTGGTTGCAGTCGGCGTTCCGGGCGTCGGCACCGACGACCTCGAGGGCGTCCATGATATCCGTGACAAGACGGTCGCACTCAGAGATGAGGTACTCGGCGGTCCGCATCGACCCTGTCGCGACTGTTTACGGTCAGCGACAGAGAGTAATAGAGCAACAGAGAGCCTGGACATACCCTGAAGACGGCCGGGCCGAACGAGCGCGCGAATGAAGAAGCGGACGTCGGAGGAGTTCTCCTTACCCTCGGCCTTGTAGATGTGAATCTGGCGGTTGTCGACAAAGATGGGCGTAACGTTGAAGTTGGAGAGACGTCCGAGCTCAAGCTGGCTCGCAAGAGCGGGCTCGATGTTACGAATCTTCTCCTCCTCCTTCCAAGGCCCACCGGGCGCCTCTTGCCTGTAGGTGAAGTAGGAGGGGTAGACATTCTGCCGGCAGACGAGGAAGGTAACACGACGGATGCCCCGCTTGTTGAGCTCGGCCGAGGCAGCCTCGACGATCTTGGCGATCTCGATCTGCCAGTCGGCGTCGGGCATGTCGTCAGCCGACTCGAAGGCGCGGATCGCGACGTTGAGGACGTTGTGCATCGCGGCGTCCTTGCCGTAGCGCTGGGTGAGCTCTTCGGCAGTTTGCGCCGAGTAGTGAGAAAGGACATCGCTGGCGGGGGGAGGAAGGGAGATGAGGTGTCAGCGAGGGGGCAGAGGAAAACATTGAAAAGAGCGAAGAGGACCCACCGGAAGCCAGCCTGAACCTCGGCGAGGTTGTTGAAGCTCGTCATGACACCCGTACGGAGAGGCTCCGTCTGGGACTGCTTGATCTTGTACGTGAGGTCCGACATGGAACCAACGCGGTAGACGTCCCGGGTCGAGTCGACGCGAGGAGTCGAGGCCTCGGGCGTCGTCTGGTTGAGCTTGAAGCGCCAGATGATGGCACCCGCAGCGCCATGCTCGCCCTCCTCGTGCTGGATGTCGAGGATGCTGTACTCGCGGTAGCTGAGGAGGAGACAGAGCGTCAGTCAAGGCTGAGTCGAGGAAAGGGGGAGGGGATCTCGGCCATTACTTACGCGCGAAGGACGTAACAGGTGAGCGCGGCAAGGACAATCCAAGGGTCGTTGTGCTTGAAGAAGGACGAAAGGACGTCGTAGACGGTGAATCGCGAGTTGGAGAGCTCGGCAAGGATGTCGATCGAGGGCGAGCGGTGGCCTCCTCCGCTCTCGCCGTAGTACGATGTCGTGACCGAGGCAACGAGAATCTTCTCCATCTGGAGACGACGCTCCTCGTACGAAGGGAGCGAGCTTGAAATGAGGATCTCACGGGCTTTGAGCGAGACCTTGGTCGCCTGGGTAAGCTTGGCGGGCAGGTCGGCGAGCGACTTGAGGATCTGCTGAAGCTGGGCTCGCTCGTTCTGGTGAACGAGGCCCGAGGACTTGACGTGTTCGAGAAGGGAAAGGATGAGCTTGCTCCGACCAGCGAGCCGCGAGTGGGAGAGGACGAGCGCAAGGACGTCGTTAAGCGAGTCACGCTTCTCGTCACGGAGCGTAAGGACGACGGCCTCCTCGGAACCCATGGCAAAGATCGACTCGACCGAGAGGTACTGCTCAAGGATCTGGGAGAAGATGAAGGCCGCGTAGCCGGAGGTACCGCCGACATTCTTGCTCGCGAGCTCTTGAATCGGCTGGACCTGAAGCCGGATCGTCGTCTTGTCCTGCGGGCGGGCGTTGTCGATGTAGCGCTCGATCTGCTTGAGGATCTTGGTCGCAGGGAAGTCGGCGCCATCTTTGGCCTGAGCCGAGGAGATGGCCGCGCGAATGTCGTCCTCGAGATCCGCGGGCATGCGGCCAGAGAGAGTCGAGAGAACCGACGTGGCCTCGCCGAACGCGAGCTCCGGGTCCTGGAGGATCTCGAAGAGGGACCTGAGGATGGCCGACGAGGCGTCCGACTCATATCCGTTGAGGATGGCGTAGATTGAGTCAAGCTGGGCCTGAAGCCGTTGGTGGGGCTTGGTGCCAACAACATTCGGGAGGCCCATGTCCGGGAGAAGGCCCTCGAAGGGGCGGGCCTTCTTGACACGCGAGGGGTCGTCGAGCTGGAGGATACCGATGATGGCTCCCGGATCAACGGTGACGCCGACCTGCTTAACGAACTGGACGAGACCAGCCTCGGCTGCGACGAGCGGCATGATCATCTTCATGACCTCGATCTCGGCATAGACGTCGCCGGCATTGACGTGGTCGCCGGACTCGACGAGGAACTTGACGAGCTTGCCGGGCGAGGGCGACCGGAGCTGAGTCGGGTCGTTCTCCTGCTCGATGAGGCACGTCTTGGCATCGACCTGGACGCGAAGCGTGCCGACGTCCTCGCGCCAATAGAGCGTGTGGGACCGGCCGTCGAGGAGAACGAGCATGCCGCCGTCGGCGAGAGGTCGGATGCCAACGATCGTCTTGCCGCCGTTGACAAAGATCCGGTACGTCGTCTCCGACCCACGGGCGGCGGTGAAGTTGTAGCGGACGCCATCGTAGATGAAGTCGAACGAGAACACCGTCTTGAGCGTGTCCTTGGACGGGACCTGACCCTTGTCGAGGATCCGACGGTACTCGGCCCAGCAGGCCTCCGAGGCAGCGTGTGCCTTGACGACCGCTCCACAGATAACAGCGAGGTTCGTGTCGGGCCGCTCCGAGGTGAGCTTCTTGGAGATAAGGCCGTCGAGCCAAGCGGTTGTGATCGTGTTCTGCTCGAAGTCGGAGGTCTCGAGGAGAGTGATGAGGCTGGAGGCAGCAAGGAGGACATCAGTCTTCAGAAGAGGGTGGCAGAGGGAGGGGGGAGAGAGAGGAGAGAAAGTATGGGACGCACTACTCGACCGTGGTCCGGAAGTCTCCGCGGATCGAGAGCTCCTTGAGGGCGATGACCATGTTCTTGCGCGCCGTGGGACGGTCTGAGCCGTAGGCAAAGACGTGTCCGAACTGCGAGTCGGCGAACGAGTGGATACCTCCGGCGGCTCCGACCGAGAAGTCTGGGTGAGGGAGGGGGGAGACAAGGTGAGGTCAGCCTCTTGCCATCACCCGCTCACATAAAAGGGAGGCCACTTACAACCCCAGACGTTAGTGTTAGACCGGAAGTTGAGCTCCTGGATGTCTCCTCCCGAGGGCTTGAACCCGTCCTCCGGGTTCTCCGAGGTGATGCGGCACGCGACGACGTGGCCCTTAGGCTTGGGCTTGCGCTGAACCTGGACAGACTCCGGGTTGACGAAGTCAAAGTCGATCTCACTGGTGGTGTGCGGGTCGAGACCGTAGAGAGTCCGGATGTCGCGGATCTGGGAGAGCGGGATACCCATCGCGATCTGGAGCTGAGCCGCGGGGAGGTTCACGCCAGAGACCATCTCGGTTGTCGGATGCTCGACCTGAAGACGCGGGTTAAGCTCAAGGAAGAAGAAGGAGTCGTCGGCGTGCGAGTACAGATCTAAAGAGAGGGGAGGGGGGTCAGCAAGGGAGCGGCTCTGCTTAGGTGGTAGGGGCCGACTCACACTCGACGGTTCCGGCCGAGACGTAGCCGACGAGCTTGGCGAGCCGGACAGCAGCCTTCTCCATCTCCTCAAAGCGCTCGGCCTTGGCAATCGTGACAGGGGCCTCCTCAATGATCTTCTGGTGGCGACGCTGGACAGAGCAGTCACGGCCGAAGAGGGAGATGGCGTTGCCGTACTGGTCGGCGAGGAGCTGGACCTCGAGGTGACGAGCCGAGCCGGCGAGGGCCATGATGAAGATGGGCGAGCCTTGCGAGCAGAAATCGTCAGTGAGGGCCTCACCTGAGAAACAGCCGGGCCAGCCGACTCACCAGGGACCTCGGCGGCGACGGCGTGGAATGACTGCTGGAAGGCCGCGCGCTCGTGAACCATACGAATTCCCTTTCCTCCACCACCCTCGGAGGCCTTGATCATGACCGGGTACCCGATCTTCTCGGCCCTGGCCTCGCCGTCGTCAACCGTCTTGACGCATGCATCCTGGTAAGGGCCGTCGGGGACGGTAACGAAGCCCTGAGGCGACATGACGGTGTCGGTGATACCCGTGCCGGACCAGGGCATGCAAGGCACCTGAGCATGCTGAGCGACGATGGTCGACGAGATCTTATCTCCGAGCGAGCGCATTGCCGAGCCGGGGGGTCCGATGAAAACGATCTTCTGCTTGGAGGCCGCGAGCATCTCGGGAAGGCGAGGGTTCTCCGAGGCGTGACCCCTAGAAATGACGGCTGTCAGCGGGAGGCACAGATCCAGGGGAAAACGCTCGGAAAACAACGACGCACCATCCAGCCCAAACAGCGTGGACACCTGCCCGCTCGGCGACGTCAACGATGAGGTCGACGTTGGCGTAGTTGTTGTTGTTGGTGCCGCCGGGAACCTCGACGAAGCGGTCAGCCATGCGGATGTAGTCGGCGTTGACCTTTCTGTGAGATGGTCAGGTGGGGCCGGCCGGGTCAGCCCGCTGAAAAGAGAAGAGATCTCGCTTCAAGGGACAGGCACGAACAGGTCTTCCGGGGTCGCCATCGCAGTGAATTCAACGGCGCGCTCGTCGCCAAAGGTCTCGTAGCACCATTTGCGGACCGAACGGATCTCCTTGACAGCGGCGATACCGTTGTTGGCGATGAGGATCTGACGGAAGGAAAGAAGGTCAGCAAGGGGGGCCGGTGGGAAAACATATAAAGGGAAAGCGGGCGAGCGACGGACCTTGCTGATGACTGAGTGTCCGCCGTGGGAGCGGACAAAGTCCGTCACCCGTGATGGGGGGGCATTCTCGAGCGAGTTCCCACCTAGAATGGCGAGGAGGAAGGGAAGGAAGAGGGAGGAGGAGAGGGGCGTCAGTCGATGCTCACTCAAAGAGGAAGACAGACAGGTGTGGGGCGGGCGCCTAGACCATCGAATAAATGGGGCACGACCCGAGGCCGCCCACTCGTCGTCGCCTCGCCCGAATTCACTTAGCCCAATGACGAGGCCGTGAAGACGTCGGGCAGAGCAAGTAAGTCGTCGCCATCTGCTTCTCCCAGGGGAGAAGCAGAAAGGAAGATCAAGTGAAGGGAGAGACCGAGCAATGAAACGGTGACGGCGCGGCAGGCGAGCCGAGCGTTCCCCAGCCCAAAAACGACGGGGGACAGCGGCGGCGGACAGCGGCGCGCGGGTGGGAAATGAAGGGGAGGGGGCGACAGGCCGGCGTCGTCCTAACAGTCTCTCAGGCGCCGTGACTGAGTCCCCCCCCCTGGTCCTCAAGGGCATAGAAGCAGAGCCAGGAGCAAGGAGCAGACGCCCAGGGGGACGTCTGGGCCAGAAAGAGGCCCAGAGAGCAACAGGCATGCGACCATCGCAGACCTCAAGGCGAACGCCGAGCGCCGACAGCAGCGAGACAGGCAGCTGGATCTCTCGTCTGGAAGTCTCGTGTTCTCGTCTGGTGCTCTCGACTCACCAATGAAGTGCTGTACGTTGGCGTGGGCTCCGTCCATTCTATCGATGTCTGTCCAGTCGTCGGTCGTGGCGGGCGAGTTGGGCGTGGGGGGTGTTGGCCGGGGGGAGGGAGAGGACGAGGTGGAGGGAGCGACGGCGGGGAGAGAAAGAGGGCGTGAAGAGGAGAGACGGACGGGAGAGAAGACAGCTAGAGAGGAGGAGAGAGAGGACGAGGTTGTGTTGATGGGGAGATAGCGAGGAGAGAGGTGGGGGGTGGAGGTGAAAGAGGAGAGAGGACAAGGGCGAGGTAGGACAGTGAGCTTGGGGAAGAGGATCCCTGACCCGCCCCAACGCGCGTTCGATGGACCCCAGCTCCTCCCGCACGACCCGCCGAAGCCCGCCGTCTCCACTTTCCAGCTCGCCAGGGGAGAGCCACCGGCGGGGAGTGGGGAAGCTGAGAGGCTGGCCCAGCTGTCGGGCCAGCCCACTCACTCAGTCCGCATCGCGCCGACGCCTGCCTCTCGTTCCTGGCGGGACGCTTGCGAAGCGCGCGCGACAAGATGGAATGTAGAGATCTCGGTCGGCTTGCCCCATCGACGTTTCTCGGATGCATTCCCGAGCAGTGCTTGCTCCATGGACCTCCCTCAGACGCCATGTCTCGCTCTATGTCTGCGATCGGGGGGATCCGGGACTGGAAAACTCATTCAAGATAGAGAGCGATGGTGACGGCGCAGCACCGCCGACTAACCTGAACAAAGAAAACGAAACCGGACTGTGGTCTTCATCGGCATCGCTCCCTCTCAATCGTCCATCGGTCGGAGCAGGCAGATAGGCCCCCCACTCCCTCTCATCGCTGTGGCGTCGGAGCCGTGGGGATTCGAAGACAAGCGGTGACGTCCGGGACAGCGAGCTTGTCTCTCTCTCTCCGGTCGGTCGGTCCCCCAGCGGCTTGCGCTTTCTTCCACTTGAGTGAAGCCTTCATTCGAGCCCACGCGGGCTCGAGCCTCTTGCCGTTCTTTCTGAGTCTCCCTTCATCACATGGGCATAGATGACATCAGTGGGAATCAGTTAGGAATGTGAAGCCACCTGGTTAATGTGCGGCGAGGGCCGCCTGGGACCAATGTTTGGGGGAGTGTAGACACGGATGGAGAGGCTTCGCGCTGTGCGGGCCAGCGATTCGTGAGCGGGAACTGGAAAAACCCCATCTCCTCCTCGCATTATCATGTCCTGTCGCCCCAACTCTTCATCGATGGCAAAGGCACCTGGGTTCGATGCTTTATGTGTCTCACACGGCAACACCGAACTTCTTCTCTTGGAGTTCGGCTTTCGGCGGGCGGGCGCCGCCGCCGCAAGCTGAGTCTGACCCATGCAGGCAATGCGCAGCCTTCATTCCTGGCTGAAGATCTCTCATCTTCAAAGATTCGCCTGCCATGGAGAGGGACCATTGCGAATCGCAAGTCTGCAGCACGTTGCTTAGATCGAAAATCTTGCGTCGGTCTTAGTTGACACTCTTGATTGAATCACTGAGGCTTGTTTGCCCTATCCTCGAGTCCCCAGCCCCGAGTCTCCGAGGGTGAGCTGCTGGACGAGCGCCGAAGCCAGACTAGTCAGCTTTTGCTTTCGGTCGTTCGATACGAAGTTGCCTACTGGTCAGGACAGCACGAGAAAGGATGACGACGGGGAGCACAAATGAACCAGGAAAGGGATCAATCGCTACCAGGGGTTCGTGCGGGAAAGTCGGGCAAGGCCGTCGACCCCCTCCTCATCTGTCCCTCTTCTCTCGCACTACTAGATTCAACCACCACACGCTCCACCCTGTCCAGCAACCTTCCCAAACTTGAATACTTCATAAAGACAACCAAGCGCATATCTTCCCTTCGCTCGCCTGGCCCATCATGGCGGTCAGTGTACCTTGACTCGGCCGCTCACGCTTCTTCACTCGCGTGCGCTCGCTGACAGCCTTAGCTGCCTTTCTCCCCTTTCCTCAACCCGTCGCCCTCGTTTTCACTCGCTCATCTCGTCCTTGTGTCTTGCGTGCCCGCCCCTCATGTGCGCACAACTGTGTCCCACACCCTCGTCCACTCACTCTCATGCGCCTGCGGCCCCCACCGAATCCCCCTTCATTCATCGGGGCTTCGTTCATCCGGTGGCTTCCTCTCATGACCCTCTCTCTCGCGCCCTGACTCCTCGGATCCGGATACTCCCACGACTGTGGCACCTTCGCTTATTAGATTTCCCAGGGGCTGCTCGTACGTTTCTTCCTCTCTCGCCCTGTCGTTTATTATTATTTTCGTCTTCTCCCTGTCGCCTCTTTTTCCTCGCTTACTTCCTTCGCGCGACGAGTCGGTCCGAAACCGAATTTACTGCTCCTTCAAGCGCCATGCCCTCCTGTCCCATCATCCACTTGCTAACCCTGCTTGATGCCCGTCGCTGCAGTTGGCCATCTTGGCGGTCGCCATCTTTATTGTCATCCTCGTCATGGCTGGGGTGCGTCCACACTCGCTCTCGCCCGCTTGCGTTCCTTCTTGGCTCTTCTTGCCGCTAGGCGCCCAGCGCCCAGCGCCCACACACACACACACACTAGCCTCGCCCCGCCCGCTAGCTCTGTTCGCCCCCCCCCCCCCCCCCCCCCCGCCGCGTCGTCCTCCCCTCTCTCACCCACCCCTAAAGTTCCATTCGTTGACTAAGCCCACCCGTCTCAGACCCTCTTCACCCGCTGGAACGCTGCGAACCGGCGAGCATCCGCCGCCAGGCCCATACCTCTAGAGAGACGCACCAGCACCAACACCAGCAGCTGGCCGTTACCTCCTCGGACCAGTCCGAGGCCGCCACCGCCACCGTGGATGCGCGTCGCCCGGTGGACGCCGGAGGAGGAGACGCGCAAGTGGGCGACGGGGTATCTGAAGAAGAGGAGGCCGGGCTTGAGCGAGGTGCTAGCGCTGGGGTACGGGGAGCCGGTCGAGGGAGTCGAGGGGGAGGGGGAGAGCAGGGGGCAAGCAGCGATGGAGACGGATGTGATGGGTTGGCGACAGGTGAGCGCGAGCCCGTCGTCGTTCGTGTCCACGGGGAGAACGAGCTGCTGCTGCGCACAGGAGCGACGACGCTGACTCCGGCCCCTCTATCGTCACCCTGCTGCATTTTCAGCCCGTTGCTCTCACCACCCGTCTCCCCTCCCCCGTTCGACGGACCCGAGCAGCCCGGAGAGCGGCGAACTCCCCTGCGGCATTAGAGGCGCAGCAGCTCATGCACGTCACGCTCCTCATCGCGCTCCCAACCCCGCCGCCTTCACCACCAGCCCGAACACGCCTCCTCACCTCCTACCCTCTCTCCTCCTCCTCCACCACCTCCTCCTTCTCCCAGGATGCATCCACCTTCGAGCCCCCGGAGGTATCCGACCTCCCCGAACTGGAGCTCGGCACGGCCACCCTCCGTCTCGACGCGCCGTTCGCCTCCCTCGGCATCCCACACGAATGGGCTCGCGCCTCCTTACACGCCTCGACGAAGAAGGCGAAGAGGGAGGAGGCGCTGCTGATTGCGACGGCTGCGAGGGGTCCACCCCCGACGTCGGGGACGAGGCATCGACCGCGACCGCGGCCGGGAGGGCCAGCGACGGCGACGGCGACGGCCTCAGCCTCAGCCTCGGCAGCGACCCAGACACAGGTGGGGGGGACACCACCGACGAGGTGGGCTCCAAGGGAGCCGCCGCCTCAGCCACCGGTGCAGGGGACGGGGCTGAGGACGCGCTTCCAATGAGGGGGGCCTGCAAAACGGGGGTTGGCGTTCGTTCATATTTCGGTCTTCTCGTCGGCTGCTCAGCTCGCTCGACTCGGCTCAGCTTGGGCGCCCATTCATTCTCTCTCACACTCCCCCCCACCCCATTCATCGATTCAGATCAGCTCCTCCCCCGGCCGCCCCTTCTCCTCTGCCTCGGCGTCCACACCCGTCCAATCCTCGCCGTCGCCGTCGCCGTCGCCCTCCCCCTCTCGCGCCTTGCCGACGAGGTCCACTCGATGAGCCGGGACCCACTGGATCGCCAGATCGTTGAACACGTCGTTCGGCGGGAAATCTGGTGGCAGGGGGTGCGTCTCGAGATGGGGGACTGTTTATCATTATTAAAATAGAAGACAACCAGTTCAATTTTGTTTTTTTTTTAAGAAAAAAAAAAAAAGATCAATCATCAAGTCAGCCTCCCTCCTTCCCTTACCCACACACACACACTCTCTCTCTCTCTCTTTCTCGATCGAAAGAAAGAAAGAAAGCGGACGCACCGATCTTCAGAAGCGTCGGCGCTCTCCGCTTCAACACCGACTCCGGTTCTCGAACGACATAGCCCTCGAGATCGTTCGCGAGGAGGACGACGCCGTGGAGGGCGGATGGGGACCAGTTGGAGCGGAGGTAGTTGTGGTAGAGCGTGCGGGGGCAGTGGGGGAGGTACGCGAGCGTCGTGGTGGTGGTGGGCGGGGGGGGTGGGCCGGTGGGGCTGGAAGAGGAGGAAGGGGGTGGCGGCGGGGAGGGTGGGAGAGAGGGTGCTGCGGTTGAGGAGGAGGACGAGGGGATGGTCGTTGTCTCCGTCGACGAGGAGGACGCGACCGGAGAGGTAGGAGTAACAGGGTGGGCTCCATGCTGGAGAGAAGTGCCTGCCTGTCAAGAGGAGACGGCGGAACACAAACGAACGGGGGAGGGGGTTAACGCACCGTGTTCGTCTGAAGGACGATGAGGTTCTCGGCCTGGAGGAAGGCATGATCGAGCGCGTTGAACGCCGGGTCGTAGATCTCGACGGTGGTGATCTGGGGAAAATGCGAGACACTTGTCAGCTGTCGAAACAGTGAAGACGACAACCACGACGAAACGACGCCGCCGCCGCGCCAGAGACACCACCGACCGACCGACCTGGAGGCGTTGCATGAGGTCTGCGAGGAGAAGCCACTGGAACTGGGCGATCCGGGAGCTCTCGAGCGAGCCAAGACCAAGGCAGAGGATACGGTTCGGTCGGGGGAAGTCTGGTCGGGCGAGGAGCTTGTCGAGAAAGTCTGACAGAGAGAATGAGAGAGACGCAGAGACGTCAGCCATGTGAGACGAGAGGAAAGAGACAGGCCAACGACGCACCTCCCCAGAGCGGCCACCACGCGCCCTGCGCGAGCGTCGCCTTCCTGCCCTTGAGCGTCCCTCGGAGCCGTTCTAGCCGTGCGTCCAAGTCATGCGTGCTGCCCCGCCCTCCCGCACCGCCGAGGACGTCGCCGTCGTCGGCGTCGGGTGCCACCGTCTCGGAAGCCTTGAGGCCGCGGCCCTTGCGGTGCTTCTTCGCGCGCGCCCCAGGCGCCTTGGTGGCCGTCTGGTAGCGGATTGTCGGGCTCGGGGAGGCCGAGACCCTGGCGAAGCCGTCGGCGTCGGTCTCGAGCTTCTTGGGCGGCATGGTCCAGTGTCAGCCGAGGTTCGAGGAGAGAGAACGGTTGGACGCGACGAGGACGAGAAGAAGGCCGGCCTGCGGTCGGACCGACCGACCCCCTTGCCCAGCGCGTGTTGCCGCTGAGATGAGGCAGGGCGAGGAGAAATGGACGCTGTCGAGCGCAGTGCAGCCCATGCCTGGGGGGAGGAGTGCGAGTTGTGCTGAGGAGGCAGATGGCGCCTCTGCTGCGGGCGGGCGGGCCTGGATGTGGATCGGCGCGCAGCCAGTCCCTCTGAGGATCGCCGCATGCCGCCGAAGGCCCACGCCTGCGATCCAGCTGCTGGTAGGCGGCACACCCGCCTACCCACCAGCAGGCCCCCGCCGCCGCCAGCGCCTGGGCTGAGCCCCGAGCACCGGACGGCGTATGTTTGTCTGGGACGGCGGCGGGCGCGGCCAGGTGGCAGGGGCGGGCGCGCCGTCCCGGGTCGACGACGGCCGAGCGAGGACGCGCTGGGTTTCTCTCCATCGCCCACCCTCCCCCTTCCTCTCGTCCTTCTCCCCTCACCCCGCCGCCTTCTCTACTCTACTCTAGCACCAGTCCGTCTCCCTCGCGTCTCCCCCACCCCCCGCGCCCCATGCACGCTGCTGACAGGAGCCGGCCTCCCTCTCCGCCCTGCAACCCGCCTCTGCGATGCTTTTCGCCCGCGCCCCGCCCGCACGCGCGCCTGCTCTCCCCCCCCTTCCTCCGTCCCTCGGGCGCCTCTCCCGCCCGGCAGTGCGTGAGATCGTTCACATCCAGACCGGACAGGTCAGTGGAGTGCCCCCGAGCCCCCGCGCCGCCCAGGCCGCATGCTGGCCGCCCGGGGGCAGACGTCCGAGGGGACCAAGCGGAAGGACGAGATCGCTGACCCCGGCCGCGCCGTGTTTTGACCTGGCTCGACTCTACAGTGTGGAAACCAGATCGGTGCCAAGGTATGCTCCACCCGCATGCCCTCCCGCCCCCCCCCCCCGGACGACGGAACGCTGACAGGACTCTCCCATCGTCCGCCAGTTCTGGGAGGTCAGCCCTCCGCCATCTTCGCGTCGGAGGCCAAGGGGGGGAGGGAGAGAGAGCGTCCACCGACCTTGGCCCTCCTCGGCGCCTTCGCCTCCCCCGCCGTCTCGCCATGCGGGCCCTGTATGCTGACCCCCTGCCTCTTCTAGGTCGTCTCCGAGGAGCACGGCATTGGAGGTGACGGAATGTGAGTTGACCTGTCTCCGCCCGAGCGTCCCCGTCGCCCGCCCGCCCGCCCGCGCTGGCGGTGGAGCGCCTGCAACCATTCTCCTCCGCTCGCGCCCCCTCCCCGCGGGAGAAAACGACGCGCGTCTCTCCCTCGCGCGACGCGTAGCGCTGGGGCCGGCCGTGCTGGCTGGCGTGGAAGAAGCGTTGGCGAGGCACGAGAATGGGGAGGCTGACGCAGCCCGTCTTCCCTCCAGCTACAAGGGCAACTCGGACCTCCAGCTCGAGCGGATCAACGTCTACTACAACGAGGCGTCCGGTGCGTGTTGATCTCAGAAGCAAGCCGGCCGCCAGCCCCCGCTGATGTCCCGTTCCTCCCTCCTCCTCCCTCCTCCTCCCTCCCTCCCTTTCGCATCGTCGCTTATCGATTCACTCTCCTGCTCTGGTCCTCTTCGCCTTCGGCCGATCTCCTGGTTCTGGCTGGCATCTGCGCAACACTCCGTCTCCCCGCCCCCCTCTCCTCTCCCTCCTCTTGGGACGCGCGCCCGCCCGCCGACTCCGCTCGCCCTCGGACCGCTCGCCTCATGCTCTCTCCTCCTTCTCCCCACTCTCGGGCCCCCTCAGGCAACAAGTATGTTCCCCGCGCGGTCCTCGTCGATCTTGAGCCCGGAACCATGGACTCGATTCGCGCTGGACCCCTCGGCTCGCTCTTCCGGCCCGACAACTTCGTCTTCGGACAGTCCGGAGCCGGAAACAACTGGGCCAAGGGACACTGTGGGTGCTCTCGCTTGCTCGCGCTCGTCGAGGGATGGCGCTGACTGCTGGCAACGCCCGAATTCTCTCTCACTACCCCCCTCCCCCCCGCAACAGACACGGAGGGAGCCGAGCTCGTCGACTCCGTCCTCGACGTCGTCCGCAAGGAGGCCGAGGGCACCGACTGCCTCCAGGGTTTCCAGATCACCCACTCGCTCGGAGGTGGAACCGGAGCCGGTATGGGTACCCTCCTCATCTCCAAGGTCCGCGAGGAGTTCCCGGACCGCATGATCGCCACCTTCTCGGTCGTCCCCTCGCCCAAGGTCTCGGACACCGTCGTTGAGCCCTACAACGCGACGCTCTCGGTCCACCAGCTCGTCGAGAACTCGGACGAGACGTTCTGCATCGACAACGAGGCCCTCTACGACATCTGCTTCCGGACCCTCAAGCTCACGACCCCCACGTACGGTGACCTCAACCACCTCGTCTCGGTCGTCATGTCGGGTATCACCACGTGTCTCCGTTTCCCCGGTCAGCTCAACTCGGACCTCCGCAAGCTTGCCGTCAACATGGTCCCCTTCCCGCGTCTCCACTTCTTCATGGTCGGATTTGCCCCGCTCACCGCCCGCGGCTCGGCCCAGTACCGCGCCGTCACCGTCCCGGAGCTCACCCAGCAGATGTTCGAGCCCCGGAACATGATGGCCGCCTCGGACCCCCGCCAGGGTCGCTACCTCACGGTGGGTGTTGGCTGAGCTGGGTCAGCTTGGATGGAGCGCGCGCTCTCAGTACTGATGGTCTCTCTTCCCCTCTTCCAGGTCGCCGCCTACTTCCGCGGAAAGGTCTCGATGAAGGAGGTTGAGGAGCAGATGCAGAACGTCCAGAGCAAGAACTCGGCCTACTTCGTCGAGTGGATCCCCAACAACGTCCAGACGGCGCACTGCGACATTGCGCCCCGCAACCTCAAGATGTCGGTCACCTTCATCGGCAACTCGACATGCATCCAGGAGATCTTCAAGCGCATCGGCGACCAGTTCTCGGCCATGTTCAGGCGCAAGGCCTTCCTTCACTGGGTGGGTTTGCGCGCGAGCGCGCGTGTGTGACAGACTAGGGCTCCACGCTAACCCCGCCTTTTTTTTTCTTTTTTTTTTCTTGCCACTCACTAGTACACCGGTGAGGGTATGGACGAGATGGAGTTCACCGAGGCCGAGTCGAACCTCCAGGATCTCGTCTCCGAGTACACGCAGTACCAGGAGGCTACCATCGAGGACGAGGGCGAGGAGTACGGTGACGAGATCGACGTCGAGCAGGAGGCTTAAGCAGTATCTTTCCTTCTCCTGCGTTTCCTAGATCCTGTCCCTTCTTCTTCCTCCGTATTTGCACCAATCCTCTCGCACCTCTCGCTCTCTCACAATGACTTCTTCTCCTTGGGCCTACTCTGTCTGCTTGAGGAGACGGGGGCTCTCTCGCTCCCCACCGGGGAGGGTCTCCCATCTCGCTCTCGCTCCTCGCTCTCTTCTCTGCTTCTTCCCTTTCTTTTCTTCTCCCCCCCCCCCCCCCCCCTCACTTTATCCCTTCCATCTTACGCTCTCCCTCGCTCTCCCTATTAAACCCCTTCCTTTTCTCTCCCACGATGACCCTACGCTCGCTTCTCAACTCCTGTCGCGTTCTGAAAAGAAACAAAAAGAAAAAAAAAACAACTCGTGCCATCGTGCGACCTGCTAGCGGAGCGAGCGAGAGAGCAAGCAAGCAAGGGAATCCTTACCCACCGAGTCACTCCCTCATCTGAGCCGTGGCCGCCGATACACCACCGCCTGCCGCTCCTGAACTTCGACCATCCACCCGCTCCCTCCCGTCTCCCCAGGGAGCTCCGGCCCCAGCAGCACCATCGTCGCCCGCACCGCCCGCTTGCGACACTTCACTGCCGAAGGCGGCCACGCCGGTTGCGTCGCGCCCGTCGCCTTGGCCCGCTGCTCCCGCTCCTCCGCGACATACGAGTCCTCGACGTACGTCGAAGGTGGGCTCTCGGCGACGATGTCGTCGTCGTCGTCGTCCTCCTCCTCCTCCATGTCGAGGACGATGACCTCGTCGACCTCGCCTCCCCCCTGTTCACCCGAGAAAACCACCCCCCCGTCCTTGTCGTCACGAGGGACGCACTCCCCTCCCTCCTCCTCCTCCTCCTCCTCCTCCACCCCAGCCGGCACCAGCGTCGTCCTCGCTGGCGCCTTCTTGCCGCTGCGGCTGCGCTTCGCCGAGGGCTTCCCTGCCGCAGCCCCCTTGCCATTCTTCCGCGGCCTCCCCCGGCCACGCTTGGCCGGTGGCAGCGGCGGCAGCGATGATGCCTCTCTCCTCTCCTCCTCGTCCTCCTCGTCCGCGGGAGGGATCGGCGGGTTCACCGCTGGCGGAGGGACCTTCCTCTCACCTGCCGGCTGGCTCGGGTCGAGGTTGAAGAGCGCGATACCTGGCTTGGTCTCGCTGAGCGGAATGGCGAAGAGGGGAGGAGGGGGTGGCAGGCAGCGATGCCCGGAGGAGGAGCAGGATGACGACGAGGAGACCCAGCAGACGGGCGCTCGTGGAACGGCGGATGAGCGGGCTGGAGCGACGAAGGCTGCGATGGACTGCCAGGAGGGCACGGCGGAGGGACGACGACGACGCGCGGGTTCGTCTGGGATCGCCGCGGCGGAGAACTCCTCGAGGATGCGGTAGGATCCTTGAAAACGTCGCGAGCAAACCCGCCGCCACCCCCACCACCATATCCTTCGTCAGCGACCAGTCTTGGCGTCAGTCAGGGAGCGGAGGACCCCTGGAACTCACTCGAGTTGCTGAACTGGCTCGCCATCCCGCGCAGACCCTCGCCGACGCCGGGCTCGGCGAAGCGGATGACCCGTCGCGGCTGCGGGCGTTCGTCGCCGGCATCCTCGTTGTCGGTACCGCTGGGCAGCAAAGGGAAGTGGAGATCGAGCCCCCACCACTCCCATTGGAGGACCCTGTGGTACTCGCGCGTGCCCGTGGGAGGGGTCTTCACACGCGAGGAATACTGCTGATGGGAGAGCAAAGTCGACTCGTTGTACCTGAGGGTGCAGTGAAAGGTGGTCTTCAGCCTGGGTTTTTTTTTGTGAATGCAAGGCCACGGATATGGGGAGACGCACCAGAAGACCCCGTTCACGGGTCCATCGTGAGAGAGGCGCGAGGAGAAGAGCGGTTGGTGGATGATGAAGGCCGGTTGACGGGAATCCTTGGAGGGTTTGGGCGGGGGCAGGCGCGGCAAGGGCCAGATCTTGACCGTTTGGTCGTACTGGGGAGAGAAACGAGCTGAGAAATTGAGAGACCGTTCTTGCCAGGAGACAGCAACTCACCCCAGAGGTGGCGAGAAGGGGCAAAGTTGGATGAAACGCCGAGGAGATGACGCCGTGGGCGTGCCCACCCTCAGCTTCGCCGGCCATGACACAGATGAGCGCATACCCTGCTCCACCTGACCCTATTGGGTTCGGGATGCTCTGCTTGAGCGGCTTTCCCTCGCCGAGAACGTTCCAGACGCGAGTGCTGTCGTCGTAGGAGGTGGAGGCGAGGATCTGTGAATGACAAAGTCCCCGAGGTAAGCGCAACAGAAGAGACATTCCAGGGCGTGACGCACGTGAGGATGAGAGGGATGGAAGGCGAGACTGTAGATGCTCTGTCCAAAGATGGGGTCGTCAGTGGGCCAACAGCGCGGGCCATCACTGGCTGGACACAAGGATAACGCACCTCTCCGTGTCCCGCGAGCGCGCGGATCGGCTCCGCCTCGCCCCTGACGTTACTCAGCCGCCAAACGTGGATCACGGCGCTTCGGCCTGCAAAGGCGAGGATAGGGACGAGCCTCACGGGATCCCACGACCAGGCGATGGCGTGGATGACGCGCTCGCTCTCGTCGCAGAGCTCGCTCTTCTCAGTCTCGTTCAAGATCATGATCAAATGCTTCTGGCCATTCGGGCGGAGCTGGAAGATGGAGACCTGGCGAGCACGCAGAAAATCAGTCTGGCGAGCTCATGATGAACATCGTCGAGCCAGGCCACCACCATACCCTAGACTGGGACGCAAGGGCGAGCAGCGACGCATGGTCCCGATGCATGGACCAGAGCGCGTGCTCGTACGGCGTTGAGGGCGCCTGGAACGGGAGGAGCCGGGTCGAGAAGGGCGAGAGAGCAGCCGCTGTCCAGACGTGGCCCTGGAGGAGCGTCGAGAGGAAGGAACGTCAGGAGGGGGGTTCGATGTCCGCCAACGGGTGCCGCCGCGCCCGTCGGCCGTCTCATGTTCGACGCGACGGGGATGCTCTCGCCGCCGTGCCAGGCTTGACCGACCTGGAGTGGGGAGAGGGTCTCGACCGGGCTCGACGCGGATCTCTCAGAGTCCATTGAGAAAGGAAGATGGGCTCCTCGCCGGTTCGCGCCGCGACTGGGCGAGGATGATGGTCGTTGAAGGGCGACGCAGCGAAGAGTCGAGATCCATAGTCGCCGCCGCCTCGACGCACTCTCGACGCGTCCTTCACCTCAGTCTGACCACCCGTCTCCCACCACCAGCCTCCCATCATCATGGCCCACGTCGTCACGCCTCTTGACCAGCCCTCAACGTACAAGGACTCTCAGTCCTCGGTGCGTCCCTTCGCTCGGGTGCCCTGCGGGTTCGCTCGTCTGTCTGAGACCCCTCCCTCCCTCCACACCTACCCGCCCAACTCCAGCTCGACCGACAGAAGGAGCGCGCCCTCCTCGACAAGTCGACGACGCTCTACGTCGGCAACCTCAGCTTCTTCACGACCGAGCAGCAGATCTACGAGAGTAAGTTCAGCGCTGCCTCCCCTGCGCTGTGCACTCCAGCCTGCCTGTCAAGCCTTCTTCCCGGCTCACTCACCCACGACCGCTCTCGTCGGCAGTCTTCTCCAAGTGCTCCGAGCCGCTCGAGGGAGGAGGCCTCAAGCGCATCATCATGGGTCTCGACCGAGTCAACAAGTGAGCGTTCGAACCTTTGCCTGCCATCCTCCGCCTTGCCACTCCGTTGACGCGTTCGTCCGTCCGCGGCGCCACACCTCCAGGACGCCCTGCGGCTTTTGCTTCGTCGAGTACTACACCCATCGCGAGGCACTCGCGTCGATGCGTTACGTCTCGGGCACGAAGCTCGATGAGCGGGTCATCCGATGCGACCTCGATCCAGGGTACCGGGAGGGCAGGCAGTTTGGGCGCGGCAAGAACGGCGGTCAGGTCCGTCATTTGTTCGCCTCGCGTGCACCTTCGAAGGTCTTTGGTTGACCCTTGAAACCTCCCCTCCCTGCCGCGGACCCACCCAGGTCCGAGACGAGTTCAGACAGGAGTACGACGCTGGACGCGGAGGTTGGGGCCACCAGCGGGCTCTGGCGGAGAAGGAGGAACAGGACCGTCAGCGGGAGGCCATGCAGTTCGAGGTCTACGCCGGTCGCGAGGGAACGGGTATCAACGGCGGAAGCGTCCCCCAGGGAGAAGGCGCCGATCAGAGTCAGTGCAGGGTGCCAATACTCACGAGGTGGCGGAACGAGGGGAGAGGAAGGCGGTGGATGACCTGGACCTGTCTAACTGACTCTTTCGCCCCCCCCCCCCCCCCCGACATCATCAGTGCTCGCTGGATCTCGGAAGCGCGACCGGAGTGTGGACGACGAAGACGACGATGGACCTCGGGCACGAGAGGTGTGTCCCTGGCCGCTTTTATGCCGGCGTGAGCGAGCAAAAGAGCTAATGCCTGCCCCTCTCTGCAGCGACGTGGCGAGGACGACGAGTGATTCCGATGGTGATGACGACCCTTTGTCTGTGCGACTGCGTACGCGCCCGAGTGAGGAAAGAGAGAGACATACAGAGAGAGCAGCTCTGTCCAGACTGGCCGTGCTCAAGAGAATGTGACAAGGCAATCATTGCATCCACCCCCTCCCTCGATCCTTCCCTTAAACCCAAGCGATCGGCTTGCGAAGCACCTCCATGAGCTTGCCCTCCTCGGTGCCTGGGGCGCCCATGGGCGTGCAGTACTCCCAGCGGGCTGTTGTTGGGAGGGACACTGGAAGGGATAGATTAGATTGAGAGCGAAACAGTGGGCAGGATGGCAATAGCGACGCACTGAGAACGGACTCTATCCGGGCGCCAGGAGTCATGAGGCCGAACTGGGGACGAGAACCGTCAGCTTGCCCTATACACAACAGAAAAGAGAGGACCCTCACCTTCGTGCCCCGATCGTTGACGAGATTGAACTCGACGTAGCGGCCCCTCCGAAGCTGCTGCCACCGCTTGTTCTCGTCCGAGTAGCTGAGCGCGTGCCGCTTCTGGAGGATCGGCAGGTAGCTCGGGAGGAACGCATCGCCGACGTCGCGGATGATCTTGAAAACATCCTCCTGCGTCGGGCTCTGAAGGCCGTTGACGAACTTGGGGTTCGCCGAGGCGTGGATGATGGAGAGGTGGTCGAGGTCATCGAAGAAGATGCCTCCAACTCCGCGGGCCTCCTTGCGATGCGGAATGTAGAAGTACTTGTCGCACCACCGCTTGAACGCCGGATAGTAGCCCTCGCCCGAGGCGTCGCACGCAGCCTTGACCGTGGAATGGAAGTGGACGGCGTCCTCCGGGAAGAGGTACGACGGCGTGAGGTCGGACCCGCCGCCGTACCAGTAAGCGAGCGGCTTGGTAAGGTCCCTGGGGTCGTAGACCTCAAAGTAGCGGCAGTTCATGTGGACCGTCGGCGCCTTAGGGTTGTGCGGGTGAAGGACAATGGAGATACCGCACGCCGAGTAGGGAAGGTGTGCCTGCGGGTCGACCGTGTCGAGGACCGAATGGTCCGTCTTCATCTGGGCGACGGCCCTTGGTGGGAGAAGGCCGTGGACGATCGAGATGTTGACACCACCTTTCTCGAGGACGCGACCATCCGAAATGACACACGAGATGCCCTCGCCGCCGTCGTTGGGCCGGACCCAGGAGTCATGCACGAACGATGCCGGCGTCTTGTGGGCCGCCGGGCGACCGCGGGAGAAGCTATCGAGCCAAGACGAGGCTGTCGGGGCGGGCGTGGCCGAGGCAGAGGCCTCGAGCTCGTCAATGGCTGTCGTGATGGTTGTTTGGAGGTTCTTGACGTAGTCGACCATGGCCTCGTACGACGTGGACTGAGGAAGGTCAAGTACGCGTCTGTCAGGGCTGAGCAAGCGCGAGGCGGCGGGGCGGACGGCAGCGTGCTGTATGCGATCCCATCTGAGAGATGTGGTGAAGCCAGATCGACGTCCCAGTGTCGACCCGGAGCCGTACTCGGGCTTCCGGGCAGGCAAGCGAGCAATCGACGGGCAGAGTTCGATCATATGCGCGCTCGTCCACTTGTGCGTCCCTCTCTCATCTCGCTCAAGGCTTCCCTTTCTCTCTCTCCTTCTCTTCTCAAGCTAGCTGATTCGAGAGAGAGACTCACGATGGGGACCTTGATGGGCTCCGAGGGGGGGGCGGGGATGACCTCGGCGGGAGCAACGACGGCGCCAGCTGTGGGGGCCGCAGAGCCGGCCGTCGCGCCCACCGTCTGGGGCAGAGGAGTTCCCTGGGCCTAAAGATCGCAGACAAGACAAGAGTCAGAAGAACGGACGATTTGAAGCCACACATCGTCGTCGAGGAAGGTACCGAGAGCGTCCAGAAGCAGAGGCCGGCAGCAACGAGGCCTCCTCCAATGAACAAGGGGGCCTTGGAAGAGGACGGAGGAGGAGTCGAAGGCTCGGGGTTCGCGCTGGAGTAGAGTCGAGGGCTGCCAGCAGCGAGCCGGACAGCTGCGATCGAAAGAAGGTGGTGAGAGAGCTCGTCGTCAGGACAGACCGAGGATCGCGTGCAGAAGGGCAAGGGCGAAGTCCGCACCTGGCCTTGCGAGCGAGACGGAGACCCCCCTGGAGCGAAGGGCGATGCGGGCGAGAGACATCGGTCGAGAGGGAGGAGCTAGCTCGAGTCTAGCTTGGTGATAGTCGTTGGTGAGAAAAGCAAGAAGGCTCTCTGACGCGGTGAAGTCCGGCCGGCGACGATGTCCGCGTGGCCGCCCGCCCATGGACGGCGACGTCGCGTCGGCTTCTTCTCCCCTCGACCGCCATCTTCCTCGACCGTCCAGAATGCTGTTGCTCACCCGTTCATTCGCCCTCATCTCCGGCCACCGCCCCTCGCGCGACATCGAACGACTTGTCGGCTCGGTCCAAGCTGCCTCGAACACGATCTGTGCCTTGAGTCATCCCTTAGCCACATCGAGCACCGGGGCAAGATGCCTGATCTCGCATATATCTCTGGATGAAGCGACAGCGCTCCGCACCCCGAGCCATCTCATCACACGAGGACCTCACTTCTCTGTCCCTTCTCCTCTTCCCGGTGCTGGCTTGGTGGCCTGATCTTCTGCCGAGAGTTCAGGTGTGCCACCTTCCTCATCGCTGAAGCTCTCTCGTCCTGCAAGTGGGTGTGAAGGAGGGGTTGTTATAGGTAGTAGCTGGACAAAAGGACTCTTCAGTGCGTGTCATTTCATTGGCTGGCAATCAGGGTCGCATCTGCCTCGCCACTCTTCCCTCTGCCCCGTCCAGCTTCTTTTTACCGCCTGGGTTAGACCTCGGCCCTTCTCTCATTTGCCTCTTCCACCTGCGCATCTTCGGCCTGCGGCCCCTTCAAGCGCCCGCGCTCTGTCGATCGCTTTTCGGCCATGCCACCGCCACCCGCCTCGTTCAGCAGCGCTTCCTTCTCACTGGTCATTGTCCCTCACGTCGCATTCTTCCATCGCCTCCTGTTCACCACACCGGCCGTTACCGTTCTTCTTCGCCTTGGTCCATTGCCCGGCGTCGGCCTGTCGCTATCTACCCTCCCTCCGTTTCAGTCGACGTCCGGCGCCGTCCCTCCCCGGCTGCCTCGTCATCTAGCATTGGGACGACGGATGGCTCGCCACGGGGTGTTTTTGGAGTCCATCATTTAAAGAGCCGAACTGACGACCGTCACTAAGCCCATATCGGTGCGGTGGGCGCCTGAGCGCTCTACTGCGCCGGCTGTGTTGAGGCGGGAAGGGTTGATCCTTGCTTGGTAGCTGGAGGATTGTGTGATTTTGGTGTGACGATGATAAGCCATGTCTCTTTGATAACCCACAAGATGCGACGAGAAACAGGGCCAGAGCTTGCTGGAGTGCTAGACGGCCGGTCTCTACCTGCCAACGAGAAGGAGCCCGAGTCCTGGAGGGCGACTACTCGGTTGCTACAGGGAAGAAAGATCTCGACATGGGTTGGTGAATGTTGTCGTCGGTGGTTTTGCGAGCGGGGAAGTCCGGCTGGGGCCTTCGTCTTGCGCTCTGCCGACGGGACGCGGGGGAAGGCGGCTGCAGCCCTTCGCTCTTTAACCACCGCATCCTTGAACCGACCAGAGCTCCTCCCACCCTCTTCCCCCACCCAAACTCTTCCTTCCCGACTCCCTTACTCGCCCAGACAGCCAGCCATGGCCGCCTCGGAGCGCTCGCCCCTGCTGCCGACGTCTTGCGCCGACGACGCCGCCAATGACTCCTCCTTCTCGACCCGCGTCGGCGACGAGTTCGCCAACGACTTTATCGACCTTGAGGGCGGCCAATCGACGTTCTATCACGCCCTATGGAATGCGTTGGGCGATCTTGTGGGCACTGGACTGCTTGCTACACCGCTTGCTATTGGTGAGTTGTGGTGTCTCGGGAATGCGAGACGGTCAAGAACTTCCTCGGCGTCGTCCGTGCGCACACACACCTTGCTCGTCTCGCCTCGACTCCTCGCCTCGCCTCTCCACTCCTTTGTCAGATCAGAGCTAACAGAAGGTCGAATATCAGCCTATTGTGGTTGGTTTGTCGGTCCCCTGCTTCTGCTTCTTCTCGGTTTCATCACCCACCGCACGTGAGTCCTCCCCGACGTGTTCTGGCGACTAATCCAACGCGTCCGGATAGGCCGTCTGACATGCCATCAATGCCCTGGTTCAACTAGATTGCTCATTATGGTCGAGATGGCCCTTTCGAGTGGCGATCACACCTACGTTGGCATCATCTCCAAAGCATTCCAATCCAAGTCAGTCGTGCCCCTCTCTCCGTCGGTCGGACTTGGTCGTGCAGGCGCACTGTTGTTGACGGTGCAAGCGCTTTGTTTGTTAACGCTGGCTTCCAGGTTCAACATCAAGCCTTGGCTGTCTTCCATCTTCATCTTCGAAGTCGTCGCCTGGACCATTGCCCTTCTCCTCATCTCCGGCGACACCCTCAACGCCCTTCTCCCGCAACTCACATCGAACGAGTACAAGATCATCGCCGGTCTCGTCATCTTCCCCCTCACCTTCCTTCCAATGCACCTCATCTCGTACTCATCCTTCCTCGGCATCCTGAGCTCAGCCGTTCTCATCGCAATTGTCTTTATCAACGGCTTCACCACGCATGAGAGCCCCGGATCGATCCTACACCCGGTTGAGACGGACCTCTGGCCGTCCTTTGGGCTTCTCAAGTTCGGTGTCGCCACGGGCCTGCTCATGAGTTCGTGGGGTGGCCATGCTATCATGCCGAGTGAGTTGAAGGATGGATCTTGTAATTGCGCAGCCACATTCTGACTGGGCGACCCACTTGTCCTCTCCTAAAGCAATCATCATGGACATGAAGGAGCCGGAGAAGTGGCGCCGCCTCGTCGACGTCTCTTACGTGCGTGCGCCTCTCACCAATAACCGCATGCCTGATTGCTGACATATCGCACTTTCTTAACTTAGCTCATCGCCCTCGCAGCCAGCGGCGGAGTCGGTGTCGCGGGCTACCTCATGTTCGGCCGTGATTGCTCGGACGAGATCTCGCTCGACCTTGCTCGCTTGCCCGGATCCTCCATCATCCTCACCAAGCTCGCCGTCTGGATGGTTGCTGTGCGTCCTTCCACTATGGCCTTTTCTTTTTTCCTTTTTGTCTTTTTGATGTTGTTAGGAGGGACTCAAACTGACCTGGCTCATGCCCCACCCCAGCTTAACCCTCTTACGAAGGTCCCCCTCGGCTTGCGCATGCTCAACGATCTCACTGAGATTGCTCTTTCTATTGAGCCGACCCCGCGACCCCGGTTCGGCGGTCGCTCGCGCCGGACCACGCCCGCGTCGTCCCGGCCCTCGTCCCCGGCCCCTCCCAAGACGTCGTCTGCGTCGACCCGTTCAAGTGTCCGCTCGAAGTCGCGCGACGACACCATCATCCTCACGGATAAGGACCAGCTGGTCCTCACCGAGTGGCGAACCAAGGAGCGAGCCAAGGGGATCAGTCGGGTACTTACCCGTGCGGTGCTCATGTCTCTTCTCGTCTTTATCTCTAGTGTGTATCTGAGCATTTTACCTTCTGCATCTCGTGCCAGCTCTGACTCCTCCTTTCTCCCCATAGTTGCCTTCCCCTCCTTCGAGGCCCTCATGGGCTTCCTTGGTTCAGTCCCCGCCTTCCTACTATCCGTCATTGTCCCCATCCTCGGCAAGAAGTGTGTCGAGCTTGCCCTCGATCCCTCGGAGCGGTCCTCATCCTTCTTCGACCGAAGCCTCGACTGGGCGCTCGTTGTCGTTGGTGTTGTGGGTGCGGGGCTTGGATTTGCTGGAACTATGTTCTCGGATGCTAAGTGAGAGGTCGTCGTCGTCAAATTGTTATTTTTTTTCTTCTTCCCTTTTGGAGCTATCTCTCCTCCTCTCGCTCATTTTTATAACTGGAGAGGTAATCTTACTCTTCATAGATAGATTCACTCAACCGGAACCTCGTATAGATGAGCTTCCCTCCTTGAACTTGCCTGACTCGCATCTTCCGAAGAGCTCAATTATCGGAGCCCCATCTCCCTCCATCGCCTCTCTCTCCCTTCTTCCCTCCAGTCCCCCCCTCCCGCCTCAACGTTCTTGTTCTTCTCCCCCTCACGGCGCGGGACGACACCCAGCCCTTCCCCTGCACGTCGTTGCTCGACCTCGACGGGCACCACCAGTCCCCTCCCCCCTCCTCCCCCCTCTGCCTCTGCCACAGAAGCAGTCCTGCCCGCGACGCTGCCGAGGGCGGTCCCCTCGCCGGCCCAACCTTGCTTGAGAAGGAGGCGGTACCCGATGTTGCTCGATGGGAGGGGGACCGCGGCTGTTTGGGCAGGCGCTGCTGCCCGGACGGGTGGTGGGGGGAGGAGAGGCGGCGGCGGTGATGGGGCTTCGGACGTGGATGAAGGGTACGCCTGGCGACGGAGGGCAGCGCGATTCAGGTACTTTGGCGGTGCTGGAGAGGGATCGTTGGCTGCTGGGGAGGGAGGGCCTTCGGCGGACGAGGGGCTGGGCCGCAATCGTTTGGCCGGGGGAGGCGAGGGTTGAGCAGAAGGATGGGGCGGGGTCTTGAACGCAAGGAGCGAGTCCTTGAGTCGCTTGAGGCTCTCCTTTGGGTTGAGAGCGGGCTGCTTGGCGGCGGATGCTATGGTGTTGTTGGTGGCGGGGCGGACGATGGTCATTGATGATGAGGAGGAAGAAGATGCTGCGGGCGGGTCTGTAGCTGAAATAAGAGATGATGTTGGGATGAGTGCTGAAGTTGAGGTGAGGAAGCAGGTAGGACAAGGGAGGCCTGGATGAGGGTGGAGATGAACCTGAAAGAGAGTGCAGGGGGATCGAAGATCAGCATACTGTGCGCGTCTCAAACACGTTCTCTTTTTCGCTCTCGATTGACGCACCTCGAACTCCGTCGAGCCAAGCTTCAACCGATCCAGATGTTCCAGTTCCTTCGGTAAGCTCGCCACCTTCGCCTCACTCAACCTCATCTTCGTGAACCCGTCCCTCTTCTTCTTGAGAAACGTCCCATGCGTCGATCCCAAGTCCACACACTTCCAACCCCCTACCCCTGCCCCTGCTCCCGCCCCGGCTCCAGGCTCAGGCAGAGCATAATAGATGACCGCGTGAGCCCTGGATATCGCCATTTCCCTCAGCCGGATGTACCCCGTCGCAGTGGCCGTCGTCACGGGTTTGTCCCGACCGACGGTAAACCCATCCGGCTGGAGCGGGGAGAGCAGGGCGAGAGTATGGGCTGGAGGAAGGACGGTGGACTTGAGTCGAACAAGGCGGAGCGTGGGGGCTGTCGTTGCAGCGGTCTCTGAGGTAGTTGTTGATGCAGAGGGAGCGTTGTCGTCATCGGGAAACGCGTAGAGGGTCGGGTCGTCGTATGCAACGGGGAGAGGGCGTCGGGAGGGAGGGCCCTCGTTCGCCTCCTCTAGCTCGCCGTCTTCTAGCCCAGCAGTAGCATGAACCACAGAGGCGGAGGTTGAGGCGCCTGCTGCTGGCTCATCGTCGTCATCGTAGTTTAAGAAATCGGCGGCTGTCGGTCGTCTCAAGGAAGGAGGAGGAAGCGGAGGGGGAGGAGGCCGACGTGGGTGGATTTCTGGGGCCGCCGAAGTCGATCCAGGCCAGGGGAAAGGTTCCTCGTTCTCTGTCATGGTCGATGTAGGATGCCCGGGCGAAGGCGAAGGTGGCTGAAGGAATAGAAGGACGCGCGTTCCGCTTTGCTTCAGTCCAAGGCGCGTGAGTGGAGGCTTATGGGTCCATGCCTCCTGCTCTTTATCTTGTCTATCACTGACGTTCAACAAGGTGCTGCTTTAATCTAGTGTTCTATTAGAATGCGCATTACATCACCCAGACCCGTGGCCGATGGAGGACATCCAGCAGCTGGGCCTCTCTGCTCTCCGGCTCCACTGCTGGTCCTCGTCCTCCTCCCCCCCAAGCGACCTCCGCCGGCAGTCCCGCCAGCACGGCCTCAGCATTCGTCCCCGGCAGTTCCAGCGCAACATGCACTCCGAGGTCGTTACAGAGCATGAACTCTGCGTACCTCGCCCTCCTCTCCCTTTGCCACTCCAACATCTCCCTCGTCCAGGCCATTCCCTTCCGCTTCTCCACGATCGGAAGGTACGCCGGGAGGAAGCTCCGCCCAATGTCCGACACCAGCTCGAGCAGCTGACGTGCGCTCGGATGGTTGGGCTTGGTGCCGCGAGCCTCGTCCCCAGCCCAGCGCCTCGACCGAAGGTGGACGTCGCTCGCGCGATCGAGGTGGTCGAAGAGGATGCCGCCAACGCCTCGGCGCTCATTCTCTCGATGAGGGAGACGGTAGTACTCGTCGCACTGGACCTTCCAGGGTCGGTAGTAGCCCTCGCCATGGGCGTCGATAGCGCGCTTGAGCGTTGTGTGGAAGTGCTCAGCGTCGTCCTCATAGAGGTACGAGGGCGAAAGGTCCGCTCCGCCGCCCCACCAGAAGGCAAGTGGCTTGTCGAACTTCGCTGGGTCGTAGCACTCGAAGTACCGAAGCGAGAGGTGCGTCGATGGAGCGTTCGGGTTCCGAGGGTGGATTTCGACGGTTAGGCCGACAGAGTTATAAGGGACGGGAGTGGCGGGGACGTTGCCGATGCCGAAGAGCGCCGCGTGTAGTTCCCGGAGCTCGAGAATTGCTTCGGGTGGGAGGAGACCGTGGACTTGGGTGAGGTGCATTGAGGCGTTCTCGATGACGGACCCCGACGTGAGGGTGGAGATGGTGCCAGATCCGGAGGTGGAGATCGTAGAATTGGCGAGGTTGGCCCGCTCGTACGGCTCGGTCTTGCAGTGGGCGGGGCCGGCGCTGCCGTTTCGAAGGAACGACGGAAGGAGGGAGGACGAAGATGACGCCTCAATGGCATCGAGAGACGAGGTGATCTCGGTCTGAAGCTCTTTGAGCTCGCCGAGCATTGAGACAAAAACGGGTGACTTGAGAAAAGGGTTAATTCAGAATAAACCTGTACTATAGCTGACGATTGAAAGCGTACCATCGGGATCTTCAACGGCGGTCGGTTCTTGGCCCGATCCGCCAACGGGGCGGGGACAGTCGCGAACTCCTTGGGCTTTTCCGCCTTGGATCGCTCCTCGTCGGCGAGCGATTGGTAGATGCTGACGGGTATGGCCATGTTGGGTCCCTGATGGAGGAGGGGAGCGAGTGAGTGACGAGAAAGTGGAAACATACAGGAACAGGAGGAAACTGCGACGCACCATACCGGGGGAAGCCGTACCCGAGTACTGATCGACGAGGGCCGCAAACACACAGAACCCACAGCACCAGGCCATGATCCAGTACATGCCCGGTGTAATGCCGCGCGAGTACCACCCAGGCAGGATTCCAAAGAAGCCTCTGTTTGGCCGCTTTTCGACGGGGAACTGCGAGTAGTCGGCGTGCGGGATCGCGAACCGCCAGTACTGCTCGTACGGCGCCATCTGCTCTCGCGGGCCCGTGAGAATCCTCGGACCGATCTCGACGTCTCGGTAGGGATTCGGTGGGAGCGGTGGCGGGCTCTGGAGGAGCCGCTTGTACTCGTCCGGAGGGAGGTTGAGCGGGTTGTCGCCCTTAGGGTCGGCGAGCTCGCGCTCCTGCCGCTCCCGGTCGGCAGCATCGATGGCCGTTGAGGGTTTGGGCTTGGGCTCGGTGAAGTCGAAGGTGTTTGGGAGGATCGAGTGCGCTCGGCGGAGGGTGGAAGCCGTTCCTGTCCCTAGAGCGAGCAGGCACGACGCGTCTCGACCAGTCAGCCAGCGCGCGAGCGAGAAGCCATGGGGACGACAGGCGAGAGCTCACGGCTGAAGGACAAGGCGGCCAGACTGCTGGGCCTGCAGGTGGCCACTAGGGCCCTGTACATGAAGCGGGAGTCTGCGGAGCGTCTAGATGAGCGTTTGAGGAGAGGGGAGAGGCGAATGAGCGCAGAGGCAACAAGTCGGGTCGGCGAGCGACTCGGAACCTCGGCGCGAGTTCCCTTTGGCCCCTTCGCTCTCGCTCTCTTCCGCCTCGTGAGCAGCCGGAGACTACGACGCATGGCCCTCCTGTCGTCGTTCGCGGGCCACAGCGCGCGGATTTTGGAACGAGCCAGGCCTGGCCTGCTTTCCCGTCTGCCTCTTTCTTTGACCACCAACACAGCTCCCTTTCTTCTACTCGTCAACATGTCTGCCGCTCTCACTCACCCCTCGGTCGTCGGTGCGTCCGCCTACTCATTTATTTGCCTCGCACCTCGCTCCCTACTTCGTTCTGGTTCCTGACTCTCGCCTCGCCCGTCTGTTATGTCTTCGCCGGACAGACGGATGGTTCCGCGAGATCTCTGACCAGTGGCCCGGTGAGTGTTTGGACGTTCCTTTTACCCTGTGTTTGACGTCGACTGACGTTTGATCCTCGAATTTTCAGGCCAGGCCATGTGCCTCAAGTGAGTAGCACGCGCGGCCGACGGATGAGAGGAGCCTGGACTCGCGCGGGCCCGCCCTAACCCGCCCGAGCTTGTCTTCTTGCTCCTCCTCTCAGGGTCAACAAGATTCTCCACACCGAGAAGTCCCTCTTCCAGGACGTCCTCGTCTTTGAGTCGGCCACCTACGGAAACGTCCTCGTCCTTGACGGCGTCATTCAGGCTACTGAGCGCGACGAGTTTTCGTGCGTCGTCCCCCTATGGCTCGGCCTTCTCTTTCACACGTACATGTGCTTACTCGACCTTGCGCTCGCACCCGCAGCTACCAGGAGATGATCACGCACATCCCGATGGCCTCGCACCCTAACCCCAAGCACGTCCTCGTCGTTGGAGGAGGTGACGGAGGTGTCATCCGTGAGGTTCTCAAGCACGAGTCCGTCGAGTCCGTCGTCCTTGTCGACATTGACGAGGTGAATCATAGGCCGAGAAGAGGGCTCGAGAGGCATCCTGACTAACCGACCGCCACGCGTGTGGTTTCTGTAGGCCGTTCCCCGCGTGTCCAAGATCTACCTCCCCGGCATGGCCGATGTCCTCTCGCACCCGAAGGTCACCGTCCACATCGCCGACGGTTTCAAGTACCTCCCGACCGTCGAGAACACGTTCGACGTCATCATCACCGACTCGTCGGACCCTGTCGGACCGGCGGCGTCGCTCTTTGAGGCTCCTTACTTTACGCTCATGAAGAAGGCCCTCAAGGAGAACGGTTCGCTCTCGACTCAGGGCGAGTGCCTCTGGCTCCACCTTCCTCTCATCAAGGACCTCCGGACGATGACCAAGCACCTCTTCCCGGTCGCGGAGTACGCTTTCACGACCATCCCGACCTGTTCGTTGCGCATTTCTCCTTGTTGTTCATGCTCTGTTCCTGTCGTTGACACCCCCGTCTCCTTGCCATCTCCTTCCCCTCTTTCCCCTCTTTCCCCTCTTTCCCCTCTTTCCCCTCTCCCTCATCTCCTTCCTCTCTTCCTCTCCTTCATCTCCTTCCTCTCTTCCTCTCTTTCCCTCTCCTTCCCCCTCCGTCCCCTTCTCTCCTCCCTTCACAGACCCCTCCGGTCAGATCGGCTTCGTCGTCTGCTCCAAGGACGCCGACCGGGTCGTCTCCAAGCCCCTCCGTGAGGTCCCCAACTGCCGGTACTACAACTCCAAGGTCCACTCCGCTGCCTTCGTTCTTCCCGAGTTCGGCCGTGCCATGGTCGAGGAGGGCAAGGACCTCCTTACGGGTGCTTTCGCGGGTGTCAACACTTCGAAGCTTTCCGCTGAGAAGTAAACCTTCTTAAAATGAACTCATGAAACAAAACTCATTCCAATGGATCTATTCACAACCTGGCGTCCTTTAGAGAACGCTCTCAATCATGGTGATGCCCTCCTTCTCGAGCTCGGTACGGAGGATAGCGCACGTCTTCTCGTCGTACGGCTGGCACACACCCGTCTGGGTGAGCGCGCCATCGAGGATCAGCTGGACGGCGACTCCGCAGGGCACTCCGACGGTGAGGGCCCTTGAAAAGATCGTGGAGAATCAGTCAGCTTCAGTCAGTCTTTGTGCAAATGAAAGAGAGTCAGAGTGACCACGCACATTGCCGAGGGTCCATTGGGCTTTCCATAAGCCTCAAGCGTCGACGTGAGGGTCTCGACCTTGCCGTCCTTCCTCTCGACGACAAACTTGTGCTGGAGCATGACGAGGTCGCGCTCACCCGGAGCGTAGGCGCACTCCTGCTCAAGCCGGGCGCAGAGAGTGTCAAGGAGGTTGCCGCGAGGGGTCACCTTGGCGGAGGAGAAGAGGCCGAGCTGGCGCATCTTGGCAAGAAGGTGGGAACCCTGGGACTGGAACGAGGGGAGGCTCTTGAGGGTCTCGACGACGGAGCTGCGACAAGCGAGCCACAAGGTCAGCCAGTCCTCAAGGAGGCAGCCATCTGCTGATACTCCGTACTCACGCCTCAGTGGCCTCCTTGGCGCCGACGGCCTTGGCGACGACCTCGACCCAAGTGAGAGGCTCAGCGTCCTTCTTAAGGTAGTCCTTGGCCGAGTCATCGAGGAAGCCCATCTCGACCCAAGCGGCGATGACCTCCGGGAACCCTTGGTAACGGAGCGTACCACGAACGAGCGTCTCCGCCTCAGGGATGTTGTACGCCTCGACGAACGACGTCGAGTCCCGGTTCGGGTACGCGACGAACCCGAACGCCGGGGTGATGTAGTACGGCTGAGCGGTCTTCATGAGCTCCTTGCCAGCGACCTCCACGGGCTTGCCGTCCTTGATGTACTTGGCAGCGTTCGAGAGCGCAAGGAGGACACCCCGAGAAGACCACGAGAACTTGTATCCGAGAGCGTTGTTAGAGCACTCCGGGGCGGGAAGTCCACCGCAGTAGGAGAGGAACTCCTTGATCTTGCCTCCCTCGGCGTGGACCTCCTCAATCGTCTTGACGGCCCAAAGGTGGTCGATTCCAGGGTCGAGACCAATCTCATTCATGACGAGGATGCCGGCGTCCTTGCACTTCTGGTCCAGCGCCTTCATCGCAGGGGAGACGTACGAGGTCGTGACGACGTTCTTCTTGTTGCGGATGGCAGACTCGATGACGGCCGCGTGGTAGGTGTAAGGGATGAGGGAGACAACGAGATCGTGCTTGGCGACAAGCGCGTCAAGCTCCGAGGCGTTCGAGACGTCGACCGAGACGGGCGTCGAGCCAGGAATCGTCGCGGAGAGGCCCTCGGCGGTAGCGAGGGTGCGGCATGCTGCGAGAGAAGCAGGACATAAGTCAGAGGTGCGAATCGCTCATGAAGATAGACCTGGAACGCACCGACGGTCAGGTCGTTGCCCTTGCGAGTAATGTACTCGGCAGCGGGGCCAGCGACGAAGCCCGATCCAAGGAGAAGGACCTTCTTCTTGATGGCCTTGTCGCTGGCAGCAGCCTTCTCAGCGGAAAGCTTCGAGGTGTTGACACCCGCGAAAGCACCCGTGAGGAGGTCCTTGCCCTCCTCGACCATGGCACGGCCGAACTCGGGAAGAACGAAGGCAGCGGAGTGGACCTTGGAGTTGTAGTACCGGCAGTTGGGGACCTCACGGAGGGGCTTGGAGACGACCCGGTCGGCGTCCTTGGAGCAGACGACGAAGCCGATCTGACCGGAGGGGTCTGTGAAGGGAGGAGAGAAGGGGACGGAGGGGGAAGGAGAGGGAAAGAGAGGAAGAGAGGAAGGAGATGAAGGAGAGGAAGAGAGGAAGGAGATGAGGGAGAGGGGAAAGAGGGGAAAGAGGGGAAAGAGGGGAAAGAGGGGAAAGAGGGGAAAGAGGGGAAAGAGGGGAAGGAGATGGCAAGGAGACGGGGGTGTCAACGACAGGAACAGAGCATGAACAACAAGGAGAAATGCGCAACGAACAGGTCGGGATGGTCGTGAAAGCGTACTCCGCGACCGGGAAGAGGTGCTTGGTCATCGTCCGGAGGTCCTTGATGAGAGGAAGGTGGAGCCAGAGGCACTCGCCCTGAGTCGAGAGCGAACCGTTCTCCTTGAGGGCCTTCTTCATGAGCGTAAAGTAAGGAGCCTCAAAGAGCGACGCCGCCGGTCCGACAGGGTCCGACGAGTCGGTGATGATGACGTCGAACGTGTTCTCGACGGTCGGGAGGTACTTGAAACCGTCGGCGATGTGGACGGTGACCTTCGGGTGCGAGAGGACATCGGCCATGCCGGGGAGGTAGATCTTGGACACGCGGGGAACGGCCTACAGAAACCACACGCGTGGCGGTCGGTTAGTCAGGATGCCTCTCGAGCCCTCTTCTCGGCCTATGATTCACCTCGTCAATGTCGACAAGGACGACGGACTCGACGGACTCGTGCTTGAGAACCTCACGGATGACACCTCCGTCACCTCCTCCAACGACGAGGACGTGCTTGGGGTTAGGGTGCGAGGCCATCGGGATGTGCGTGATCATCTCCTGGTAGCTAAGAGACAAAGCACCCACGATCGCGCATACAAGACGTTAGCGACAAAGTCGGCGAGGGCGGGCTCATCCAAGAGATACGGCAACGCACGAAAACTCATCGCGCTCGGTGGCCTGGACGACACCGTCGAGGACGAGGACGTTTCCGTAGGTCTCAGACTCAAAGACGAGGACGTCCTGGAAGAGGGACTTCTCGGTGTGAAGGATCTTGTTAACTCTGAGAGGTACAAGAACGGGCGGAACGACGACGGCTGATCAGTGCGGCTGAACGCGGGTGAGGCACGCTTGAATGTTGTCGACCGCTTCGGCTCACTTGAGGGTAAGGGCCTGGCCTAAGAGAGCGTATCAGGTCAGTACAGGGCCGAATATGTGCAAGGGGAACAGAGTGCATGACTCACCAGGCCACTGATCCGAAATCTCGCGGAACCATCCATCTATCGTCAAGAAATAAGAGTGATGAGGCGAGAGTCAGGTCCGAGGGAGCAGAGGAAGAGCCTGTTTGCGCTGTGACTTTGCGAAGGGCACGCACCAACGATAGAAGGGTGGGTAAGGGCAGCCATGGTGAGCGAATAGAAGGAGGGGGAGGGGGGCAAAGAGAGGCTGGTGGTTGAGCTGAACGAGTCAGACTGCGTTTTCGGCGTAATGCCCGATTCGTGAAGAGAGTCAAATGGTCCATGCGCTCAAGTACCTCGGCTCTCAACGAGATCACACGGGTAATATTCAATGCACTTTGTTCAATATATGCGAATAATCAATATTGGTGAGAGCGTGTTTGTGCCGCGTTGCGATGACAACGAGCTCGAGAGCGAACTAGGGGTGACGAGGGCGCGAGGCGGGGCTCTCCGGTCTCACTTCGACGAACACCATCCTTCCCAACCTCCTCTACACCCCTCTTGCGCTCGCTCGACATGCCGTCCGAGTGCGTCGTACCTGTTCAACTCGCAATCACAGCATCCTAGCGCTGACTTGGTCCCCCTCACCTATTCTCTTCGCTGTATCCTCCCTGCTTCGCTCGCTACCCGTCACCTCGCTGCCCATCGACCGACCCCCCTCACTCTCGCCCCTTCGCCTATGCATGCAGCTTGGCATATTGGCTTGTCTCGTCCCCACTCATCGATCACGATCCATCTCGCACGCTCTCAGATCTTCGGCCATCGATCGAGGGTCTTGTTGCTCCTGGTGAGGGCGTCGGCAGCATCGAGATCCCCCAGCTTAAGGTCCGTGGACGAGGCGCGCACGAGCTCCCCGAGCCAGCCAGTCGAGTCGAGCTGACCCCTCTACCCTTTCTCCTCCTTGTCTCTCTTCCTCTTGCCTCCATCTCTGTCTCTTCCGATACCTGGGCGCACAGGCAGGCACGCTCTCGGCCCTCCTCACGCTGAGCGACTACCTCCCCAAGCAAGACGCCTTCTTCACCGCGACTGTCTCCAAACTCCTCGACACGCTTCGGAACCTCCTCAATGACGACCCGGTCAAGCTCGAGCAGAACGCCCGGGTGGGTCTCTCGTTCTTCTTCCTGCTCTGTGGTATATGGTCGTCGCGCTGACGATAACGATGCGCGTTTGTTCGAGGCAGGTCAATGACCGGCCCCTGGAGGAATACATCTTTCCCTCGGACGGGTCCGGCTGGCGATGGGACCGCGGACGATGGGGCGAACAAGGCAAGGTCGCCGAGGTCGTCGAGGCGCTTACTAAGGTCGGTCTTGCTCTCAATCTCGATCACGATGACCCGATACGAATGTGAAGGGAGGCGCAAGTGGGGTCCGAGCTGATCGCCTGTACACACGCGTTCCTCCGAGAGCAGGAGATGAACTCGATAGACCAGATCCAGAGAACCCGTCAGCAGAGCTATGCGCTTGCCAAGGGCAATCTTATGGCCATGCAGCGGAAGCTCACGTGAGTCTGAGCGCATGCCACGCGTCTAGAGGGGCCAGCGCAAGTGAGATGCACGCGCTTGACTAACACTCTGGCTCTGACCTTCGCAGGGGCAACCTTGCCACGCGCTCGCTGGGGGACGTCGTCCAGAAGTCGGACTTCCAGACGGGAGACAGCGAGTTCATGGAAACGCTACTGGTCGCGGTCCCCAAGTGAGCTGACTCGCGCAGACTTCATCGCTCGCCATCTACTGAACCTTCCTTCCTCAGTAACCTTGTGAAGGATTGGGCCTCGAAATACGAGCGACTCTCGCCCCTCGTCGTCCCGAGATCCTCTGCGTGCGTGGTCATCATGCGTTCTCCATATTTGAACCACACTCACTACTTGAATCGCTGTGACTCAACAGCAAGATCGCTCAGGACGAGGAATACACCCTCCAATCCGTGACCATCTTCAAGAAGTCGCACGACAACTTTGCCCAGAAGTGCCGGGAAAACAAGTAAGTGCTTTCCCTTGTGCCTATCTGCTGAGGCGAAAGCTGATTTTGACTCACTCCAGGTTCATCCTCCGCGACTTTACGTACGACGAGTCGACGATCGAGAAGCAGCGCAAGGACTTCCAGTTCGCGGGCGTCGAAGAACGGGAGCTCTGGGTCCGTCTTTTCCTGTTCTCACGTCCCCCTTTCTTCTCTTCTTTCCTTTGCACATCTACTAACTCCTTCACTCTGGGTCCGTAGGCCGATCTCCTCAGGTTGACCCGAACCAACTTCTCCGAGGCGTTCAAGCTTCTCGTCCACCTCAAGGTCGTCCGTCTTTTCGTTGAGTCAGTCCTTCGGTACGGTCTTCCGGCTGAGTACGCTGCGGTCGCTGTCAAGGTGCGTCCTAGCCTTTTGCACTATTTCTCTTCCTTCGCGCCTCTGTCTATTCGACGCTGACACGTGCAATGGAAACGATGAATAAAGCCCGACGCAAAGACGTCCTCCAAACTCCTGAAGTCACTCTCCGCGCACTACGCATACCTTCGATCTAAGTCAGACCCTACCCGCCGGTCCACTGGCAAGGGGAAGACTGACGCGGCGGCGAGTGGGGAGATTGCCGGAGAGTGGCTCGGCGTGATGGAGGAGGAGTGGCTTGACTTCGTGTTGATGGAAGTGCCGCTCCTTGGTTGAGAGGACTGGAGGGAGGGGGAAAGGAGCAAGACAGAGTTATGTGTGTTTTCTGAAATGGATGGACCGTTCCTTAGACATGAGAAGTTTAAGAATGCAAGTGGGAGAAAAGGTGAATGAGCGAGAGCAAGCGCGCGTCATCATTGTGCGACAACCCGTTCTCCAGCTCCGAGCGAGGCATCTGAGGCTTTATAAGAAGCAAAGGCAATCCATAATTCAGCGCGATGGGAGAAGAACAAAAAAAAAAGATGTATTTGGAGTAAAGATAACGAAGAGTAAGGCGGTCGGGAAGTGGCATTGAGTGAGTAAGAGGGCGAAAGCGAGTACGAGTTGCTTCGCACTTTTCAGGCATCGATCGGGTTGGCCTCAAGGAACGCCCGGATCCTCGCCTCGACGTCCTTCCTGATCTCTGGCGCAACCATCGCTACCAAACGAGTGAGCAGTTCGTTCAAGTCAGTTGGATGTGCGACGCGTCGACTCTACGAGACGCGCTGGAATGAGGTGCTTCACATTTTGCCTGAGGCGTGATGCTCGCTAGGAGCGTCTTGAGATCCAAGGGTTGCATGACCCGAGCTTCCTCTACGGAATGAAACAGCGCCGAAAGAGCGAAGGTCAGAGAAACGGCTCTCGATGACTCGCTGACGAGGTGCGCACCCTTCGCCTTGTCCTTAACACTGAAGTCCGGCCCCGCCTAGTCAGCAGCGAAACAGCCCACACAGCAGAGGGGAGCACAGTTAAGAGCGACCGACCGATCCTCCCAGCCAGACTCGTTCAAAGACATCTGAAGCAGGCGCATGATCCTGATCGTTCGCGCGCGGACCGTCGTTGGTCAAGACCAGAACCTGCTTCACGATGGGAGACAATACGCACGACGCCCACTCCCCTTTCGTCCGAAGAGCCTCCTTGAGAGCGTCCACGGAGGCCTCGGTCGGTTGCTTGTCGGCCATTGGTGGGTGGTAATTGAGGGGGAGACAGACAGCAAGGGACTGACGTTGAAGGCGGGCAACAGGCCGGCTTGACAACGAGACGGTCAACTCTAACGCGCGTGTTGTCAGGGCAAGCGACTGCGCATATATATCATCGACAATATTTTGTGGAAGGGAGCAATCCATGCAAATTTATTCATTGCTATCTCTTCAGACAAACCTAAGTCGCAGCACGTCTACCAGACCCATCTTCTTTAGATGAATACACAGCTGCATCCTCCCTCCCTTTGTCCACATCGACCCCGCGCGACAGCAGCGGGACGGGGATAGCGAGCATGGCGAGTAGGAAGATGAAGGCGAACCGAATCTCGCCTGTGAGATCTGCGACGACACCGACGACAGCGGGGCCGATGAAGGAAGACGATTTGTCGGTGATGGAGTAGAGCTGTGAGAGGGAGACGTTAGCTCAAGTCTCCATGTTTGCAGTGAGACAATGAGGGAGACAGACGCCAAAGAAACGAGCCTCTTGGCCTGGCGGAATGAGCTCAGCAAAGACCGTCCGGGCGAAGCTCTGAAAGGGTCCAAAGCAAAGTCCCTCGAGTGATTCCAAAGAGCTCATCAGCATTATGATCCTGCATTAGCTCTCATCGTCACTCACAAAACAGCTCGCCACGATATACATCTCCGTGGGCGTCCTTAGTCCGCCCCAACCCTCAGGTCCACCAATGAGGCCAATGCATCCGTAGAGCGGTAAGAGGGTCATGATGAGGACGAGGGAGAGTAGCGCTCGCTTGTTGGAGAGACCGAGCCGGGTCTGGACGTAGGGCGCTGAGAAGCCGCCAATGACGCCAGTCACTTGGGCGAGGAGGGCGACGATAGTCACCTCAGAAGAGGACCTGGTTCGTGGATGACAGAGGATCAGAAGAAGCCGCTGGCAAGGGTGAGGCGACGCTCACATCTTTAAGGACGTCTTGGCAAAGCTGGGGAGAAGGTGCTTATCAGCAGGGAAGTCGTTAACTTGCCTTCAGGTGTGATGGTGCTTACATGATGGCTGTCGAAGAGAAGGTCGCAGCAGCTATGAAAATCCGTGTACTTAGCCTTCTGTGAAAGCCTCTCACGACGAGAGACGCTCACCATCACTGAGGAACATCCAACACAACAGAAATCCAAAGGTATTCGGTATTCGCCGGATCTCAGCCGGCCGCAACATCCTTCCAAGCCCCATCCAGCTTTCCGCGACCTCCGCTCGCCATCCTCTCCAGTCGTCGCCACCGCGCCAGCCGCGTATGCTGCCGAGCCATCGAGCGGCCGGGAAAGAGCAGATGAGCCAAAGCGAGCCCTTCGTGCATTCAAACAGCGGGATGTCAGAGAAGGTCGACAAAGTGAGCTGCTGCTGACATACCGAGAGGGCGACTGCAAGCCGGAGTGAAAAAGTCGAGCCCTCCAGCTGAGTGACGAGTACGAAGGCTGGCACGAGAAGAAGGCACCCTCCAACGTAGCCCGTAGCAATCGCTGGATAACGGCACATGTGCGCGAGTCAGTCCTCAGGGTTTCAGTGAGCTTGAAGAGGGGACGCCTCACCAATCAAGGAAATCTTGGATGTGTAGCGGCTAATTGCAGAGATGTAGGTCTTGCGAAGATCCCTCAACTCGGCCGCCTGGGTTGTAACCATGATGCTGAGATCTGGGAGAAGCCTGTTACCCTCCCCCTCCGCCTGGTCCGTCTCCTCGGAAAACTCTGGCCCAGGCAGCATCAGACCGGGCCGTTCATCCTCGCCACCGGCTCCTGCGGGAGCCTCGCCATGCCTCTCCTCCGCGGCTTTCCATGCGCCATGGGCAGCGCGCACCTGAGGACCCTGTCGGCCCAAATCGGGAAGAAATGCGTTGAAGCAGACGAAGGAGACCCCAAGGCTCGCGACGGCGATGATACCGAGGATGCAGAGGATTGATGGGGCTTGGAAGATCAAGAAGGCAATGGCTGACGACGAGCCGAGAGCAGCGAAGAAGAGGAGAACGATCTTCCGGTGGGGAGGATGGTCGGCAATCTTGCCGAGGCAGATAACGAGCAGCGCCTGGAGGAGGACCGAGATTGAGTAGGTGTAGAGTCTGGGTTGGTCGAAGTCGAGTGACGAGGAGCGAAGTAGCAACGGTCAGCGCCGAACCGACGAGAGCCCGAGAGGTACTCCAGACGGGTCCCAGAACAGTTGGTGCCGTCGCTACAACAGCCAAAACATCCGAGCTCAAGCGTTGACTGGAAGGGACTAACGAGAAGGAAGCCGTGTCGATCCAGATACCCGCGATGAGGGCCTTGCACCGGTGGGGATCGCTCCCCGCCCCCCCGTCGTCACCACCAGGCGTCATACACGAGATCGTGTGGTCAGGCTCGAGGAACCCTCGCTCTCTGGCCGACTGCTCCAGCGCGAGCGGGAGAAAGACCGTCTGGGCAACGGCAGCGAAGCACTCGGCCGCGACGGCATATGACCACCATGCGTAGAGCTGTCGCCGATGTCGGCCGCGGACGACTCGCTCCGAGACGTCGGGTTCTTGCGTGAGGGAGAGCAGCGTGTCGGTTTCGGTAGGCGACGGCTTGAGGTGGCTTCCCTCAACAATAGGAGCTACTGGGGGGAGAAGATCAGGAGGAGCCGCCATGGACGGTCCGGGGGGGTGGGATGGAGGTTTAAGGGAATAGGAGGGAACGAGGAGCGCGGCCGAAGCGGACGAGAGAGGATCGAGAGGGAGCAAGCGAACGGCGACGCGTCTCAAAGGTAGAGAGCCCCAGGCCGGTCAAGCGCAGCTCAGGCAAGCGTGTTGTCGCTAGCTGGCCAGCACTCGAAGCAGGGTCGATGAAGTTGATCAGCGAGGATTAAGCAAAATGTAGTGAATATGGGCAGAGCGAAACATATTCAACCATATCAGCACAACCGTCATCGAGCGAGAGCAACATCAAAGCCCAGCCGAACCGAACTGAATCCTGCGCGAACGACGCGATAAGAAATAAAGAAAGATCACACGATAAATCTATAGAAAAAAGAAAAAGGGGGTTTCCTCAATAATACGCCAGTGTTGAATCACTGCTCCGCATCCATTCGGGCTAGACCGCTGAAGAAGATCACGGCTAGATCAGCTTGAGGGAAGAAAGGAGGAAGCCTGAGAGGTCAGACCCACTCGTTGACGTCGTCTCTAGCAGCCTCAAAGACGGAGAACATCGTAGCCTTGCCCTTCTGCTTGGCCTGGTCCTCGCCCTTCAAGTGCCACTCAGTCGAGCGAGCGAACGCCTCGGGTGACCGGTCAAGGAGGGCGTCGAGATCGGCGTCGCTGTGAAGTATCAGAAGGGTAAGGGTCAGAGTGCCCACAAATGAGGAGGCGAGGGGACGGCCTCTCACGAGATGATCTTGTCGCCCTCGTTGACGAGGTTGATTTTGTCCCCCTCGAGCTTGAGTAAGAGGGCGGCCTCATCGATGGTCGACTTGCGCTCCTTGCCATCACCCTTGAACTTGCCATGACCATCGGCCATGACGAGAGCCTCAAGTCGACGCTTGGCACCCGCGCGCGCCGAGATGGAATCCTCGATGGTGTCTGCGTCTCGAAGTCGCTCAGTTATGTCTTATCACGAGGCCAGGGTCGGCATAAACGCGTGTCGACTCACGAGCCGTGACGAGCCGGAAGACCTGATCATGAGAAAAATCAGTGAGGATTCCAGTTCAAGTATGCGCGTGTATATACCAGGACGGGACGAGTCTGCCCGATGCGGTGGGCGCGGTCCATTGCCTGAAGGTCCATCTGCGGGTTCCTGATGAGACAATGTAGAGGAGTGGGTAAGCTCCTTCCTTTCTTCGAGGCACTCTTCGTGCTCACCAGTCCTGGTCGTAGAACTGCAGTGTCGAAACACAATGCGGTAGAGTTAGAACAACTCCAGGAGCCACGCAATCAAGTCCACACACGATGACAGTGTCGGCCGAGACGAGGTTGATGCCGAGCCCACCGGCCCTTGTGCTCAGAAGGAAGAGCCGGCAGGCGTCCGGTCCCTCATCGCCCTTGTTGAATTCCTCCATTTGCGACCTCCGAAGATCCTGCGGCGTGGAACCGTCGATCCGGCAGATCTTCAGCTTCTTGTACCTTAAAGGAGGGGAGACAAGGAGGCGTCAGCATATCCAATGGACAGCAAGGAAGGGAGACGTCAACGCACTCGATCGCCCAGTCCTCGATGATGTCCAGCATTGAGGTGAACTGGCTGAAGAGCAAGACCTACAAGAGGGCAAGCAAATCAGCAGACAAGACCACAGTGGACGGAAGTGAGGTACTGGCGGTGCACCTTGTGCTTTCTTGCAAAGAGCTCGTCCAGGAGCCGGTTGAGGAGCAGCATCTTGCCCGAGGCATTGACGAGGTCCATGTTAATCATCTGCTGACCAGTCGTATCGTCGAGAGGCCAGTGAAAGAGCCAAGGGTGATTGGCAACCTTGCGCAGCTGCATGACAACTGGGAGAGGCGAGGGATCAGAGGAGCAGTCAGTCTGTTAGAATCGCGGGCGGGTGTCCAGGAACACGAACCATTCTGGAGCTGTTGGGGAAACCAACAAGTCAGTTGGAGCAATTGATAGACCGGCAGAGGAATCGATACAGACCTTCATGTTGTTTACCGACTTTCTTGCGGCCTTCTCGTGGAACTGCCGACCAATGTCGTACGCCGTCTTGTTGGTCGGTTGCTTCAACGCTGGGCTTGCTATGTCACCCGAGAGCTGCTCAAAGTACGCGTCGTCGTCGTCCTCAATCGCGTAGCTCTGGCGAGCCGAGCACGTCCGAGACCTTCTCGTAGATATCGGCGTTGCAGCAGCGGAAGATGACGTCGCAGTCTCTTCCTCGTCGATTTCCTCTTTTACAACCTCCGCCTCATCCGTCTTAGGCTGGAGGTCCTTGCGAGGCCGACCAGGCCCCCGCTTCACCTTCGGCGTTGCGTCCTGAGGAAGAGCCTCGACGGGGGACATGGGGGACTTGCGAGGTCGGCCAATTTTGCGCTTGACTTTCGGCTCCTCGACGACAATTTCCATAGTGGCGAACTCGGGGCCCTTGGACTCCAAAGGAGGAGGGGTGCTGTTGGAACAAGAGGAAGAGGAGGCGTTGGTAACATTTTCGGGCTCGGCGAGCTCATCGTCATCATTGATGATGGCGGCGCTGTCCTCTCCGGCGGCCATCTGCTTGTTGTAAAGGAAGTTGCGGATCGAACGGCTGACGACGGACTCATAAAGCTCCTGGAAGAGGGCAATGGTAGGGCATCAACCTCGTGAATCTGTTGTTTTCTCAGCACATATATAACAATCACGCACCTTCTGCTGGACAGTGATTGGAGCCGAGAGACGGTACTCTTTCTTCGGCGGGAGGTCTTTCTCTACGTCGACCTTGAGCCGGCGGAGGAGAAAGGGCTTGAGGATCGAATGCAGCTTGGAGACGATACCGGTCGTCTGATCCCCCGAGAGGAGCGTAGCGCCAGGAGCCGACGTGTCGAGGTCGAACCAAGCCTGAAACGAATCGAGATCTGGGAAGTGTGAATGTTAATGAGTATACACCAGGGCCCGTTAAGGCCATTCGGCTCACCATCAAAGATCTGCAGCCATAAGAGTCACGTCAGTCCAGTGCTCGTTTAGCAGTGCGCAACGGAAACCGTACGTCGGGCAAGATGAAGTTGAGAAGCGACCAGAGTTCGCTAAGATTATTCTGAAGGAGTGTGAGAGCGGATCAGATCTAGAAGCCGCACACAGCGGGACAAAACAAACTTACGTGTAACGGCGTGCCAGTGAGGATCATCCGGTTGGCCGATGTGTACGTCTTGAGTTCGCGGATGAGCCTGGAGTAGGATAGATAAGTCTCAGCAGCGCGCCTAAAGGCGCTCTCGGGACAACTCACTTGCAGTCCATGTTCTTCAGCCGGTGTCCCTCGTCAACAATTATATACCTTGAGGTTCACCCTGGAAGTTCAATGTCCGATAGACGAGGGAGGGAAAAATGAAACACTTACTTCCATTGGAAGCCCCGGAGGAAGGTGCTATCTTGCATGACAATCTCATAGCTGAAGAAACAAGTCATCAGCCACCACCAGATCAAGGGGAAGGACGCCAGAGACTTACGTCGTGATGACGATGCTACAGGAGAGAAGTCAATGAGTCAGTCAATATCTCACTGGACAGCGACCAAGAAAACACGCTTCAAATTACGGAAAAGTCGCCATCGTGTTCTCCACGGGATTCGGGGTGTTGAGGACCCCGCGCCTCGCCTTCTTGCCCACGGGCTTGACGCGCTTGCCATTGCCGAGCGCGCCTCCGAACCGGTTGCCCGTAGCATCCACAGGGGTGCCAAGGCGGGTCCGGCGGAGCTCTTGGCGCTCGAGAGGATTTCCGTGGTACATGACGGTCGGGATCTGAAGTGATCGGTCAGCGCGATGAGTGGATGACAGTAGCGTGTAGGATCAGGACGTACAGAAGGAGCGAACCTAATGGCGGAGATGTCGAAAGTCAGCCAAGGACACGAGGTCTCAAGACGAATGATTCCGCTTACTTCTCAAACTCTGACTTCCAATTGTAAAGAACGCTGAGCGGACAAGCGATCATGAAGGCTTTGGTGGCGAAGTGTCAGTCGAAAAGACCAGCCAAGATAGAACGGAGCAGGCACTCACGACCCCAAACGCCCTTGTCCTTAAGATGAGCGAGGAAGGATATCGTCTGGATGGTCTGTGAACCTCAAAAGACCCAAGCATCAGTCCATCGAATAGCCTGCGCGCAGCCTTGGCCGCAACCTTGGGCAAGAGTGAGAGCGTACCTTGCTGCAAAGTCCAGTCGACGTCAGTCAAACGTCAGCGATCCCTCCTGGCCAATAGACGAGCAACGAGTGGAGACTCACCCTAGCCCCATCTCGTCCGCCAAAATTCCGTTGAGGCCGTTCGAATAGAGTGAAGCCATCCATTCGACTCCCGCGAGCTGGTAGTCGCGAAGCTTGGCGCCCGTGATGAGCCTCGGTTGCGCGCCCTGTGGAGCCGGCTCATCCGTGGCGTATTCCCCCATCTTGGGACGCTTAGCTCCGTCCTAATCAAGGGAGGGGGTTGCCATGCATCAGCGTGAAACCACAGTTCGAGCGTGTGTACAAATTCGATCAGGCATGTGGTAGTCACGTACCTTGGAACCTTCAGCCTCATTCTTCGCTTTGATATTCTCCTCAGCCTTCCTCTTCTCACCTGCTTGTGCCTTCTCTGCGCTGCTCTTTTCTTCGGCTCCGGCCACCTCTCCGCTGCCAGTCACCGCTGATGACGATGCCGCTGTCTCCCCAACTGCTCCCTCCTTGTCCGCCGCCTCCCTCTTCAGCCGTTCTGTCTCCTGCTGTCGATCCATCTTTTCCTTGAGCAGCCTCGAGTAGACATTGGACTAGAGGACATAAGGTGAAGAGTGCACAAGAAGGCATTGGAGGGGAGGATAGTGGGAGGAGGGATGTCAGCAGCGTAAGCGTCCAGTCGACGTGCGATCAGTATCGTCTCGGACGCCGAGACCAACGAACCTGCTCAAGAAGCTTGTTGAGCCGGACGACACGAGGGTCGTCATTGACTGTGGTAGGCTGCTCCGGCCGGGTTTGGCGGATGAGTGGATGCAGGCGGACGGGCACAAGCGGAGAGCGAACACAAAAGGAAGAGCGAGTGAGAATGAGCGAAGCGTCGAGATCGGGCGGGTCAGGCAGGGCTTCAGAGTCTGATTCAAGGCTTCTACGACTCACGGAGACCTTCACAGGCTCGTTGGCGTCGGTAGGCGGCGGTGAGCTCATGGTCGTCGTCGTCGTCGCTGGCGGCGGTGGCGGGTCAGCGGCGGGCGCCTCGGGAGTGCCGGGCGCTTCAGAGGCGGGCGTCACTGCCGTCGAGGTGAGCGAGAGGGCCGGAGTGGCTTCCATGGTAGGTGAAGGGGACGGGTAGAGAAGCCGCGTGGTCGGGCAGAGCCGTCGGTGGAAGTTGAGGGAGGAAGTCGGGGTGCGTCCTTGTTCGCCCTCCTGCTCCTCTCTCTTGCCTGAACGCAGGCCAGGGGGGCCATGCGGAGCCGCTCTCATAACAATGACTTGATGCAGAATAAAATATCTAGATCGCTTTGGCATGCGGATCCGGATCCGGCTGGCGATCTAGCGTGTGTGAACACCAAGAAGAAGAAGGGAAGGATGGGAAAGACGCGACGCGCGTCAGAAGAGGGCGACGCGTCAAGGAAGTGAGAAATCGCGGCGGAGGCCGACAACACCGAGAGCGCTGTGGTCAACCCCTGACCACCATCATCTACTCATGTCGCTACTCCGCCCTTACCCACCACGGTCTTGAAAGAGATCCTTGGTCTCGCCCTTAGTTCCGGCGATGGCCCTGTCATGTCCCAATCAGCGGTCACCATTCCTCGTGGAGATGTCCTTCGCAGCATTCCGCGAGTTGTACATGTCTTTTTTCTGCTTCCCCCTCAACGACACACCGAGGGGCCTTTGATGACACTCTCGCGCCCCAGACCAGTCTCCTCCATCGCCTGCGACTCGATGAGAGCCTTGCGCCCAACTATCTCCACCGCCGTGGCTTTTTTTTCCTCTCTCTTCCGGCCCCTTTACGCTGGTACACTTTCTCCGCTGCAAATGTGAGGAGGCGATGCTGCAGTTTGCACATCTTTTTCGATCGTCCACAGCACTTCCTCGGGTGCCGACTGCCCTTGTAGCGTGGCATCCAGTCGCCCCGTGCTCTAATAAGTAATGTAGCAATGAGAACAAGATTCTTTAGAACTTATCAGGAAGCTCCCTCTACCATCCCCCTTGGTCAGCTATATCCCCTGTGTTGGCAACTGGCACCTGTCCGTATCTGAACGGGTACGGCACAACTCAGCTTGGCTAGCTCCGTCCGCTAGTCCTATGCCCGCAGATATTTTGGCTTCTCTCTCTTTCTCTTTGCACGGCATGGGAACTCACTCAGGGACTCTAAGGGCGCATGCCTGTAGGTTAACAGGTGGGATAGAGATCCTGAACCCGAATGACAGATGCATCACTCCTTGGAGCATAGCCGGCCTCCACATGACCCCTCTCCGGCTCGCCAGCCTTTTTCCACTGCATAACACCCGAACTCTCAGGTTGATGCGCTTTCAGGGAAACCTTTTTCGAGCACCAGAGCCGCTGCGAGTTTTCTTGACGCCTTATCAGTCAAAGGTGAAAGTTGGTGGCGTAGCCCTTCTCGAAACGTAACCAAATTACTTCGGTTCGGTTCGTTTGGCCAATCCTTGCGCACGCATGGACGAGCCTCTTTGCCTGATCGCTCCTCTTCAGAGGCTTTTGCACCAAGCGGCACACCACGCTGTGCCAAATAGCCAACACCCACAATGATCTTCATGCGACACCTTCTCTTATCCAGTTCGCGACAGAGACGCATCCAACCACATCAAGGCCTGCATCGGGCGATATTCGTCTCCTTCAGGGGAGATCTGTCATATTTTTCCTCTCAAGTGCGTGTCCCGTTATTATAGGAGTTCAAGAGGGTCTTGTCTGATGTCACTGCTCTGCTCTTCTCGAATCGAAGTCCTCGCCGTCAAAACCCGGATGACGAAGAGGTGGACTTGCCTTCTCTGACTGGGAAAAATGTCCACTCTCCCGTCGTTTATAAGTAGTCACTCCCTACATCTTTGACAGTCTGTCGCTGCTTTCTCTGTGACATTACGACCAGGCGATGGCTTAATGCACGTGTGTTCTTGGAACGCATCATCGTATGCGACATCGCCCATCCGAAAGCATCGCACGACCACCTCCCGGGATGCTGCGCCATGGGGCGAGAGATAGTATCTCTTCTCTTTCTGGTGGCGAACTTGGCAATGCCCCTCTTGCTCGTTTTCGAAGGCTCAGCGGATCTCGGCTTGCAAATCGCCTTCACCTTAAATGAGATGAGATCAAGGTGTTCGTTAAGGGGTGGGTCGAGTGTAATTTAACGAGCTACTTTTTCGTCTCTCACAGAGACAATCTGCCTCCTTGCGTGTCCGACAATCTCTCCGGAGGTCTCATCCACCGATGTTGACGTCGGCGTTTCAGGACATCGACGTCCATTTTTATCGAGCTGAGTCTCGGCGACCTCCTCGGGCTGACCGCCTTCGCTCTGCCAACGAGGAATCGTCTGCCCGGGGGCAATGCTTTTCCGGCTTCACGTGACCATTCTCTCAGGGAAGAGAACCAATCGGCTAGTCGTCCACTCGAATTCTCAAAAAGAGATGGCCTCCCGCTCGCTGATGTCGCCGAGTTCGATGGAAACTGATAACGCACAGTTGAGAATCTTACTCGCTTACCTGCACGTTCTAAGCGAAAGAGCTATGCTTCTCGGATGGCCGCTTAATGACTCTCGGTTAACCAACAACGCGTATCTGTCAAGTAGGAAGACGACGGGGAACGCTCCTCAGCTCTTGCCCCTCCGCCTCCTTAGCCGTGCGTGAGTGGTGCTCTGTCTTGTTATCTACTTCTCCGCCACCTTGATAAGGACCTGCGCTGACTTCTTCCTGTTACCCTTCCATCTACTACGTAGTCTGATAGCTGGCTCTAGCATGCTCAAGGTTAAAGTCGGGCCCCGCAGGTCGTCGGTGCCATCGTGCAGAGCTTGTCTTCAAGCTCTCGCGCTTCAACTTGGCTATCAGGAGGGCAGTCATAACCTTCTTCGGGCATTCCTAGCCGAGGCCTTGAAGGGGCACCGCACCGGCTTGCTCCCGTGCAAGCTTATGATGTCGGCGTCGTCGCCCATCTCGAGCAGAGCAAATCCACTTCGATAGTGGCCTCGATGCAGATGTCAGGTCCACACCCTCTACTTTATGTCTCCTTTCCTCCCATTTAAGCTGCAAGCGCGGCGCGAATCAAGGTTGAGAGAGGACGAAAGTAAGAAACAGAGACAGGGACACTCGACATCCTCCTCCCTTCAAATGCGGATCCTTCTGGGCCGGTTACAAGGATTGCGGGCTGGAGAAAAAGCTGTAGCGAGTGGAAGAGAATCGTGCCGACTGTAGGTCGACGTGAGCCGAGAATTGCGCCGAGCTCAAAACCACTTGCCGATCATGAAAGAACGCACTCGGGTTACCATTTTGTAAGGTGAATGCCACTTGTCAACTCAACAAGAATCAATTGAGGGACAATATTCATGCCATGCCTATACACGTACGGCCGAGCAAGGGCCAGAGGGGGTAACAAGGAGAAAGCAAGCAAAGTAATACGTGATACACAGGTGAGGGGACAAGGCCGGGGAGTGGTGATAAAAAGTTAGACGCAGACGCATGATGTGCGTCTGCGCAATGCGGAAGAAATTTAGACAGGGTCTTGTAAACAACGAGAGAGAAAACTGAAGCACTCCCTCCATGATCTAGTCGGAAGCCTCGCGGCGGAGACCGTTAGGCTTCTCGCCCTCGTTCTCGATAAACTCGCCCTGGGAGCCGGCGAAGCGACCACCCTTAGCCTCGCCCTTCCACGTCTCTGAAGGCTTGTTATCGATCGACGTCTGGTACGATGGCCAGGACCTGGTGGGCACCTCGAGCTCGATCATCTGTGGGAAGAAGGGAGAGGGAGAGAGAGGTGGCAAGTCAGCGATTAATTGAGCGGCATGAGTCACGCAGCACTGGGCGAAAACCTTGCACGCATGCAGCACGACCCAGCTGGATGGAAAAGAAAGGGGAACGTACCATATTGATGTCTTCGAGCGAGCGGCCGAGGGTCTCAGGGATGTAGGCCCAGACGAAGACGGTACCAATGAGCGCGCCACCGGCGTAGATGTAGCAGACCTTGGGACCGAGGTTCGCCGACTCCGGGTTGTAGAGGTACGGCAACGTGAATGTTACAGCCCAGGCGCAAACCCAGAATGCGCTACAAATACGAGGAAAGTGGCAGAGTCAGTATGGGGCCGAGAGACAGGTGGGTATTGAGCGCACACCGCCGCTCGCAGTCTGGCGACGCAGTGCACCTACACCTCCGCCTCAGCAGGGTCCGCAGCTTGCAGCCCGACTCCAGGCCAAGAGGAGAAAAATCCCCTAGAGGTAGGGAACTGAAGCGAGACGAGATACGTACGCAGTGGCGATACCCATGATCTTGTTCCTGTTCTTTCCAGCGGCGAGCTCGGTCGCAACGACCCAAGCGAGTCCACCCCACGCGAGGTTGAAGACAAAGCTACAAGGAAAAGATCAAACATCAGGAAAATTCATCGACAAGTCAGAGAGGAGTAACGTACACGAAAATGATGATGAGGGCAGCGATGGCCGAGTTGATGGCCTTAGTGGACGGCACAGTGCCGAGAATACCGATGACAAGCATGATAAGGAACATGATGAAGGAAGTCGAGATGAGGAGAGGGCGGCGGCCGTAGCGGTTGACAATGAAGCTGATGATGGGAATAGAGGTAAGCGTTAGCACTAGACAGGGATCGCGCGCGTGGCTGAATACGAGCGACCTACAAGGAGCAGAGGACACCAACGACCTCAACAACATCGGTAACAATGGTGATAGTGAAGGGGTCGGCAACCTCGATGGAGCGGAAGAAGGTGGTGGCATAGGAGAAGATGAACTGAACACCGTTGATCTGCTGGCAGACAAGGATACCGAATGCACCGAAGAACTAGAAGCGAAACCATCGTCAGTAAGAGTATTTTGAACGAGAATAATGCAAGAGCATCCACCTTCTTCTTTTGGACACCCTTGAATAGATCTCCCCAACGGGACTCTCCACCGGACTCGCGGGCCTCAGCGGCCTTGGCATCAAGAACGACCTTGATCTCCAGTTCCTGATCGAAGCCTTCGTTGTTTTTGTGCACGCGCCCGAGAGCATGGCGAGCATCATCGACGCGGTCCTTGGAGAGGAGCCAACGAGGGCCTGGCGCAGAGATGATTGTCGATCAGTGCCGCAGACATCTCGGGATATCGACGCAAAATCCACTCACTCTCAGGGACGATGAGCAGACCTCCGCCGATGATGAGGCAGATAGCAAAGTTGAAGGCAATCGGGAACCGGTAGGAGAACGTCGTCGTGGAGTTCTTGGTGCCTTGGGCGACGACGGCTCCGATGACCTGACCGATGGCGAGGAAGAGTTGCCATCCAGAGACGATCGTTCCACGAATGTGGGCGGGCGGAATCTCGGAGAGATAGAGCGTCGTGCAGTTGGAGACGATTCCGACACCCATGCCGAGGATCAGACGTCCCACGATGAGGAGAGGTTTGGAACCGGTGACAATGAGTTGAAGACTGGAAGACACATCCACACATCATGGGTCAGGGCGGTCAAGTTGGATAGGAAATAAGAGGAGATACTCACAGAGTTCCGAAGGCAGCGAGGATGATGGCAGCAAGCATGGCGCCCTTGCGACCAGACTTGTCTCCGATAAATCCAGCGGAGAGCGATCCAACGACCTCTCCAACCTGGACGATGGAGGCATAGAGAGACTGGTCGCCGGAGGGGATGATCTTCTCGTTATTCTCGGCGCTGAACACTCCAAAGTCCTCTTTGAAGACGTGCATCTCGAGGATACTGTCGAGAAAGACGGATAGAGGTCAGGAACGGATGAATCAACTGCGCGCGTTCCGGAGGCGCCAATGAATTTACCCGGTGAAGCTACGCGGAGGGGGTGTTATATCGATGATATCAGCCTCTGATGTGGACAAAGCCAAGGTATGTTGCGCCATGCCGATCTACGCACTAGGTACCCTGTGAGCAACAAAGGCGAGAGCAGCGATTAGCTTCAGCTACATCGGTGAGCAATGGCGCACGCGAGTTTTTCTGCTCACATCGTAACCGTAAAGGATGGCTCCGAAGACAAAGACACCGCCTGTTTCGTGTCAAAGATCGGTTGTCAGCCAATATCAACTTTAAATCGGCGCCGACGACGACGACGCCCATGTTGGGTGCACAGTAAGGCACGTCGACCGACTCACAGAAGAGGATCGCGCGACGATTAGACTTCGCAAACAACCCGTCGCCTGCGCTGAGAGCAGCGAACATGATGATGGTGAATTTAGGTAGGGGAGGTGGAGGTGGCGGTGACGGGCTGGCGAAGCTAGTCTGACTAAATGAGCAACGAGAAGGGGGAGGGAGGAGGAGGAAGGGGAAGAGGGCGAAAGGGAGGGGGGACCGGTGGGGCTTGTGTTGGTTCTGGGGCAACGAGGACGAGGGGCGAGAAAAGAACAAGACATGAGAGAGGAGAAAGGGAAGAGCCACCTCAGGGCCCACCCGAGACGATGTTGAGGGGCCCGGTTTAAATCATGGGGAGGTCCTAAAGAGAAGCGCCCGCAAGTGCGGAGATGAAGGCCTACCACAATCACTCACCGGGGTCGCCACAAAGCTTGGTACATCGGTCTTCTCTGCCGCTAGTGCTCGGGACGAGCGCCGCAAGACCCGCACTCGTTCGGCCGCGGGATTGTTCTCCGCGGCTGGAGTCTCCACTTGACCTGGGTCCCGGCTCCTCGGATCTTCCGGAAAGTCTGCATCGATGACGCAGGGGGCTCCTGAAAGAGGTTTCACGATGTGAGCCCCAGCTCTTCCCACTACGAAAAGCAGTGGTCGCTTTCGCTCGATCTCGCGTTTTTGATCTCCCCGCAATTCTCTGCTTGTGGAGGAGCGCTTGCTTGCCAGCATGACAGGGGGCAAAATGTATGAATTGTCAGGCACCTCTTGCTTTTTTTGATCAGCTTTCCAATCCATCGCGTACTACCCAATTTTGCTTTGTCTGTCCTTGATCAGCCAGAAGAGTCAGACGATATCGGGCAATTTCGATGACGTTTCTGCATGGCGGAAAGCTCGTCCCAAGCACTTTCGGGCATAAACAGAGATGGGCCCACTGTCATATCATGGGCTGAACTCGCGCGCGGGTATCCCACTAGTGAGACAGCTTGTCATATGAACGTGAACAGATCGTCGTGGGGCTTGTGGCGGGGCAACGAGCAGTAATGCCAGCTGTCGCTATACGCCCTTTGTCAGCTGGCGATCACCTCTGTGTCTCTATGGTCTTCAAGCTCGATTAAGTGGCATTGTCTAAACTATAGAGGGCCACCAACTTGACACCAGAAAGTCCGGGCGTCGAGAAATTGAGAGCGGCGTCGAGCCAAATGGCGGCCGGTGTACCGATCGCCAGCCCTTACGATCCTGGTGCTCTGTTATTTGCGCTGGTCACGACACGACGGAGTTGACCACTCACCCGGCGGAGAAGAGGAACTTTGTATGACCAAATGGATGAGCCAATAATTCACGCTCACCCGCGGACGCCGGTCGCTTCGCTGGGCCGAGTCGAGGAGACAAACAACACTAACGACGACCACCCTCGACGTTTCCTCTCATGACACGCTGACGGGTAACGATGGGAACTCCGAGTATCCAAGTATGCGCATCTATATATAGCATGAGGGAAATGCTCCGACGGAGCTGGTTCGGGCGATTAGTCCTCGCCCTCAACGATCCAGTAAGCCGGGGCATCGAGCTTCTGGTCTCCCTTGAGGAAGGGAACTTTGGAATAACAAAGGGACGAGGGATTGTGTTAGCAACAGCGCAACACACCCTAATAAAATACGAGGAAGACAATGACAACATGGCTACTCACGTCCAACAACAAAGAGGTACTCGACGACCTTTCCCCCAGCAAGCTTGACGAGCTTGCCGGCGGCCGAGGCGGAGCCACCAGTAGCGATGAGGTCGTCGACAACAAGAACGGTCTGGCCCTCTTTGATCGAATCCTTCTGGAGCTCAAAGGCGTCATCTCCGTACTCAAGCGTGTAGGTGACCTTGTGGCACTCTCCGGGGAGCTTCTTGGCCTGGCAAGAGTGTGAGAAGGCTAATCAGACCAACGGCATGATAGGGACGAGAAAAGTAATGGGATGTCGGACCTTGCGAACGGGGACGAAGCCGGCCTGGAGACGAAGGGCAAGAGGAGGACTAGCATTGCGCACGGAAGAGTTGAAAAGAGACAGACAAACAGGAGACAGGACAGGAGGTGGAGGGGGAGATAAGACTTGTCAGTATGCGCGCTGACCAAAGGAGACTCCGCCGCGGAGGGCCTGCACGCACCCAAGGAGGAAGCCACGGGCGTCAAGTCCGACAACGACATCGATCTTGGAAACGCCGGCCTTCGGCAGGGTGACGGTGTAGATGTGGTTCATGAAGTGGGTGAGAAGCATCTCAAAGTCCGAAGGCGAGCGGAGGAGGGGGAGGAAGTCGATGAAGGTGATTCCGGGGATGGGCTGGAGACAGGACGCAGCTAGGGTGTTAGAAACAAGAGCAGCGTACATGAAGGGCAGCGACAGGTGCCCTCAAGCAGCGACACATACGAAGTTGGCTGAACATGCGGGCAAGGAAGGAAGCCACGTGGGTGGGTATCGACAGAGTGCATGTGCGCGCAAGCGCGAGAAGACACGACCATCAGCTTGGATCCAGACGAATGAGGACGGCTTCTACGCACGGTGGAGTCCCATCTTGGACTTGAGGAGGGCGACATCGGCCGAGGGGACGGCGACGGTCGTCGAGGTAGGAGTAGGCTCGGCCATGGCTGAGAAGACACGAAGCAACGACGCGCGCGCATCAAGCGAGCAGCTTGTTAGCAAGCGGGGTCCAAGTGCGCTTGCTTCGAAAGCGGGACTGGACGACTAGCTGGCTGGACGAACCGAAGAGAAGGAGAGGGAGAGGATGTGGTTGCGTAGCTCCGGGCGAGAAACCAATAAATTCCCAGCTGGCCCGAAGTGCTTCGCCTCGCCTTCCTCCGCGTCAGGGAGCTATCGACGCGTGGGCCGCCCAGGCTGAGCGTCCCGTGCGCCAGGACAGGCTCTCGCTCGAGGAATGCAAAGGGCAAGAGACAGGCTGCCTGTTCACCTCACTCTCGATATCCCCTTCTCATGCTCGCCCCGTACAAGCAGCTCGTCAAGAGTATTCCGGCGCAATATGACAAGGTAATCCGCCACTCTAGATCGCCCACAAGACTTAGATGGATTGAGGCTGACCTGTCGTCCGTCACGAAGGCCCGCGCCAGCGGCGACCTGCTCGCGTATGAGTCGATGGCCGAGAATGTCGAGGACGCTACGCGCGGCTTTCGAGTGAGTGTCTTCTCCCTCGACTCAGAGAGACAGCTAACGCTCGAGGACTGCAGTTCGAGATGCGGGTCTGCCCAGCCCTCCAGGCCAAGGCCGACGCGAAGAAGGCGGAGCTTGCAGCTTCGGGTAATGCGAGCAAGGACGACGGGACGACCGACCCTGCTGCCAAGCGACAGAAGCCGTCAGACCCCTTTGAGGGCCCGTATGACACCGATCTCTACATTGGCAGGGTTGAGGGCGAGGAGCCCATGGTCGCTCTTTTGAACAAGGTGAGTTGTGTGAGAATCAGTCCATTGGAGAGCGCGTCCTGACGCTGAGCCTCGCGTGCCTTGTCTGTCCATCTCGAACCCCAGTTCTCCGTCGTCCCGTTCCACTTCCTTCTCGTCTCTGAGCGTACGTCAGACGCTTCTATGGTCGCTTGATGGCTGCCGACCTCCACTGCAGAGTTCCAATCTCAGTCGTCACCCCTCAACCCGGAGCACCTTACCCACGCGTATCTCACGCTTCTCGCGCTCAAGGCGGAACGCCGGGTGTGTAGAGTCGCAGTATACGAGGCGGGCAGACTGCTCGGACGCTTATGCTGCTTGTCCAGGACTCGATCGCCATATACAACTCTGGCGAGGCGTCTGGTGCGAGCCAGAGGCGACGACAGTCAGTTCACAGACAGCTAGCATCGGTTGCTACCCTTTCCTGACACCCGCATCTGCTTCTCCAGCCTTCAGTTCGTCCCTGTCGAGGGTGGCCTCTGCCCATTGGATGAGTGGGCCATGAATGCCCAGGTCGAGCGCGAGGGTAAGCCGACGCGCATATTCATGCTCGCCTTCAAGACCTCAGGCGTTGACTGTGGTTCTTTTCTCTCTTCAAAACAGAACTTCCCTTTGCAGTCGACCTCCCCTTCTCGCACTCGATCCACCGGCTCCCCAAGAACCTCACCTTCTCCTCTGCGAAGGTGGAGAAGATCCAGGAAACGCTCCTAAAGGCTTACATCTCGCTTCTTAATGCTTCGCACACCCAGTCAGTCTCTTGCTTTATCGTTTTCTTCGACTCCGACTTCGTCACTCACTTACATATACACGCGCACGCACACGTATACGCAGAATCTGGTCCCAGCCGCCCGAGTCTACCACCCCCGGCAAGCGCGGGGAGCCCCTCTCCTACAACCTCGTCCTCACCCTCTCCCACCTCGCCATGGTCCCCCGGTTCAAGGAGAAGTCGGACCTGGTCACGCCGACGCTCTCGCTCAACTCGCTCGCGTTCGCGGGCATGATCCTCTGCCAGTCGCCCGAGCAAGTTCAGAGCGTACTCGACAAGGGCGTAGCGAACGTCCTTGGGAGCGTGGCGTTTGAGCGGCAGGAGGAGCCGGCGGCCAAGGATGCCGACGAGGTGGCGCAGGCAGCTCTGATGGAGCTCTGATAGAGCTCTGATGTGGAAATCACCTTTCTATCTTTCTTTTTCTTTCTGCCCTTTGGCACGAGCTCGGGAAAAGCATACATCAGTCCTTCGTCGATCAGTCGTCCTCCTAGGCAGCAGCGCGTTCGTTCAAAGCCGCAAGCAGCGCCTCAGCCTGAGCGGGCGTGCCGACGCGGATGAGGAAACGTGTCGGCTTGGACTTCTCGAAACCGTTGAACATGACAGCCTTGCCGCCCTGGATCATAGGCTTGAGATCGGCAGTGATGGCAAAGTTCTGGCAAGGAAGAAGATAGCAGAAGATGATTAGTCCCTGAACTGGTGCGAGCGACGAGAACGACGGGAGAAGCACTCACCAGAAGGACATTGCCTGTTCCCTCGGTCCGGACGAGGACGCGTCCCTTAGAACCCGAGGCCTTGCCGCCAATCTTGATTCGGAAGATCCCGACGCCAACCTTGGTCCACCCGGGCTTACCATCGACGTCCCCAAACCGGTTGACGGACGTTTTGCCCTCCCAAGCGACGTCCTCGTCCTCTTCGCCCTCGCCCTTCTCCATCAAGCTCGGGTCCGAGGGGATCGTCGGGGCGGGTGGCTCCTCAGCCGTCTCCTCGGCCGGCTGCGGCGTCGCGGCAGCACGGGTCTCATCCCCTGCCTGCGCAGAGGCGGAGTCGGACCCAAAGCTGAAGCTTGACGTCGCGACAGGTCGTTTGGGTGTCGCGGCACCGAAGGAGAAGTTGGGAGCCCCTCCAGGGAGACGCTGGAACGACGGCGGCGTCGGGGGAGCGGCGGAGACGGCAGGCGACGCCGTCGGCGATGAACCGAAGGGAGTGAAGGAGAAAGACTTCGACGCCCCGGTTGCTGGGGCTGCTGTCTGCGTGGTGGAGAAGGAGAATGGATTGGAGGACGTGGATGAGGTGGATGTGGATGCCGCGGGCTTGTCACCGGTCGTCGCCGACTCGGAGACAACAGACTTGATGATGGAGCTTGCGCTGCCGCCGTGAGTGGCGCTCGAGGAGGAAGGAGCAGCAAAGCTGAAGGATGCCGCAGGTGTGGAAGCAGCCGGTTTATCAGCAGCAACAGCGGCGGACGCGCCGAACGAGAAGCTACCGGTGAGAGCAGGCTTCGTCGCGGACGCGTCTTTCGACGGCGCTCCGAAGGAGAATCCTCCCGAGGGCTTATCGGTGGAAGCGCTCGAAGGAAACGAGGACGAGGGGAAGGACGAAGAGGGGAAGGGGGACTTCGAAGTCGAGGCCGAGTCCGAGGAGGACGCGACCTTGGCTCCTCCGAAGGAGAAGCCGCCAGCAAAGGTCGGAGGCTTGGGAGGAGCCGCCTCGGCCGGCTTGGGTGCCGCCGCAGAAGCAGGCGAGACATTGTCTTCCGTCCTCGATTCGCTGGCCTTGCCCTCCCGGTCGAGTTCCTTGCGCTTCGCGGCGTACCCCTTCGCGAGGTCGGCGAGGGTCTGGGAGAGGTCGGTGAAAGGATCCTTGTCGACGATGGACTCGATGAGCGAAGACAGCGAGACGTTCAGACCACGGATCGACTTATAGAACTCGATGGTCTCCTTGGAGGCGGTAGTAGCACCAGAGGAGGTAAGGGCGGTCGAGCCGGTGGCCTTAAAAGGCTCGACAGCCGCTGAGGACGCGCCGAAGGAGACCGGCGACGGCCGAGGAGAGGCCGCCGAAAAGGAGAAGGACGATGCAATAGATGGGGGAGCAACCTGGGGTGTCGAGGGAGGCTCGACGGAGACGGACTTAGGCGAGTCTGGCGCTGAGCGAGGAGGAGGAGGTCCAGAGAGCGACTTGAGCTGTTGGGCGGACTCGCTCGATGACTTGCCGCCGAGGGCCAACGCCGATGAGCCTGACCCCCAGGGAAGCGATGACGTCGGCGCTGGCGGGACGACCGCCGGGGAGGGAGGGGCAGAGACTACCGGGGAGGAAGTGGTCTTGGAGAGGGCAGTGCCGAAGGAGAAAGCCGGTGCCTTGGTTGTCGAAGGGTTCGGGATGGACGAGAATGGATTGCTGGAGACCGCCGCGAAGGGATTGGCCGGCGCCGGGGCAGGCGAGGATGTGTTTCCCGCTGATGCGGCAGTCGATCCAGAGCCGAAGCCACCAAAGGATGGGGTAGTTGTCGACTGACCAAAAGAGAACGACGAGCCGAACGCAGATGAGGTAGCCTGCGAGACTCGCCATCGTCCTGTCAGCCAGAGACGCACAAGACCATAGGAGGCGATGAGGAGGGACGCCTTACAGGAGGCTCCGGAGTGCTAGTCGCCGAAGGCGTAGCATTCTTGCGAGTCGGCAGGCCGCGAATCCTGGATCGAGCGGGTGAACAGGTAGGAGAGAAGGAACAGAGGAAGAGACATGCCAGTCGTCAGCGGTGAGCGAGCGACGAGTGCCTGTTGTACTGACTTGCGAGCGCCGAGGTCCCGAGCGACGGGCATATCAGTCTTCTCCTGCAAAGGTACAGAGAATCAGATGCGAGTATCGAGCGACGACGCGAGTGGCAGGACAGAGAGCGGGTACTCACGTTCTCGATCTCGTCGTCGCCCGCTCCGTCGACACCTCCTCCTTCCCTGGTGATCTGACAACAAGAGATTCTGGGATCAGAATTCCATGTCCGGTTGCCTGCTCGATGCGTGGTTCTTACCTGAGACGTGGCTCCTCGCTTCGCCATGGTGTGTGGGGTCCTGTCGAGGGGGGGACGGGGGTTGGTTCGGGGTTATGGTTGCGGGCGAGGGAGAGAGCCCTTTCGCGCGGCTCGCACAGAGGGCGAGAGCTCAGTTGCCAAGGAGCCGGGATCACCATACTCGAAAAAAAGCGAGATGCCAATACTTGTGAAAGGAAGAATTGCTTGAATAAGAAAGTCCATTTGGTAGAGTAGATAAGAAACAGGGGAACAAAGCAAAACGGAGATGCGCATCAAGCCTTCTTGGCCGTTCCAAGCTGCGTGCCCATCTGGACGAGGGTCTCCAGCTAGAGAATGAGGGAACAACAATGCCCTGTCAGCAGCAACAACGATCTGAAACGGCGGGCTCACTGACCGAGGCCCGGCAGTTGAGACGGAGGTCATGGTCCCACTGGAGCTTGCCAGGCTCAAAGATAAGGCTACATGCGGCGATACGTCAGTACGTGCCCGCTCGCATAGATGTCTGGGAACGCGATTCACATGATGGTTGAGCCGCCGAAGGCAAAGTATCCAACCTCGTCACCACGTTTGACGGTATCCCCAGCCTTGGCCGTGTGGACGATACTGCCGACCATCTGAGTTGAAACGAAAGGGGGGGGGGATTTGGTGATTGTCAGCGCGCGATTTAGAGAGAAAGAACAAGCCGCACTCACCATCGCGCCAATAGCGCAAAAGTAGACCCGGCCAAACGTCGGCGAGTCGATCGGGGTGATGGTGCGAACGTTCTCGCCGTAAACATCAAGCTACGATGGTGTAAGGAGGTGTTAGCGTGCAAACAAGACAGGAAGAGGATGAAAGAAGGCTATTCACAGCAGTCCGGATGGCCTGAGGGTTGACGGTGTAGTAGGCTCCTTCGATTTTGTGCGTTTCTCCTATGACACCGTCAACCGGCGAGTGGTACCTGTGGTAGTCCTGGGGTGCGAGCCGGAAAATGCCGATTGCGCCACCGTTTGTATACTTGCCGGCTTCGCCCGCGAATTTGTCCTGTAGGATAAGGGCCCGGTGAGATGGAGACAGCAGCAGGGAAACCGCTTGGGCAGAGACTCACGCCGAGAAGCTTCTGAATCGTAAAGTCGCGACCCTTGATCCAGATCTTGGTGGCATCGTCGATAGTATCGAAGCACATGAGACCTGCGAACGCAAGAGACACCGGTCAACTTTGTTCGACCCGTAGCCATCCCAAGCATTACTCACGGCAGTCTGCGCAGGAGACGAGCGTACTCGGGTCGTCCGGGTTCGCGATGGGCCGGGCCTCAGGCTTGAGCTTTCGGTAAAAGAACTGCCGGGAGAAGGAGGATTGTGTCAAAAGATCTGTCACGTTTTATGCCGCTGGTACAGCGGTGGCGGACCTCGTTGAAGGTCTCTGTCAGAGGAAGAATGCAAGTTGATCAGTGGCACGTCCGCGGAAAGCAGAGGAGAAAGCACGCACTGAAGGACTCCATCGGGTCCAAGACCTCTTCGTAGACGCCCGGCAATAAAGTCAATCTTGTGTCTGGATGACTAGCCAGTCTCGGGACTTACCATTAAGATCGAGCCGATGGAAGAGGATGAACGCCGGGATCTCAGCAGCCGACTCCGGCGAATCGTACTTGAGACCTTGCTTAATGCTCATCGACTTGAGGAGCCGGCGAGCTGAGGAGGAGAATAAGTGAGACGGACGCTCGCTTTGGTATTGGCCCAGCGGCAAGGGACGGACCTCGGGCGCCCTCCATACGTTCACGGTTGCCCTTGTAAAGAATGCGGATGCCGAGACGGACATAGACAGCCCTAGCGCAATCCGTGGTCGCGTCAGACCCATGAACAGAAGGAAAAGGAGGCCGACTAACATCTTCTCCTCTTGCAGCTGGCCGGTCCTGCGGTCCTGGACGAGGATGTTTGCCTGTCCCATGAGACGAGAAGGCCGTCAACGCATAGCACAATTGCCAGCTTCGAACACAGCTACACACCGAGTTAGCACCAAGCTGATATGAGCCGTTGGTGACCTTGGTGACGATGCGCCGGATCCACTCTGCAAGGCCGCCGTTGTGAGCATGTTTGAGCGAGACGAGGAGGTATTAGTTCACCACTTACTCCGTTGAGCCTGCGAGCTTGTGCTTTGGTTCGCCAGTAAGCGTCAGTCCCTTTCTGAGATCACGACGAAGAAGGGAAGAGAACGCACACAAAGTTGCCGACGAGGATACGGTTCGTCCGGCTCCAGTCCGTACTGGCGCAGACCGCGAGATGCGTGACCTGCAAATCGAGTCAGCGAAGGGCAAACAAAACAACCTCGGAAGGCGATTTTTAGAACTCACAATGTCCATCTCCCCCTTTTTCCGCAAGCTGCCTCGGTGGCAGAGCGGGCACGAACGGATGTTGATCACCCGCTCAACGGATTCCTCCTCCTCCTCCTCCGTGTTGTCTTCGTCGTCCTCATCGTCCTCGACGTCAAACGGCACACCAGCCTCATCAACCATCACGTTAGTCTGGTTCATGACCTCGCCATTTCCCAGCAACGCCGCCCGCGTCGGGTCCTCATCCTGTGGCCCAGGAGCCGAGGGTCCCGTCACGTCCAGCCCGGCAACCTCGTTCGGCCACTGCCGGCCATCGACGACATCGAGCGAGGAGAGCGAGGGCGTCGACGCGCCCTCCCCACCGGCTGCTACAGGCGGGTACGAGACATCCTCCGGCTCAACACGCTTTTTCTCTTCCCAACTTTTGGCGATCTCGTGCTCGAGGCAACGGATGACCTCCTCAACGGTGAGCTCGCCCTCGTGAGGGTCGACGTTGTTCTCCGTGTAGTAACCCTCAAGGGTCTCCTGAGTGAGCGTTGAGCCGAGTGAATCGAGCATCTGAATGAGTCGAGATCAGGTTGAGTCACAGTCAGTGTGCTGTGAAAAATAAAGGGGATGCAGGCGTGCGCCTACCGCCTGAAGCTCCATGAGGGAGATCTTGCCCGTGTTATCCTCATCATACGACTTGATGTACTCCTTCCAAAACTTCTGGCGAAGAGCGTCGTACGGCTCAAACCTGCGGGACGCATCCACGTTCATCAGTGCCTTGACTGCCTCGTCTTGCTCTCCTGATCCACCCACTTGGCACGAATGACGATCGTCGGGGTGTGCTTTGAACCCCAACTCGAGCCGTGCGTTTCGAGCTGAAGACGGAACTCCTCCATATCATGCCGACCGTCTGAGTCGTGAAGCCCCGTTTCCGGGTTGGGAGCCGGAGCGTTTTTCATGAGCTCTGAGATAGAAAGCGTCGCCTCGCCAATGAAGTCGTTGCCCGACATCTTGTCCCAGTCGAGGATCGAAAACTGGATGGTGAAGTTAGACTCGTAACGGCGGACCTGACCAGGACAAACAGGGGAACCCGTCAGCGAGCAATATCATTCAGCGAAGGGCGAGGAGACTCACGTGGAAGAGAAGTTTCTCGTCCCACTGCGGGTTGAGAGAGTGCCTGACGACACGCGTCCGGAAAATTTTCTGAAGGGGGAAGTGATGAACATCTCAGCATCGGTGGTACAGCTCAACGAAGATCAAGAACCGCGACTAACCTTGCCGAAGGACGTAACAACGAATGGGTCCATGTCGAAGCCCGTCTTGAGAAGGTTCTTCAACTTCGGGAGATCCTGAGACAATGAGAGAAGGTCTAGTTAGTGCCTCCTCATCGCATTTTCATCAAGTTCGCTTGGCCACTCGCCTCTGCGCCCTTGATCTCAATCATGACGATGCCAAGAATGTCCTTGTCCGTCGAGTAGCTCCAGCTCTTTGTGTTAGACTTCCCCCTCCTCCTCTTCTTACGGTCACTCTCCGCCGTCGCTGATTTAACCGAAACTGCTGAAGGCGTGACCGGGATGCTACCGCCGGCTCCTGGCGACCCTGGCTCTTCAAAGTACTCCTTCTTGTCGTTGTTCCTCGAGAGAATCCGCGGTGTCAGCCTTGCCGCGAGAGATCGACCACCGCTGCTGGATGAAGTCGGGACCGGAGAGAGGAGCGGGACAGTCGCTGCTGGCGTAGATGGGCGACTGACAGGCGCAGGCGAAGGTGAAGAGCTGGAGGACAGCTCATAGGATCCGCTGTTAGCGAACTCGTCGTCGCTCTCCGAGGAGGAGGAGGAGAGACCGTCATCGAGCTCGTCGTCGACGTCGAGAAGGGTGCCAATGCCTTCGAATGCGGGGACGGCCATGACGTCTGGGGCGAGGCTCCGACGGACAAGGTCCTGGTGGAGGGTCTGGAAATTGGCGGGAGAGACCCCCATAGGTTGCCCGACAAAGCCGATGCGAAGCTCTGTGCGACACGATGAGGAAAGGGGTGAGGGTCAGTCGAACATCGAACTGAGACTTCGGCCTGATTCGCGCTCGCTATTAATCACGAATAGAGCCAGAGACAGTTGACTTGTTCCGCGTCGAGACAAGCGGAGCCTCGAGAGGCTAAATATGTGAGGGAGGTCAAGCAGCTTCAGCATGACGCATTGTGCATCAGGGAGAAAACGGCGAGCGACGACGGACCTCAAGTGACGCGTCCCAAGCTCGAGCGAGACCCCCGCCGAACCAGTCCTCGACTTTGACGCACGCCTCGCCGAGGTACTCCTTCCTCAACAGGTCCTGGAGAGAGATCGACATCGTCAGCGTATCCCCTAGCTGGCCAGGGCCAGACCGCCCACCTTGTCGTAGACGACGAGCTCGAGCCCTGCCGCGCGACTCGCGTAGATTGGGAAGTCGAACGTCGATTCCTTGGCTGGGAACAGGGGGGAGAGCGTCTTCTTCACAACGGGCGTCGTGAACCTCGTTGGAGGGAGGCTGATCGTGACAAAGCTGGAGGGATCGCAAGCCAACGACGGCCACCGAACGGACAAGCGAGCAACAGATAGCGGCAACGCGTCAGCGGACATGTATCCGCCTCGACGCCTCGGCTAGGAGCTGCCGACTCACGGGTCGGAGGAGGCGCCGTGGTTGTCCTTGCCGAGAAGGTCGCGGCCGCTGATGACCTGTACGCGAAGCGTAGCGATGGGTTTCTCTGTATCATAGGAAGGACGTGCAGACAAACGATGGTGAAGCGGTGATAACGGATCAGCATCGCCCCTCTGACACTCTGGGATGGGACCGGATCCCAGATCGACGTTTCCGCCTTTGTGATCATTCACCATCCTTGATATTGGTGGACGCCCGCCGACCACGGAGAGCCCTCTGGGCGATCTTGGCAGGTACCTTGAGCGGTTTGGCGACGGCAGAACGCTGAGAAGAGAGGTGTGAAAGGGGGTTGGACAGATTGGATCGACGTCAGTCAGTCAGTCACCTCGCCGTTGTGCGTCTTCCGCAATGGTCTACGGACAGCCTTGCTTGCTTTCGACTTCTTGCTAGGGACGACAACGGGGGGCTGTCCGGGATTCAGCTGCGGTGAAGGGTTTGAGGACATGAGAGGGGGGCAAGGGAGGAGGGGTGAAAGTGGTCGTTGGGAGAGTGAGGCGACCCAGAAACGGAGCGCGTCGCGGGCGACGCCGGCCTCCTTGGGCTCTTGCCGGGCTCGCCGCTCGTAGTAGCGAGAATACAAACGCGCGCGTCAGCAGGCCGGCTTGTTCGTTCAAATCAGCAGGGAGCTCTCGAGGATCGGCCGCCGACGTTTCTCTTACTACAAAGACTGGGCTTATTTTCGGGCGCGCTTTCGATCGGAATGACGGCATGCATGAAGGCAAAGCCCGAGTACGCGAGCTCTTCATTGCTCTGGCCCCGGTGTTTATGGCAAGCCACTCTGGTTCCTGAAATAACAGCGACCTTGTCATTTGACTAATGAACGCAGCTCGTGTAATAAGCAGAAAAACAGACGAGATTGCGCAAGCGGCCGAGGTTTAGAGCCAAGCGATCATTTTTGTCCACAGCAAAAGATAGAAAGAACGAGTCCGTCAATCGATCCCTCGCCATTTCATAGACCTCTAGATCCCATCCCATTTCCCATCACCAGATGTCCACTCCCTTCTGGAGGCTCGTGAGCTCAAGCAAACATTCACTACATCGTTTCTCGAGGTCGCATAGATGCGCAAGGAGCGGGCCGAGGTTCCTGGTGGACAATGAACTTCGTCTGTCAGAAGACAAGGAGAGGAAGAGAGAGAAGCGCCACCACTCACTGCGGCGTCAGCTGGAGCCTCCCCTCCGCATCCCAGACGTCCTCAGCTGTTGTTGCTGATGGTATCAAGGTCGATGCTGCAGGCGAAGTCAACGAGGACGAAGGCCAGTCTGGGGGTGTCTCAGAGGTGGCAGGCGCCGACTTGAGGCTCATCTTGTCTGGATCGAGCGACGACGAGACTGAGCCAGATGGAGGGTTGGGAGGTGGTGGAGGGATAGGATGAGACGGTTGCCTCCTTGGCACGGACGTTGTTGTCGTCCCTCGAACTGTCCTCGTGTCCCCCGCCGAAGAAGGGGCGCCGCCACCAGAAAGAGAGGAAGGTGGGATCGGCGTCGACTTGATCCTCGACCTCGGTGACCCCGGCCTTCCACCACCAGCGCTACCCCCACTCCTAATCGAAAATCGACTCGGCGCACGCTCGAAAGCTTCCACCTCGTCCTCATCGATGGACATTCGATCCCACTCGCGATCGATCGTGTCCGCCGAGGACCTCGCCTCCGAACCAGCTTGCGATCCCTTGCTACTCCTCGCCTTGGCTGCGCCAGGCCAACCGCTACTTGTCCCCTGAAGACCTCCACCGACTCCAAAGCCGATCCCACCTGCACCACCAGAGCTGTTGCTCCCACCGAAGCGGAAGATGGACGCGAGCGAGGGACGGCGGGGTGACTTGCGCGTCGCAACTGAGAAGGAGGGCTCTCCCGTGGATGATGGAAGGGGAGGTGGTGGAGGCGATGGGCAAAAGGCGGAGAATGAGGAGGTCGAAGAGACGCCAAGAGCCTGCTGCTGTCGTTTGCCATCTGATGAGGGTGGGTCCACTCCTGAGCGTCCAATGGTGCTGTTGCTGTTGCTCCCTTCGTCTGTTTGCGTCGACTGCAGTGGCATCGCAGGCGATCCCGGGGCAAGGTCGAGTCTCAAGGCACGAAGAAAGTCCTTGATTCCCTTAACGCCGGACGCGGCTCGGCTGGAGCGACGGGTCTGATGGTGCGATGAAGACGAGGACTGCTGCTGTTGGGGCTCGGTGGACTTGGGGAAATTGGCGGAAGTCGAGGGGTCGGAAGTAGTTGGAGGGGCGGATGAAAAGGAGGCTGCGGATGGAGCGACAGACGACAGAGTGAAGCTGGTACGGGGTGTTGTTCCGGGGAGGCCATCGATGATAACCTTGGAGCGAGGGACGGGGGAGGAGGCGGCGGATAAAGAGGAGACAGCGGCGGTGGCAGAGGAAGAGGGAAGAACGACGGTCGAGTGCGTCTGTCTTGGGAGCGGGGGCGGCTGACTCTCGCTAGGTGGGCCGTTCATCATGCCTCGGAGAATGTCGACCTGCCGCTTGGAGAACTCCTTGCGGCCTGTCGTAGCTCGGAAGCGCTGTGGTGAGGCTTGGGGAGGACCTACAGAGGCTCCTCTGGACGTCGGTGTTGAGGGAGGGACAATGGCAGATCGGCGGCGGTCAGGAGGAGGAGGCGTCGTTGACGCCAAGGTGGAAGAGGAGAAGGAGAAGGCCGCAGCGGTTGATGGGGATGCTGATGAGGATGCGGAGGGCGAAGAACCAGCGATCTCGAGCCCGGGGGTGAGCGTAATCGCTCGCTCCCTTGCAATCGAGGATGACAGCACTCGACCATGGCTTCTGCTTCTGCTCTCCTTCTCATCGCCCCCTCCGCCCACAACACCACTACGGCCAGAAACCTCCATGAGAACTTCGGCCATCTCCCAGACGTGACCGTAGCGTTGGTCGATGTCCGCGAGCCTGGCCTCACGACTGCTGCTGCCCCAAAGAGCCGACGCCGCCGTCAACGACGACCCAGACTCCGGAGAAGTATCGAGTGAGACGGGGGCAGGCAGGGAGCCAAACGAGGCGCGTAGAGATGTGTATGTAGTGATGAGGTTTCGAAGGTCTGGAAGGGTGAGGAAAGGGCTCTTGATTAATGGAAAACCCTTTTAATGCCACACAAAATGGCAAGCGATCTCACCTGGGACTTTTGACGAAAACTCGCGCAGCTGGCTAGCATTTACTCGAGCGCTCTTGGACTTGTCCGTGACGAAGCTCGGGATTTTGAGCTCGCTGCCGGAGCTGTAGCTCGGCATTTTGAGATCGCCACTTGAGTTGCGCCTCTGCGGTGACCGGTCGCCGCCGCCGCTGCTGACAATGCTGCCACTGCCGTGGCGCTTGCTCTCGGATGGATGGGCCGTTCCTCCCGGAGGAAATAGGGAAAATGCGGCAGTGGAGGTGGACAGGGAGGAAGGGCGGGCATGGCCGCCAGAAATGGATGGGAGCCGGCTGGAAACCGAGGGAGGGGAAGATGACTTGGTCGGGATGGAGTTGACCGACGCGGAGGGCCGATGAGATCGGCGACCAAAAGAGGCGATCCGGAAGCCCTTGGGCCGCTCGGCTGTCTCGCTGAGAAGCTGAAAAGTGACTGCAGTCGGCGAGGGGGACGACAGAGGCGAGCCGGTCGGATTCGCAGCGACGCCCAGCTCCATCGACGGAGGACGTGGCTTGTGAGCTGAAGCGGACGAAATTGCAGCTGAGGGCAATGGCGTCGTAGTCGAGGAAGAGGCGGCCGACTGCCTGGTCGTCTTGGCCGTAGACGGGGAGCCGCCGTGCGTCGAGTTGCTACGTGTCCGTAGGCGGAAACTGGCGGAAGGCGACCCGGACGTTGGCCGACACGGGCTGTCTCCGGCAGCCGACGGCAAGCAATCCGACGTATCGGATGAGGGAGAAGGAAACCCAGCTGGAGAAATGGCTGAGGGCAGATGGGAGGAGAGAGCGACAGCATCTATGCCTGACGGTGGCGACGAGTGCGCTGACTCCCCAGCGAGGTTTGAGGCAATACCGTCGATTGGACGAGGTCTCGAAGCCGAGGAAAGACGTTTTTGAAGCCTGTGGAAGCCACGAGCAAGGAGAGGCTTCGGCGGATCGGATAGGGTAGAGACACCCGCACCTGTCGCGCCAGGAGTAGCGGACGAGGAGTGCCAGCCGGAATTGGGCTCATCATCAGACGACAGAAGACCTGGGCTACCTGAGCTTCCTGGCCCTCCCCCCGCTGTCGAGGCCTCTCCCACTCGGGAGCGTTTGCGGACGCGCCGGCGTGGCTTGGTGGAGGATGGTCCGGCATCTAGGCCATGGGGAGGGGAGGGATGGGTGGAGGGGAAGCCAACAAGGCCGCCCTCGGCTCCGTGCGAGCGGCGTGTCAAAGAAGAGGAGGAGGACCGGTACAAGGGGTGGACACCGCTGTTGGCCTTGATGGAGGAGCGCTCCGAGTCGTATGAAGTCGCGGGCGAGCCGAGGCGAGGACGCGCCCGAGGCGTGACAGGCGATCCTCCGATGTATGGCGCGCCCAGGGAGAGGAACGTCTGGCTCTGGCCGGATGCAGCAGTGGCATGCTGCTGCTGAGATGACGGGATGGGTGTTGATGAAGATGAGGAAGAGAATGGAACGATGCCTTCCATGGTCGACGAAAGACCAGGCGTCGCCGTTGTCGCGGCTGTCTTTGATGGAGAGGGATGGCCGCGTGACGGCGACGACCTGGGAGGCAAAGGGTCTCCCCACTCGTCAAGGCCCTCTTCCCCTTCCGTCCCGCCCGTCATCGGGTCGTCCTCGCCGTCATCGGACTCGGTCCACGAAAAGCTCACGGGGCTTGACGTGCTCGCTTGCCGACGGCGTGTGCCGACTCGCGGCCGCTCGGGCGTGCGACGGGCGTCGAGCGTCGGTGACGAGGCCTGCTCGGCGAAGTCATCGTCCCAATTCTCGGTCTCGGGCTGTATGGGTTCTGAGGGAGGATAATGAGGGGGTGCACGTCAGCGAGAAATGAGAGGGAAGTCGCGCGCGTGCGAGCGTGAGCGCGACACCTGACAGATGGGCGACAACAAAGGGAAGGAGGGAGAGAAGGAAGCCTGAAGGAAAGCGCGATGATGGCACCACGGCCGCTCGCCCAATATGAAAGGGCACGAGAAGCAAGAATAAGACTCTCAACTGGACGATGGACTCACGGCGAGGGGCGAGTCCGGCGGGGACCAAGGGAGGAAGCGAGGAGAGGCTGGACAGGTCGAGGTCGGCCGACTGGGGAGAGGCGACGTGGGACTGGAGCATGGAGCCCGCACGAGAAGACGACTGGAAGGAAGCAAGCAAGCAGCTTCGCCAGGGCGGGGACAGAATGGACGAGAGCGTTGACACTGATGGTGGTTGAAGGCGAAAAGGGTGGAGGGGAACAAGGAAGGCGCGAGGAAGAGGGAAGGTGCGCCACGCGTCCCCCCCTGTAACATGCGAGCGTGCGTAGACAGGGGCAGGGGAACGAACAACGACGCCTTCAGAATTCACTCGAGAATGGCCCACATGCAGGCACGGCATCTCGAAAAATTACGTTGAGATAGGGTGAAGAAGCACGGGCAGTCCTTGGCTGGTTTCTCTGCTGTTGCTGCTCAGTCAGCAGCAAGGCACCACTCCAACATCATTCATGCACGCATAAGAGGCTCATGACAGCCAGCCCTTCTCTCTTTTTGTCAGGTGTCAAGGTGGTAAACATCGCATCAACAGGCTAAGTTGCATCCGGGGCGAACTCGGAGCTAGCTGGGCAGTCTCAGACCACAGAGGCAGTCGCTCGCTCGTATGAAGCGCGTCCCTGAGATAGACCGCCACCCAGTCAGCCGACTGTCAAGAAAGCTTCTTGTCAAGAAGTATGGCTCACTTTGGATGTGGAGTCAGATGACGACTGGCGTTCTCCTTTGGCGTAAACGAGTGACCGAGGAAGCGCGCGGCCGCACCTGAACGCGTCCTTGATGGAATGGACTGCTCGCATCCTCGACGGACAAGCTAGCAATGATGGTGGGACCCCACGTGTCCTGAGAGAAGAGACAGATCAGCATCAGCGTACAAAGAAGGATTATGACAAGGAGACGACGACTCACGCATGGGTCCCGTTTCCACGCCACCTTCGGTCTTCTCCATGCTCTCTCTCCTCACACACATTGCAAGCCTCTTCAGGCAACAACCTCCTCCCTCTTCTCCCCTTCGACGAGCTTGACGGCAGCAAGCGCCCCAACGACCTCCTCAACCTGCTTGGCAACAACGTCCTCGTCGGCCGAGTGGAAAGAGACCGTTGACGAGCCCGCGCTCGAGACGGCGTCCGAGCCGTCGTCGTCTTCATCTTCCTCCTCGTAGTCTTCCCAGTCAAGCTGTAGTTTAGCAAGGACGAGCGGGGAGTCGCGTCACGTCAGTCGGGCAGGAAAGCGGAGAGGGAGTCAGCAGCGGCGCGTGACTGACTGGGTCAAAGATGACTCGGACAAGCAGCGAGCAGCTTGGGCAGCGAGCAATATCCTCGCCGTCCCGGAGATCGAGCTTGGTGATCTCGAAGCGGTCCCCGCACGGGCAGGGGAAGTGAAAGACGCGCTTGAGCTCGTCCCAGACAAAGTCCTCGATTTCGACCTCGTCTAAAAAGCGGGCAGGCGGGCGGGCGGACGACTATGGTCAGACGGAGAGGAGCTAGAGGCCAAACCTGAGGGATGTGGACTGCACCGTAGTAGGAGACCATGCCGCGGACCTGAGAAGGGGATGAGTGAGCTGAGTGGTGGCTGGAGGTTGAAGAGAGGTCAGAGGCAGGAGGGGAGAGGGCGAGGCGGAGGCCTCCTCCTCCTCTAGGGCGGTGCTCGTCGCGGGCGAGGCCGTCCCCAGCCGCAGGCCGTCGTCACTCGTCACTCAACGACCACCACCGCAACGCGCGCTCATGACCACCACGACCCCCAATTTGAAACTCCTCCTCATCGGCAACTCGGCCGTCGGGAAGTCGTCTCTTCTTCTCCGGTTTACCAACGACGACTTTCTTGGAGAGGAGGAGGCTTCAGCGACTATCGGTCGGTCTCGCTCCGCCCTCCCTCCACCACACGTTTGACTGACGCGTGTATCTCCCTCGCTCAAGGTGTCGACTTCAAGGTGAAGGCCATTGAGGTCGACGGTACGCGCTACAAGGTCCGTCCTGACCTCCTTGGAGAGGGTCGCGCGCACACTGCGGCTACTGACGCCGTCGGACCTCTCTCTAACGCTGATCTCGCTCTCCAACAGCTCTCCATCTGGGACACTGCTGGCATGTCTCCTATCTTTTCTTGCTCAGGCCTGTTTGACCGGGACCTGGGCATCGGTCGGCCTCAAGCCTCGGTACCCCTCGCTAACCCTCGCTCCCACCACTCGACCCGCCCTCAGGCCAGGAGCGTTTCCGGACCCTGACGAGCTCCTACTATCGGGGAGCTCAAGGCGTCGTCCTCGGTGGGTCGAATCCGCCAGCGAGGGTGGGACCAGGAAGAGTGTTCTCGCTGGCTGACTATCACACGCGTCGTCGTCGTCATCGGCCCTCGCCGTCGGACTCCTTCCCCTCCCCCTCTGCCTTCCTCGCTTCTCCTCCAGTGTATGACGTCTCGTCCCGCGCGACCTTTGAGGAGCTCACCCGATGGATGAAGGAGCTCGAGACGTACACCTCGCCCGAGGTCGTCAAGGTACGCAGATGCTCGCATGCTGTAAGCAGGCGGGGGCTGTCTGATTGTGTGTGGCTGACGCTCTCTGGCTCTTTCCACGTGCTTGTCACCGGTGGCGCATCTTCCCCAACATTTCAGATTGTCGTCGGGAACAAGGTCGACAAGGAGTTCAGTCGCCAAGTGACAACATCCGAAGGCCGGGCGTTTGCGGAGCGGACGGGATGCCTGTGAATTTTCGTTGGTTTGATGGCTGGCTGTTCACCCCGCCGTTTGTTGATGCCCTAAACCAATTTGTTCCACCAGCTTCATCGGTGCATACATGCCCTCACTCACTTTCTAGCGTGCAGTTGTCTGAACCTTGCCGCTCGCCTCCAGAATGCTCCGCAAAGACCCGCGTCGGCGTCAAAGAAGCGTTCGAGGAGCTCGTCGCCAAGGTCCGCGACCCCTTTTCTCCCTAGCTCAGTTTTCTCCCTATGACTGAACCCGCCTCCCTCTTGATTTAAAGATCATTGCTACCCCATCCCTCTACGCCAAGCAGGCACGCCCGCTCGTCGGAAGCGCAGCGAACCCCTCCACCTCGGGCACCACCATTGATTTGGCGGTGGACTCTTTGGGGAAGACGGGAGGGTACGAGTGTGCTTGCTAAGATGGGTTGGGTTTGGGTGATCTGTTACTCGCGCAGTTAGAAGAAGAAGATTGGATGGGAAGGAACGTGGGATGGAGGTGGCTGGACTCGCTCACGCACGCACATACGCTCGCTCAATCGCTCACTCGCTCGTTCACACATGCTGGCCGACACGTATGCAACGCATACTAATTTTTGTTGAAGACTGATTTCTTTCCCTCCTTCTCTTTTACGATTTCCTCTCTGTCTCTCTTCTTCTCTCTCTAATGACCTTGAATCTAACGACACTCCCTTTTCTTGTCTCGCCCTCCTCTCCGACTCCGTCTCTCTGTATTTTCACAAGTCTCAAATGTAAAAAAAGATCATAAGTCATAAGAGAAGCGCCCCCCCCCCCTCGTCTGTCCATCCATTGTCCCCTTCGTTGCGCGGTCGCTCACTTGGCGAGCGCCTTCGTCAGCTCCGGAACAGCCTCGTACAGGTCCGCGACGAGTCCGACGTCGGCGACCTGGAAGATCGGGGCGTCGGCGTCCTATGGCACTCCCCGGCTATCAGCTACATGCTCGACAACGATTACGAAACAGGGAGGGGAGGGAGGGGAGGTGGGGCAACAGACGGACGGACCTTGTTAATCGCAACGATGAGCTTCGAGTCCTTCATACCCGCCAGGTGCTGGATCGCTCCAGAGATGCCGACGGCGAGGTACAGCTCGGGCGCGACGACCTTGCCCGTCTGGCCGACCTGCAGGTTGTTGTCGGCGTAGCCGGCATCAACGGCCGCGCGAGAGGCGCCGATGGCTTTATGCGTATGCGTATGCGTATGCGTGTGAGTGAGTGTGGGTGGGTGGGTTATGGGTGTGTGTGTGTCAGGTAGAGCATGGGAACAGGGAAGTAGGGGGTCAGGCAGGGCGCACCAGCTCCAAGCGCATCAGCAAGCGGCTCCATGATCTCCGCGAACGTCTCCTTGCTCTTGAGCGCCCGTCCACCCGCAACCACCTTAGAAGCGGACGCGAGATCCGGGCGGGCTGACTCGACCTCGCTCGTCGAGAGGAACTTGGTAGGCTCCGGCGCGTCCTCAATAGCCTCAACCTCCTCCGAGGACGCGCTGCCGCCGGAGGCGGCGGCCTTGGGGAAGGCCGTTGCGCGAACGGTAAGGATCTTGATGGGCTCGGACGACTTGACGTGCGCAATAACATTGCCGGCGTCTATCGGACGGAAGACATGTGAGCGAGTGAGCGAGTGAAGGGCAATCGACCCATCACCGGAAGCAAGAGACCGGAGCTGGCGGGCGCGCGGGCCCGGAGTACGCGAGGAGTGAAGGGCCAGGGCAAGGGCTCGAAAACGTACAGATCGGTCGGATAAACTCATTGCCGTCGGCCTCAATCTTGGTAACATCCGAGATCATGGTCGTGTCGAGACTTGTGTACGAGCGGATGTCAGCCAGTGGTACCAGACGGACAAGAGGGAGAGAGACGTCGCGCACAGGGCTGAGACGCGGGGGAAGACGTCCTTGCCGACGGCCGAGTGGCCGGCGACGAGGTGGGTGAACTTCTTGGACGAGACGAGCGAGGAGAGGAGGGGAGCGAGGGCTGCAAGACCCGTAGGGTCAGTGAGCCGATCTGTCGCCGATCTGTCGACAGGAACAAAAGAAGAAAGAGGACGGACATTCGGACAGGTTGTGCTCGTACTTCGGGGACGACGCGGACAAGACGGCCTTGACTCCGGCGATGCTGAATGACCTAGGTGGTAAGCACGCATTGCTCTCTGTCTCTCTCTTCAACAGCCAGACACGCACGCCTTGGCCTGCTCAACGACAGTCTTGACGTCGTCAGCCTTGCCGGTGACGATGGCAGAGACCTGGAGGTGAGTCGCAGGGAGCGCGACGGTGGGCACGGCAGCCGATCTTCAGCACCGTCGTCATCGACTTAAAGAGGAGAGACCCTCCGCGCAAGGGAGAGACTGACATCGCCGCCGATGGACTGGGCAGCGGTGACGGCGGAGAGGGAGGCCGGGCTGATGGCGCCCCGCCGGTGCTCGAGGAAGACGAGCGAGGAGAGCGAACGGGAGCCGAAGGCCGGGCGGACGGCAATTGAGACTTTGCGGAGGGCGAACATGGCGGGGTCGGAAAGGGAGGGGAAGAGACGGACGGGACGGTGGGATGAAGAGAGCGGCGGTGATGGTCGACATCGTGTCGTCGCCCCCTCGCTCTTCCCTCGATTCCCCCGTGCTCGTGCTCGCTCGTTCCGCTCGCCGTGCAGACAGTCTGGCTCCTTTTCGGCCGAGCCGGCCTCGTTACTACCCCCCTCATCCACCACCATGGCGTCGTCCTCGTCCTGGCCACGCCGCCGCGCTGAGCTCGCCCAGCGCCTCGACATCGAGGAGAATCCTGGCGCAGACGACGAAGACCAACGAGGCGCCGCTCTTGACCGAGCCCTCTGCCACTCATCCGACCTAGGTCGGTCACTCGCGGGCGCGCGCGTGCCCTGCTGCCGCGCTCCTCTTCCAGTCTGATTGCATCTGCATTTTGCAGGTCTCGACGAACTACGCATCACCGTCAACGACTTCAAGACGCTCGAATCGGTCGCCTCGGGCCAGTTTGGTACGGTGCGTGTGGGACTGGGAGCACCAGACAGACGCGCCTGTTCTTCCCGCGTCGACGTGCCGTTGTTGTCCGGCCGCCTGCCAGTCCACTCCACTGAATACACACCCTCGGTGGCGCGCAGGTCGAGCTCGTGCAATGCAAACTGGACGGGCAGGTCTACTGCATGAAGACCATGCCCAAGGCCATGCTGCGACGAGCCCGCCAGGTGGGTGAATGCTGTCTGTCGCCCGACGCATTGCTGTCGCTCCTCCTCTGACTCCGGACAGGACCCGCTCCGCTCGCTCCCACCCACAGCATGTTTACCCTGTCTCTGAACGCCGGCTCCACACAGCCGCCCTCCTCGCCGAAGCCCGTCGGCTCCCTCCGCTCCTCTGCGCCTTCCAATCCCCTCTCTCCCTTCACCTCGTCATGACGTTTGTCCCCCCATCCCTCACCCTCGCCGACGTCCTCCTCGCCTCTTCCTCCTTCTCCGCCACCTCCTCCAGCGTGAGCACACCGCTGCGTCTCCCTGAATCCAATGTCCTCTTCTGGGCGACCGAGCTCGTCGCCGCCCTTGACTGGATGCACGCTCGCGGCTGGGCCCACCGTGATGTTAAACCTCAGAACCTCCTCGTCGACACCCGCTCACCCTCGGGTCGCCCAGGGCTCGTCCTCACGGATTTCGGGACGGCCTCGAAGGTAGTATCTGGTGGGGGGAGGAGGTTGGAGAGGGAGGTGTGTCTTTGGCCCGTGGGGACGCCGGATTACATCGCGCCAGAGGTGCTGGAGGCGCATGAGGATGCGCTCGTGCGAGCTGAAGAGCGGGAAGACGAGGAGGACGAGGAGGACGGGGAGAGAGGACTGGGATATGGACTGGAGGTCGACTGGTGGTCCGTCGGAGTCGTGTTGTAGTGAGTGGCGGTGCAGTGAATGGGAGCGCCACTAGATCACGGCTCACCAGCTGCTCAACAGTGAGCTTGTCATTGGGGAAGCCCCGTTCTTTGCAGAGAGCATCGGTGACACGTACTGGAGGATCACCAACTTCGAGGTTCGTCTTCTCCTTGGCGGTTGATTGAGCGCCATGGACTGACAGTCCTTGTCCGATGAGCAGACGACGCTTCAGTTTGAAAGAGATGCGCCAGCCTCGGAGACCTTTCGTGATCTCATTCGAGCGTGCGTCCTCTATACATTGAGTATAAGGAGAGCTCTGTTCTGATCTCGTTCTTCCCAGCTTGCTCAGTCACGCCTCGGTCCGATTGGGACGCCGCGGGACAGCCGACGTCAAGGCTCACCCGTGGTTCTCGTCTTGCTACTGGCAGGACCCTACTTCTCCTCGTCAGTTTCTAATCATGAGCCTCCTACTTTTGGATTGCTGATGTCCATTTGTATCTCTCCGTGTAGTCGCCCCACCGCCGGATCTCTTCATCCCTGACGCCATCCCCTTTGACGCGGCAGCCCTGCTCGCCGAGGCCTCCAACTACGACGTCGATGACGACGAGGCGCAGTACCAAGGAGGAGGAGCCGGCGACGCCTTTGCTTTTTCTGACTTTTTCATCTCCTCCCCTGGCCTCTCGATCCTCCATTCTACGTCCAAGTCGCAAAGAAGCCGCCGTCACAATCGTTCCCCTGGGGCGAGCTATCTCAGCAGCAACAGGTCCGACGTGGCGACCGCCACCGATACCGCCATCGAAGTGGAATTTGAGGGCTTCACGTGGGGTCCGCTCCCATACGCGTTCAACACTTCTGCTTCCTCTTCCTCCTCCCCTTCCGCCAAGCCAGCGGCAGTTCACCACCCACCAGCTTTCGACATTCTCAAGACCCCCCTCGTCCGGCGACAGCCTCGTCCTTTACCGCCATCGTCATCCCCTTCTCCGGCTCCTGCTACCATTCCTTCATCTCCCCAACCGCGCACACCCCACTCCCACCACCATCTCCTCACCACCCCTCTCCGCTCAGCCTCGTCTTATCAAACACCACTCCGCGCATCCTCCTTCACTTCTCGCAACACCTCAGGCAACACCACTGTCCGCCCCCACCTACCTCCGTCGACAGTCCGCCGCTCCCGCCCAATTTCCGAAGCGCGTGCACTCAGGCAGCTTGTAGACTGCGTCGGGATGTCGGCGAGGAAGAGAGTGCTAGAGAGCGGGAGGAAACCGAGGTTGCTGGTGCTTCGTCGGGAAGAGGAAAGGAGGAGTTATGGTGGTGGGAAGGGAGCTGCGGGTGAGATGGCTGAGGTAGGGGAGAGGGACACGTCGTCGAGACGGTTGGTGTTCAAGTCGAGTGGCGCCGGGGAGAGAGCTCCAGGCTCAACGGGGCGATCTCTCAGTGGCACAAGTACCTCCCGCAAGACCAGTGGAGGAAGCGGCAGCGGTCGGAAGGCGCCCTTGCAGCAGCAACAGCAGAAGGAGCAGGAGGAGCAGTCCGACATCGATCATTCGAATGGCGGCGACGACCTCGAGGGCTTGGAGAGGCGGCATCGCCGGCTAGCCAGCAGGCTCGATGTGATTGAGGGCAGCCTGGACGCGCTGAGGGATAGAGTGAACTGGCTTGCTTGATGGACGATACTTGCATTTTACATGTTGTCGATCATGAATCCAAGAGAGGCGGAAGGCTGAAACGACGGGGTCGTCCGCTCGGGCCCGGGCGTTCGGCTACCGAGTCGCCGGGAGGAGAGAGAGGGAAAGAGAGGGGGACCGGGTCTCGCGCTCCCTCTCCCCCCATCAACCTCCACGTCCCCTTCCTTTCCCGCACATACACATACCCCTTCTCAATACTCACAAACATGTCGTTCATGGGAGGAGGCGCCGAGTGTGGGCCCGCCAACCCGCTCGCCAGTCTCTCCAAAGTCGCCCAGGTAGACAACTCGCTCCAGAGGGTATGTGTTCCGTTTCACTGTCTCCCCTCCCTTCCCTTTCTCTTGGTGTGATGCTGACCTCCGAATCTTCCTGCTAAACAGGACCGATTTGTTCAGCAAGGGCCGTCTGGATCCTCATCGGTGAGCGCACCATGAAGCTTGTACACCGGTGCTGCTCTCTTCCTCGCTGACACGCCCACCCTTCTCTCCTTCCCTCCACCTTGCGGCTCATCCATCCCTCAGCTCCGTCATCTCGCCTCTCGGCCCGGCCCTTCAGGCTCACAGCAGTCCCAGCAGTCACCTCAGCAGCATCAAACTCAGCAGCAGCAGCAGCAGCCGTTTGACCTTGCCTCGCTCCAACACGCGCTCGTCGGCGGTCCTGGCCCTCAGCAGAATGTCGGCAGGGTCGGTTCCCCGGCGTGGAGGGATGACTTTAGGTCGTTTGAGCAGCAGCAGCGGCCTGGACCCCCAGCTGGGTGGGAGGGTATGGAGGCTGGGTGGGATCGGTCGAGGAGTAAGTGACTCGTGTCGCCCTCGACGTGTGTGTCGCCCACTTGCTGACGGACCGAACGTGACGCGTACCGATGGGCTCCCAGTGCCCCCTCCCCAGCAGCACATGCCCCCTCCGGCCCACCTCCAGCACCAGCAGCACCATCCCGCCGACCTGAACTCCGCCTGGGAGGGCGTCCAGGCCCAGCAGCCTCAACTTCAGCAGCACCAGCACCAGCAGCAGTCAGGCGGCCTCCAGCAGCAGCCGTTCCAGCCGATGATGGGCGGCATGGGCATGATGGGCGGAGGCTTGATGGGCGGAGGAGGCTACATGCTTCACCAACAGCAGCACCACCAGCAGCAGACCCCAACGACGCTCGACAAGGGCAAAGGCCGGGAAGTCGCTTGGGACGCCGAGTTCGACAGCTACGCCGCGCAGACGGCTCAGCCCAAGGAGGAGGGGGCGAAGACGGCGGAGCCTGAGCCGGAAGAGAAGAGCGCTGATCCAGAGGAGAAGACGACGGAGGACGATGCGGAGGTTAAGGCAAATACGGACGAGCTGGAGGCGTGAGTGTCCTTCAGTCGTCATCGCCAGTGCGTCGTCAGAACGCTATTGACACTTTTCGCCTGGCCACAGCATCTGGAAGGAGCACCGTGATAAACAGGGCCTCTCTAACGAAGGTGATGAGGGTGACCTCCGCTCGTGGGAGGCCGAGTTCTCTCAGTTTGTCAACGGCGATGTCCAATCGGCGTACGAGGAGCTCGAAGCCGACGAGGCGCGCCGGCTCGCTGGGGAGGGCATCCCAGACGACGTCCTCGGCACCGTCGATGCCACTGGCTTCCCGCGGTTGGGAGAATACACTTTTGGTGGGTCGCATTTCGTTCTCTCGTGGCGTGGTCGGTTGCAGCCGCTCCTCGCTCATACGTCTATTCATGATCACACAGAGACCAAGAACCCTTATCTCCAGCACCCGGATCCGCTGGCTCATGCTCGGGCCCTCGCCCAGACGGGAGCCTCATCGCTCTCCGAGCGCGCGCTCGCGATCGAGGCCGCCCTACAGTCGCCTGCTATCCCGCGGGACTCGCTTGAGGAGGCCGCGGCGTGGAAGGAGCTCGGGGACGTCCAGACGCAGGACGAAAAGGAGACGGCTGGCTCTCGAGCGCTCGAGCGGAGTATCAAGGTCTACGAGCAGATCCAGGAGCGGGAGAAGGCCGGAGGAGAGGGTCTCGGCGATAGAGGGAGGCAGGGGATGGGCGAGGCGCTCATGTCCCTTGCCATCTCATACACAAACGAGGCGTACGACCAGGCAGCTTACCTGACGCTCCACCGCCAGCTCTCGCTCCTCCACCCGGAGGCTGCCCGTCCTCTGCCCGCCGAGACGTTTGGCCTCTCGGGAGTCAACCAAGTCAACCCGTGGGCGATCCATGGTGCCCTTACAGAGAGCTTCCTCCAGGTCGCTCGGGAGCAGCAAGCCAAGGGCATCGTCGATCCGACGACGCAGATGGCACTCGGTCTGCTCTATTACAGTACGTTCGCTTTCTCGTTTGACGAAAAAAAAAAGGACCATCGAGGCTGATATGAGATCCTCCTCGATCAGGCAACGCCGAATACGAAATGTCGGCGGACTGCTGGGGCGCCGCTCTCAGCGTCACGCCTCAGGACTTCCTGCTTTGGAACCGACTGTGAGTCTCCCGTACAATTCTTGCACGCTTGCGTGTCCCTCTGACTCGAGCCCTACCTGTTCGCTCCAGCGGCGCCACCCTCGCCAACGGCGGCCGGCCCGAGGAGGCCATCGACGCCTATCGCCACGCGATGGAGCTCAACCCGACCTTCACCCGAGCGCTTTACAACCTGGGGGTCTCGTGCCTGAACATTGGCGTCTACCAAGAGGCCGCGGAACACCTTCTCTCGGCCCTCTCGCTCCATCACCAGAACGACGACAACTATGCCAACTCGCTGCTCACCAAAGCGGAGCAGGTCAATCAGAGCCAGTCACTTTGGTCGACGCTAAGGCGGGCACTGTTCTCCATGGTGCGTCGTCGCTTTCTCTCTCACACCCACACACATCCCCTTTCTACTGGCTCCCCCGATGCTGACTCGAAGACGTCCTACAGGACCGTCCGGATCTTGCTGAGAAGGCCGTCGTCGGGGCAGATCTCAGCATCTTTGCCAAGGAGTTTGAGTTCTGATGACATATCCGCCGCGGCGGTCGATTAATAGTTCAATGATAGCATGCCCTGTCGCTTGCACTCCTCTTGCCGTCCTTCCAGCGCAAGTAAGACACCTGGTGCTCCAGGCCCCATTCTCCTTCTCTAGTCCAAGAACGCCGCAACAACAGCCGCGATCTTCGTCTCCTCGTCGCTTTCGTTCTCCTCGCCAAGCACCCTCCAGAGCTCTTCGATTTGGAAGGCGTCTTCATTCGGCAGGAGTTCAATGAGCCGAGCGAGGGGGTCGGTCTCTTGGACTGCGTGGGCGGTGGGAGGCGGCTGCGGCTCCTCATCGACGTCCATACCGTCTAGATCGACCGGGTCGCCCTCCTCTTCCAACGTGGCGGCGGGAGGGAAGACCATCGACGATGTAGGAGCAGAGTGAAACTCTGGAAGAGCAGGAGGTTGGCTGCCATCCTGTCACGAGTCGCAACGGTCAGAATGGGACAATTGCAAGGCAAGCGAAAGTCGCTGCAAGGCAAGCAAAGGGGAAGAGACTGACTGTGATGGTGGGTATCCCCATCTCGGCGAGAATATGCCGAGCCCGGTCGACGCGCTCCATGAAGGGGAGTTCGAGACCCCCTGTCGCTCTCCTGAAGAAAGAATAATTGGAAGCGCGATCAGACTTGGGACGCAAAAGATTGAAAGAGAGAGACTCGCCAGGCATCCGCGACCACAAAAGGCATCGTTCCCGGTGGCAAATTGATGACGAGAATGTCGGGCGGCGGCGGCGTCGACTGTGGTAGTGAGTGCTGCGCCGGTGTTTGTTCCTGACCTCTCACATGATGTAAGATACGATATGACTTTACTCGCCATATGGATCAGAACGAGAGAGAGAGAGATAGAGGAAGAGTGAGTAGTGAGGTTGAGCTTACAGCAGCACCATGGCTAGTCCCTATGCCTTCAAGCGGATCAATCGGGTAAAGATGAGGCCGAGGGGGAAGAGGCTCGGCCGCTGCTGCTGGTGAAAATGATCCAGGCGACTGAGGCGGCGGCGGCCAGGGACGGTCGCCTACGCGAGCTTCGTGCTCGAGAAGATAGGCGACGTGGGCGTCCTCGTCCCAAGGTCGACCGGCACCATCACGGAGGAGGATGCTGGCAAAATCAAGCCACTTCGCGACGGCCGAGTACGTACTTGAGCCGAGGTCGGGGCCAGTTGTAAAGTTGGCCGAGGCGAGCTGGATGGTGACGAGATTTGGGAAGAGCTGCTCCCACCCCGAGGAGCGGCCGACGCAGAGCTGGCTGAGGGATTCCAGGAAGTGGTCGGTTTGCGGCCTGTCGGACTCCTCCCGGCCGAAGATAAAATGCTTGAGGAAAGGATGACCCGTCTTGAGAAACGCCTGGCAGTCGCAGTCGATGAGGTGGAGTGAGGTGAGCGAGGTGAGCGAGGTGATAGAGTCCAAGATTGTCGAGGGGAGGTTGAATGGTTGCAGGGAAGGGGGACCGATGTTAAGGATGTTTACGTTAGATACGGATCTGCCCGGTGGAGTCGGGTGAGGAGTTTTGACCGGTGCGTCGAACTCGAGGCGGAGGTGGCGAAGCGAACCCGACACACGACGGAGGAAGTCGGCCAGGATCATTCCATCGTCGGGCAGGACGTAGTGGCTTGAGACTGCAGGTAAAGTTTGACCTGCGAGGATCCAGCCCTCAAATAGTCTTTGTTGGGGCTCAACGAGCCTGCACGAGACGTTCATGAGCCGGAGGGATCGAATAACTCGTCCATCGAGCCGGAAGGGCGTGAACTGGGGCGTGCCTCGCGTCTCCCAGTGCTCGTCCCACAACGACACTGTCCTTACCGATGACGGGATCCGCACGGTCTCGAAATGGCCGTGGATGAGGCGGATTCCGACCCGCCGAAGCGACCCAGACTCCTGGGCGGCAGCGAGAAAGCCACCGACGGCGGGCCAGGTCGAGGCTGAGAGCTCGATGGTCTCGAGCTCCTCAAGCCCCGTCCAGGGCATGGCACGGAGCACTCCCGCGGGAGACGAAAGGCTGTGCGGCGGTATGTGCAAGCGGCAGAGCGTCTGCTGATGTCCGCTTGGCGGCGACTTGAAGAGGCAGAGGAGAGCCGCAAGATCGATGGCAGGAGGCACATATCCTTTGAGCTGGAGGAGGCCTTTCATCAGCCATGGGTGTCGATTGAAACGAGACTGGGTTGGGGCGGAGATTGCCGAACCTGGGCGTAGGCGGGCTTGACAAGCGCCCGGGGTTGAACCGCGAGCGAGTGAACGAGCGTAACAAGACGGCTCTCAGATCGGAGAGACTCCAGGAAGGCTCGCAGACCAGAGCAGGACCAGAGAACGACGTAGGCGTAGAGAGCTTGATACGCGATGGCCTGGGACCGTCGGGACGCATCAGTTCAAGCGAGTAGATTCCAACAACGACGGACTACTCGCTGAGATTGTTTTGTTGACCCTCGTCAAGGCCGAGACGGAGACTGTGCCTTCGTGATGCTCGAATCGCGAGAGTGACCTCCAGGCGTCCTCCCCGACGAGGAAAGACAAGATGTGGAGCAGGAGCTCAGGTGCGAGCTCCTCGAACCGAGACGTCAGCGGCGCGACTGCCGGACTGATGAGTAGCTGCATTCCAAGCTGTTCGAAGGAGAGGTGCAGCAGGTGGGTGGGCCTTCGGGAACGGATGTAGGGATGATGGGCGTTGGATGCAGGGTCGTTCCTGCTTGATTGAGCGCTTACTTCCTAGGGACTGAAGCCAGTAGATGGTTGTCAACTCTCCTGTTCAGTTATGGATCAAGAGCAAGGAAAGGCTTGTACGTCAGTCGGCTAGAGAAATGTTAGGGTATGGATGAGCGACGGAGAGCGTCGATGTTTCCGCAGCCACGGCCGTGACGACCAACCAACCATGTGAAGACTTCGGGCTGAGAAGCCACCGGCTACAGGCGCGTTGGGGAGAAGCCTCGACACCAACAGCAACACGCGCGCCCGACCTTCTTTCACCAGCCTCAGCCATCTGGCATTCACCAGCAGCGACTCAACGCACCGCGCGAGACACTCCTTGGCCTAGAGCTTTAGGTCCTCCCCTCCACCTTCGTTTCACTCGCCCAGCGCGAGCGCCCAAACCCGACCCTCTCCAGTCGCGCTTCGGACTCCCTTCCGTCTTTGTTCGCGCTCTCTCTCCCCTTCCTTGCCCTCCGTCTCTCTCGCCCCTCCTCGGCCAGACACAGACCATGTCTGCCCACACCCAGGCCTCGCCGGCGCATCTCCAGCCATTTGCATCGACGTCCAAGGCCGGAGCGAGCCAGGCGCCGGCCTGCCCGATCTCTCATGTCGGGAACACCGTTCTCCCGGAGCACGACGAGGACGACCTTGCATTCCTCAGCCCGGACGAGCTCGCCGCGCTCACAAAGGCTGCGGCCGTTGAGCCCGGGTCCTGGCGAGCATGGTACCGGGAACACCAGGTGCGTGCCTAGAAGAGACAGAAAGAGAGCGAGAAGGAGAGAAGAGGAGGGCCACGGCCAAGATCTCGGCCGTCTTCGGAGCAACGGGGTGTGCGAGGGGGGGTCCAGGAGAGAGCACGTCGGTCGTGTGCGGACGACATCCAGTTCCTGCATCAGCTTGCTCTCGACGTTCTCCTTCTCCCTTCCCTTTCCCCAAATACGTCTCGCGAGCGTGCCCACTATGTCGCACGACTCAGCTGCCCTCCGGCCCTCCTCCGCGAGTGGCGCGCTCGTCGGCCTAGCCTTCCCTCCTGCCGGAACCAGTCAAGCCCCAACTAGGTCGTCGTTTCCCAAGGCTAACAACCTGCCGCCGCTTTCGCCTGTGACTTCTACGACGACCTCCTCTCTCGTTGCTGCCGATGATGCTTCCTTGAAGCACTCGGTTGAGTACTTTGTCGCCGGAGGATGTGCTGGCGCTGCCTCGAGGACCGTCGTCTCCCCTCTCGAACGGCTCAAGATCCTCATGTGAGCGTCTCTCTTCCGTTCCGTGACCGGTCCGGAGTACCGGCGGACGAGTTGACGGTTGTTCCTCATCCCCATCCTCTCTATCTTGGCCCCCTCGCTCTACTCCAGGCAGGTGCAATCGAGCAATGGCCCAGGCGCGTACCAGGGCGTCCTGCCGGGACTCGCCAAGATGTGGCAGGAAGAGGGCTTCGCGGGGTACATGAAGGGTGGGTCTCTCGTTCATTGCACCCACGCAGGCGGCCACGCTGAACACGTTTCTTTTTCTCTTCTCTTTAGGCAACGGTGTCAACTGCCTGCGGATCTTCCGTGCGTGTCGCGTTGTAGTGATGACGCGCGCTCCCCTGCGCATTCTTTCATACCCTGACTATCGCTCTGCTCTGCTTTTCTCAGCCTATAGCGCCGTACAATTTACGACGTTTGAGTCACTCAAGCGCCTCTTTACCGATCTCGACCTGGGAGGGAATCCAGATGTCAAGGGCAAAGGCAAGCACCAGCCGTTGGGGACGGGCTTCAAACTCGTTGCCGGCAGTCTCGCAGGCATCGCTTCAGTACGTTGTCATTTCACACTTTTCGTTGAGTCGAGGATGGAGCTGATACCTGGGACAACTCAAAGGTTATGTCCACGTATCCACTCGACCTCGTTCGCTCCCGGCTCTCGATCTCGGCCGCTCAGCTGAACGGAGCTCCGGAAAGCGCAAAGCGCGAGTCTTGCCATACACCTTGGCCGCTTTGAAATTCCCGCTCACTTGTCGTTCGCACCCTGCAGGCTCGACGGGAAAACCGCTCGGTATTTGGGGCATGACGGTCAAGGTCTACACGAATGAGGGCGGCATGAAGGGCCTCTACCGGGGATCGATAGCGACCGCAGCGTGAGTCGAGAGCAGTGCAACCCTTTCTTCTGGCTCCTTGACACTGATCGACCTGTTCTTCACTCTTCCAGAGGGGTTGCTGTTAGTTTCATTCCCTCTTCCAGACCATCTCGGCTTGCACTGATTCTTTCTTTCTCCCTCTTCTCACTTCCTCAGCCCTATGTCGGTCTCAACTTTGTCTTCTACGAAAAGCTCCGACACTACTTCCTCCGACCATCTTCCCAAGGCGGTCTCCTTGACCCAGGCGAGGGCCAAGTCGCGCTCATCAAGCTCGGCTGCGGAGCCGTGGCGGGTGGCGTAAGTCAAACGATCACGTATCCGTTTGATGTGATTCGACGCAAGATGCAGGTAAGGCTGCTTTCGCTTTCTTACTCTGTCTTGACTTGAGACTCACAAGACCTTCGGTCGTCCGTCCACAGGTCGTCGGCCTCCAACGCGCCGCCGCCGCCGCCGCCTCTTCCAACTCTGCCTCACTCATGCCCCAACCCATTGCCAAAGCGATAATCCCCGTCGGGGCCCGCGCCGCCTCAACCACCCCCACACCCGCCACTGCTGCTGCTGCTGTCAAAACCCACGCCTACACGTACACCTCCGGCTCAGGGGCGCTCAAGCAGATCTTCATGCGCGAGGGCCTCCGAGGGCTGTACCGTGGGATCTGGCCGAACTTGCTCAAGGTTGCCCCCCAGATGGGGGTGAGCTTCTAGTGAGTCCAGCCCTGTTCGGTTGGCGTTTGTGCGTGTGGCTAAGGCTTGTTACTGATGAACGGGGTCCCATGCGCAGCACGTATGAGACTGTGTTGGATTTCCTCCAGGATCACGAGATCTGAGGGTCAATCAGGCGGATGAGGAGGATGAGGGGTGAGATTCCCCGGTAGAGATAGATGGGAGGAAGGACTCGAATCCCAAGGATAGAGCGCGCCATACACGAGGCTGGCCCCAGGGCAAGTAGCATTTCGGCGTGCATCTCCTCTCTGTCGCGATCTGTCCGCTAACATCTCTCTCGAACAAAAGGCGGGGTGTTTCCTCCCTCCCTGGCATGCCCTCTGAGTTGAAGCGCACGCGCTAGAGCTAGATGCCGGGCAGCGGTCCTTCATCATTCTCCGCTGTGATGGCACACTATGGATGGCTCTGTACTACTAGAACAACGTGTTATTCACCTTACTGCTCGAAGATGACAATTGGATTCACTGCCCGACTGAATGAGCTTGTCCTTGGCCTCAAGAACAAGTTTGTCAGACCAGTCCTCCTTGCTTCTTGTTATGATGAGACAATTTTACCTTGCAGCATTATTTGCAGCATGAAGGAAAACGGATTTAAGCACTGAGGCGGGAGCGAAAGATCCAAGACTGGCCGCAAATGTGAAAGAGCGGAAGGGTGAGTGGCGAGGGCAGAGATATAGCCTTGTCGTTTATCTTCGACTTGAATTTTCCCTCTGACGTCTCTTCCATCTTTGAGTTTTACCTTGCCGGAACTAGGCTCTCCTTAATTTATAATTGCCCCTATGACGTCCAGCATGGTTATCCCATGTGCTTGTCTCCCGCCATGTGTAGGTGGTCTTGCCACTTTCATCCTATCTCTTCATCATCTCGCTCGCTCACAGTTCACCTTCGTTTCTTTCTCTTTGATTTCCCCCTTAATCTCCAACTTTCCCCTCAGATGGACGCCCACACGCCTTCCTTGGCTCAAGGACCCGAGGAAAGTCTTCGTTCTCCAGACGACGGAATCTTCCCTCCCATCGGCGCGGTTCTTACACCTATCCTGCCTACTACCGCTTTCTTCCGTTCCTTCCTCTGGCTCCACTTGGGCTTTTACACAGTCTCCCGGCTCTATCTCCCTCGCTCTGATTTGCCACCCATCTTCTAATCTGGTCACGACTCACGCGTGCGTTCCCTGGCCTGAACGCTCTCAGACTATCATCCGAGGACAAGCCTGCGCAGCCCAATGGGCACGCCCACTCGCCCAAGCTGATCGATCACGCGGGACGTCCAACCAACAGGTCCTAACGAGGATAACGAGTTTGAGTTCTTGAAATGCTTGCAGACAGAAGATGTTCTTCTGTCTACCACGACGGCGGAGTGCACAGGGGAAGTTGCCAAGCGCTTTTCAAGAAGGCGGTGGCGACGAGACAGAAGTCAAGCCGAGAGCCACGACGGGATTGAGTGTGTGTGTGTGTATGTGTGATCTCAGGTGCCGAGAAGAGGAGAAAGCCACCTCCGGGAAGGCCATAAGGGCTCCCGAATACCTCAGGGATGTCATCGAAGTCGTGAAAAGAAGTGAGAAGAGAAGAGAGATGAAGGGTAGCGCCATCGGATACAATGGACCCGCGCGCCACGCTCCTAATTCCGACCAGCTGTTTGGGCAACGCCGTAGGAAATTTACACAACAGTGTAAACGCGGATAACGTTGTCAGACGCTCCGGCGTAGAGGGTAGCGCCATCTGCAATACAGTGTGTGAAGATAAGTAAATGTGATCCTGGGCCCAGAATGCAAAAGACGACGCACCGGCGGACCAGGCGAGGGAGAGGATCTCAACCTTGCCTCCGTGGGCGACCTCGGGCTTGATGTCGTCGACGATCGACTTGGACTCGAGGTCGAAGATCTTGATGCCCGAGGAGGTGGCAGCGCAAAGCCAGTAACGGTTGGGCGAGAAGACGAGGGCGTTGACGACGTCTCCGGCCTCGAGCGAGTAGAGGTGCTTGCCGTCGTTAAGGTCCCAAAGCATGGTGATGCCGTCCTTGCCTCCGGAGGCGGCGAGGGAACCGTCGGGAGACACGGAGATGGTGTTGATGTAACCGGTGTGGCCGTGGTGGTTGGTCTTGAGCTTGCACTTGGAGAGCTCCCAAACCTGTGCAGCGACACGAGGGGAGAAGGAAGTCAGTAAACATGTCACTCGACAACGTATGGGCGGAGCATGAGCAAAATAGAAGGAAGTAGGAAATGTGATCAGAGATCTTGGTGATAATGAAATTCTCATAGCGGAGAGATAGTCCGCTCTGAAGTAGCAAATATAATCGATGCATCTTGTCGAGGAAGCGCAAGAACCACAACAGGAAGGAAAAACTGGTACGAACCTTGACAACCTTGTCCCATCCGGCGGAGACGATGACGGGGTTGAGGGGGTTGGGGGAGAAGCGGACGCACGAGACCCACTCGGAGTGGCCCTCGTCCTTGATGTCGAACTTGCACTCTCCGAGGGTGTTCCAGAGCTTGATGGTGCGGTCACGCGATCCAGAAACGATCTGGCGGTTGTCGGCCGAGAAGGAGACGGAGAGGACGTCGGCGGTGTGACCAACGAAGCGGCGGGTGGTGAGGCCGGTGTTAAGGTCCCAGAGACGGAGGGTGTGGTCCCAAGACGAAGACAGAGCGAACTGTCCGTCGGACGAGATAACAACGTCGGAGACGAAGTGGTTGTGACCCTTCAGGACCTATAAGTGGTAACAGAAGCGAGAAAGGAGGGTCAGCGGCCGAAGTAAGTGCCCAGCGCGCCAGCGACAGGGACCAAAAAAATAAAGGCGAGCAGGATGACGGACCTTCTTGGGGTAGCCGTAAGAGGTGTCGTCGCGGGTGAGCTGCCAGACGATGATGCTCTTGTCTGTGAAAAGAAGAAGGTGAAGCAAGGTCAGGAACCGCATTAACCAAGGAAGTCATGAGTAAAGACATACCACGGGAGGACGAGAGGATGACATCGGGGTTCTCAGCCGAGGTGGCAATGGCAGTGACCCATCCGCCGTGGCCTTCGAGGGTACCCTTGAGGACGAGAGACTCAGACATGCTTGAAGAAGAAGAAAGGAGAGGTGAGGGGTAAGAAGAGGGAAGGCCAGCCAGGGCAGGCTTTTTGCATGCGAAGAGCAAACGCGAGAGGGAGAGGTTACGTGACCGCAGCCCAGACAGATAGAGAGTGGGAGCCCTTGCCAACGCCGGCCGGGCCTTCTCAAGGTCATGCCACGCCCAACTCCGAAGGCCAGGGTGGTGAACTGAAATTGGTGGCGCTCTTCTTGCGAGCCAGGTACAGATGAGGATCACGTGTGTCCCGTCTGGATTGGGGAGAGGACGCTTGATGAGGGTGGACAACGGCTCTCTCCGCCCCTCCTGCGCGCGCGCACAGATTCGCGCGAGCCCGTCCGCGCGAGAAGGAAAGAGCGACTCTGACCGCGCGCGCCTTCTCGTCATTTCACCCTCGACCGCTCACCCCCTTCGCTCCTTCTCTCTTCTCTCGGTCCCGACAGTAGCACCCCCGCCACCTCCTCCCTCTAGACCCGAATCAATGGCGGGCTCGCCCAACTCCAATCTGTCTTCCCCGCCGTCGTCAACCGACGGAGGAGGAGGTGCCGACGACGCACCATCCCCCTCCTCCTCCAACGTCTCCTCCTCCGTTGCTACGCCCACACGTGTTCTCCGGGACAAGCGCAAGCGGGGGGCCAACTCGGACCTTCTCGCTCGCGTCCTCACCCCCTCGACGCCTGTCACGGCCTCGTCTGCCGCCGGGTCGCCGAGGGCGTCCCCCTACGGCTCCCGGACAAGGCTTCCGCGGAAGAGCTCGAGCCAGGCGGCCATCATGAACGCCGCTGTCGCCGCCGCTCTCAACGAGCCTCTCTCCCCAGGTCGTGGGGAAGGCTCGCCCTCGGGCGGAAGGGAGGGAACCACACGCTCGCGTGCCCGCGACGAGCCCGTCATCCCAACCTGGCTTGTCCACCATGCCGACGTCGACAAGGGCCGCGAGGCCGTCCGCGCGCTCGAGGGCTTGTACCCGACGCCTGACCCTCTCTCGAACGATGGCTGGATGACGGGACCATGGAAGAGGGACACGGCCGATTGGATGCTGGAGGTCCTGGAATCGACGGTTGACTCGACGTACGTCGGCAGGCCCTCTTGCTTCCTCTCTCGCTCAAGTTCCTGTCATATATTGACAGCTTCCTCTCGTCCACAACAGCGGCCGCGAAGTTGGCGCCGCTCTCGACAGCCTCCTGACCCCCCAGGTAGATGACGAGAGCTCTCCAGCCCTACGATTTGACAGCAAGGTCAGCCTTTGAGCCTGGAACATGCGTCGCTCTCGGGCAGACGTGCACGCATCAGCGCGCCCTGGCTCTCATGGACTGACGTCGTTACCTTTGCCTCTCCAGCCATTACTCAGCATGGCAGATATCCGTCAAAATGTCCAGAAGGATGCATTCAAGACGCTGGCGGCGTTCGACCACGCTGTGCACGATCTCTTTCGGTGGGCGCGCCGGGTGTACCCGATCGGAAGCCAGGAGTATGGCGACGTCGCCCTGCTTCAGGTATGCGGCCTAGGACTTTCATTGGACCCTCTGCACACTCTCTGACATGCCATCTACTGTTTTTGTCTAGCGCCGGCACCAGCAACTCGCCTCCAAGTTCCCCACGGCGACAGAGGAAGACACCAACTACTGCTCCGTCGAGGATGGACCCTACGCGACTCGAAGCCACACCTCGCGTCCCAAGTTTACCCCTGGAGAGGTGATCAAGAAAATTGACTACCTTGGGAGGACGCACACTGTCGGTGAGGTCCTCGTCCTAGTTTCGCGACTTGCCCACGCGCGAGCACAGAGCTGACAACGATGAACGCCCCTCAGGCGACTTCATCCACCTGTCCAACCCGATCTATCCCGCCTTCCCCATTGTCGGCCAGATTCACGGCTGTGCGAAGGCCAGCAGGTGAGTCTCGAGAGTCAAAGGCTCTTCTGTCACGGTCTCTGACACACCTACCTTTCCCAGTTCTTCGTCACGGCGCATTCTCGTCTGCTATTTCAACCGGCCTGAAGAGGTGAGGATGCGTTGATTTACGGTATCTGCCTCGTTGATCTGACCAAACGAATGGATTGGTTTTACTTGGACTCCTTCTGGAATCCTCCTTAACAGACTATCCACCCAAAGAACCGGACGTTCGCCGAAGGCGAGGTCTTTAAGTCGGGTGAATAGTAGCTCTTCCTTCTCTTCCTTCTCCATCCCCCATGTACACTTACCTCCCGCCTTGCCCCTTCAGGTGACATGGCCATTCACCAGATCGAGGATATCATCGAAAAGGTCTCGTGCCAGTTCATGACCAAGGCCGTCAAGGGCCGACCGACCGCTCCGCACTGGTACCCCGGCTGGCCGCTCTGTGAGCTTCTTTCTCATTTCTGTCTTCGCGAACCCGCTCGTATACTGATCTTCTCCTCGCTCAAGACTTCTGCGAATCCCGCTACGACAGCCGCGACGGCACCATGACGCATGTCCGCTCTTGGAAATCCTGCCTCCCCGAATCCCTCCGCTCAGAAGAACAACCGATCCACCTCTTTGAGTCCCCACCGATCCGACTCGCGCGTGTCGTCTCCCCATTTATGCGAGGCGTTGAGGGCATCGGTGGGCCGACGGACGCTGTGGAGGAGGAGTCGATCAACGCTCCGCCGATGCTGCCCATTCCGGCGAGCACGAGAGCGGTGAGCTCGGTGCCGCAGTCAGTTTCGCCTTCCGGGTCGAGAATGGGGTCGGTGCCACTTCCGATCTCACCAGGTCGGTCTTTTAACGTTGCTGCTGCTAGAGGAAGAGAAGGACTAAGTCGACCCCATTCCTACAGGCGGCTCTTCCTCAGCCCCAGAGTATCGACCTAAGGTCCTCGCCCCGATCACGCTCGTTGCCAACTACCGAACGCTCGACAAGGAGCTCCTCCAGCGGTTCGCCGAGGCGGACGAGGAAACGCGCGACCTGATGCGGCTGCAGATCAAGAAGGAACACCCTCTCGTGCGTCCGAGTCTCTTTTCCCTCCCTTCCCTCCTCCCTCTCCTCGGACTGACACTCTCCCCTCGTCGACGTCCAGTCGCAAGCGACCGAACGCTCCGTCCGCGCACTCATCAAAAACATCGACGAAGCCCCGAACGTCATCAGCGCCAAATTTGAAGCCCGCGCTGTGGCGCGCGCCGAGCGCGCCGCCAAGCGGGCGTCCCTCCTTGCCGAGGCGCTCACAGTCTCCAGTGGCGGAGGAGAGGCAGAGGGTAGCGGGATGACGGTTGATGAGGAGGGGAACGTGATCTTGAAGCCGAAGAGGAGGCGGCGGACCAAGGCGCAGATGGAGGAGGATCGGCTGAAGGAGTTGGCGGAAGGGCCACCGATGAAGATCGATCGGAGAAGGGGGAGGAGATCGAAGGCTTTTGAACAGGCGGCGGCTGAGGAATTGGAGGCGGGCGAGTCGACGAGCTCAAGTGAGTCCAAGTTTCACTCTCTCTTTCAATCCAATATAGGTTTCTGACTTTTCCTCCCTCGTTCTCTTTCTCAAGGCATTTCCGGCATCGACCGGTATCTCCAATCGACCAAACTTGAGGAGATACGGGCTGCACTCGAGATGGAGAAGGCTCAGCAATCATTTGAGTCTCAACTCGCCCAAGCCGAGCTCGCAGAGACTAGAGCGATGGAAAAAGCGCAAGCCGAGGCATTCGACGCTCAGTTCCCCCATGTTGTCGAGCGCACGCCTCCCATGCCGTGGGAGGATGACCCGTTGTTGGTGGGGTTGGTGGGTGGGGACGTTGGGTTTGGCGACGCTGGACAGATGGGGGTTGGGGGTTTGACTGGGCAGATGATGGAGCAGGAGTTCTTGAGCCTGGGCGGAGACGAGCCGTTCGGAGGAATGGATGTGTTGGAGTAGGCTGACTACTCGGGGCTCTAACGAGGATAAGCATGTTTTCGTCAGGATAAGCGGGGCATAAGAGAAAAACATTATAGGTCGATCGGTGATGGTCAATATCACTAGAGTAAGGGAGTGTATGGGGAGAAGTAGGGAGCAAAGTCGAGGAGAAAAGTCAAGGGGAAGTAGCCATCAAAAAGAATAGGACAAATGATGAGGGGAAGGAGAGGGAGAGCATATCAAACCTCCCAGCCCTGCTGAGCATCATTTCTGAAGTTGTTGGATCGTTTGGAAAAGCTCTCTGTTCCGCAAATCCAAGCAAATCCAAGCAGATGGAGGATACGGGCCATCAGCTCTATTCCCCCGGGACCGACAGACCAATCTCCTGACCTTGATAAACGGACATCACTGCGCTCGTTCATGCAACGGTCGGTCTCTACGGTTGTGGAGCCCGGTGCAGCGAGATGCTGCGGTAGTTGGCTCTTCCATCAACGTCGAAAATCCAGCGGAGAGGATGGATGAAATGTTGGGATCTGGGGCTTATGTGAGGCGTCCTCAGGAGGAAAAGGTACACACAAGGGCAAGACGATCGCTTACGTTGTGCCGATCATCTGGTTCAAAGGAAGGTTCCCTCTTGGGAAATCAATCGACGGGTGAATTCAAAGGCAGAGGGTGGGACGATCGAAAAAATGTTTTTCATCGAAGAAAATTGATAAAGCGCACATCAGGCGGTCAGATCAACGGCCATCTCGATAAAAAGACATAGCAGATAGCGAGTTACGCGCCCTCTCGACACCATCCGCACCATTTCACGCCGTTTTTTTTTTGTGAGAGTTTTTGTGGCAGAACTACTTCAGAGCATGCAGCAGCGGCAAGGCCCGTGTCTTGAGGAAAACATCCGTCATTGTGCGAGAGCTCGGGAGGAATTTTCTCAAGCACTGCCTGACTTGTAATTCACTCCGCCAGACCAGCCGCGCCTGAGAGGCAGCGTCCTCATTCAGGGATCAAAGTCTAGAGGGAGGAAGTTGACGACGCGAGAGTCTTAGAGTGCAGATGTGAAACGATCACGCTTCACTATCGTGACAAACGCCCGCGGCTGAAAGGAGAAGGTCTGATGCTTGCTCTCGGATCCGACGCCGTCGACAATTGAATATCCTTGGCGGATTCGGTTACTTCTATGACAAGAATTAGGCAGCAAAGAAAAGGACTAGAGACATTGCTGGATCTGTCTAGGGCCTCTGGCGCGTTCTGAGAGAGGTCGGGGAGGTCAGAGGAGGAAGATGGGCAGATAGATGGGTGAAGCATCGGCTTCGAGCAGGCAGGTAGAAAATGCACCGAAGCGTCCAGTAGTGGGAGGCACTGGACGCTTGGGAACGTGCAGGCGGCAGGATCTGAGGCTATCTCGATGCAGTGGTGATGATGGGCTCGAGAGCTCGCGCAGAGATGACTGAGGCTAGCGGCTGAGCGCCGGATAATGACGAATAAGCAGAAGACGCGAGGAGGGCCGCGATCCCATTTAGGACGCGTTTTTTGGTTGTGTGCGAGCCAGACTACTAGGCTCAGGACAGCTGCTCCGGACGGGACCGGCGGGACTCCGACTTTACGAGACTATGACGTCGACCTCAAACCTTGTTTCACCATCGGCATGTTCAAGTGCGAGCTCGAATTATGGAATCGTCATATATGTGCATATGTGGACGAGGCCAAAGGACGTTAAAGCAAAGCAAGAGCGGACGTCCTTCACCGTCTGGACCTCGGCGTAGCAAGGTCAGTCTCTGGTGATCAGAGGTCCTCTGGCCAGATTCATGTCCGAATCTTTTAGATAACCCTAGTCTAGAGATACATGAGAAAAAGAGGGGAATATCCCATCAGGGCTGATGTGCAGGTTTAGCGAGAGCCCATTAGTGGTCGAGTTATGATGGATAGTGAGTAAGGCAAGGCGGAACTTCCTGAAGACTCATGGCCAAACATCCTCATAGGCTCCTGTCTACATCAGCCCCTTCGCACTATCGATCGCGTGACAAGCGGCGGTACATGTTATCGACGCCTGCCTGTTACGGCGAGTAATGCTCGCATGAATGATATGCGCGCGCCAGATTTCGGGTCGATCATTCAACATTGCCACCCTAGGCCCTTCTCTTGCTACAGCAAAACTTTTAACTAGAACCAATTTCAATGACAACGCGATGTTTCTTCTCTTTCACGCGCGGGCTGCGGTCGTTGCAAGCAGGGCGGCATTGAAATGGGCGAAGGCATCGACGTTGAAGGAGGCAGAGGCTACGAGGCAGAGGCTGCGAGGCAGAGCATCTGATCGAGGCTTAAGAATCACGGGCTTCTCCCCAATCAGTCCCCTGATCACCCCGCATTTGTCTTTTAGAAGTGACCGCGGACCCCAGCCCTACAGTATATTCATTTATGTTGGGGGAGATGGGGGGGAGATGAAGCGCCAAACGGGCAGACGCTGGCCAGGGCTGGTGATCCCTCGCAGTGGAGACAGCCGGCAGTCAGCATTCTCCTTGCCAGCAATTTTTGTTTTGTTTTGTTTTTGTTTTTGGAACGTCGAAGAGGTCAGAGCGGGACTCATTAGCTCGCGTTCGAGACGGGGAAGGGAGGAACGTCCCGACGACGAGAGGACAACAGCATCGACTAGGTCCGGGAAATGACGACGACTGCGACGGCGCATGATGCATGTGCGTCATCGTCCCCGGGGGCTCGCCCCTTTGCTATCATCTGCTGCGCCCGCCGCAACGGGGGGGTGAGGGAAGCGATGAGATCACCCTCCATCCTCTTTTCTCTCAACCACCACATCACTTCTTCCCACCCAAACAACCCACCTCTTCGTCTCTCCCGCCTAATAACTCCCACCCACCCACCACCCTCCTCCAACCCTTTAACTACTCCAGCCGCGTTCCTTCACTCCCACCATGACCATTCCTCAGGCTACCCAGCAGGTCGCCTCCCACCCGACTCCCAATGCCGTGACGGCTCCGACTGTCAAGAGCGATAAGGATAAGGACATCCAGGGCAAGCTTGCCAGTCAGTCGGGCTCTCTTTCTGCTCCAGATGCTCAGGTGGTCGCGCAGCGAGCAAGCCGCATCCTCGCTCAGAGGGCCGCGCGAGGGGACGTTGAGTGACGTCGATGTTGATTTTGGCTCGCCTCTTCCTTGCTGTTACTCCATCTTTTCCTCCCTCGCCTACAGTTTACGGCGTAAGTTTCATCCACCTGTCTGCCTGCTCCACAAAGATTCCGTCACAGCCGCTCATCCACTACCACTCCCCCCCCCCCCCAACTTGCCCATGCAGATTATCCAAGCTTTCCGCGAAGGCAACCTACCCTCAAATGAGCAGATCGACAAGGCGCTCCTCCGTGCAGAGCAGCGCTCGCCGATAGAGACGAAGAACCTTTCGGGAGACGGTCAGAAGCTTGTGCGTGCCTCCTTACTCTCACTACTCTAGAGCGACTTACCCTTCTCCACCGTCCCCAGCGAGATGAAACAACTGATGCGAGCCTCGCTGCGTTCCGCTCCAGATCAACGACGTCCGGGACATCATCGAGACCGCCCGTCTCATGATTCTTACCAAAAACAAGGACGAGCTCTTCCAGGTGCGTTGTCATTGCTCTACTCAGGCCAACCTCGGGAACAGGCAGACACGCATCAGACTGACTGCGGACGTCACCCACCATAGAACTTCCTTTGGCACACGAGGGTCACCGACGAGACTCGTGGAGCTCAGTCAAAGGACGTCCTCCCGGTGTCCAAGAGCGAGATTCAGCGCGACGCAGAGAACGGATCTGTTCACCTCCGGTGCGGGCAAACGAGACTAAAAATCGCTCGAGGAAGCATCAGTTAGGCTGATCTGAGCTCTCCCTCACAGCACCCTCCTCACCCTCATCCTCACCAACTCTGAAGCGCGCAAGGGTACATCGACAGTACTTGACTTGCTACATGTCCGCAACTCTTCCTAATACTCTCCTTGTCCTGCAGTTATCTCGGACCTCGGATTCGTCGGCCGCGATCTCTTTGCCACCTCCGCCACCCGAATCGCCGATAAGGCCCGCCCTAATGAGGAGCAGCTCCGTCAGCTCGACCAGGAGGCTCCCAGCGGCGAGTGGATCAGCGAGGACGGCAAGAAGGTGTGTACGGTGGCTTTGGCCTGAAGACTACTAGTCGCGGTCCTGACACTCTTTCCGAAAAAACTCTCGTAGGTCGGACACAACGAGACTCCCAAGCTCGCGGCCAACATTGGTGGTCACAAGGTCGTCCACGACCCTAAGGCACCCGTCTCTGACGGTACGAGGCACATTGATCCGGACGGTAATGAGACCACCGCTGGCGAGGCTCGCGAGAAGGCTCGCGCCGCTAAGGCTGAGGCTCAGGAGCAAAAGGGCGAACTCAAGAAGGCTGGTAAGGAGAAGGCTGTCGAGAGCAAGGAGGTGGGCAGAATGATTTGATAAGCAGTAATTCTTCTATCCCGAATCGCGGCTGATTCATAGTTACTGCGCAGGCCTACAACCAGGGAGGCACTGAAGCTGTCAAGGACAAGGGCAGGCGCGAGGTTAATGCTTCCCAGGACGACAACGAGGAGACCACCGCCGAGGCCAAGGGTCGCTTCCGCGCGCTCCGTGACAAGCTTAACCCCAACAGCGGTGACCGCGACCGTGTTGCCGAGCAGAAGGAGAGGACCCGTAACTTCCTTGACGAGGAGTTCCCCGAGGAACGCCGCCAGCAGTTCATTTACCGCATGAAAAAGGTGGTTGTCGAGTGCCAGAAACACCAGGACTACGATGAGGGTGAGCACATATGATCAGTTCGCGATCTCCTTCGTTTGCATCAAGTTGACCATTTGCCCTCTAGCGATCAACTTCTTCCTCGACCTCCTTGAGAACTACAAGGGCCACACTGAACACCTTGGCAGGGCCGCCGGCGACTCGACGACCGCCGTTACCTCGGACCCGGCCTTTCAGCAGGCCTACTCAGAGTTCAAGACCCTCCTCGAGCGCTTCGCCGACGGTCGCAGCCTCAACGGAGTCATAAACGCCGTCAACAACATCTATGTCGACGCCCAGAACGACAGCGAGCTCCGCGCGTGGTTCAAGCAGCTCTCAGACTATGTCCGCCGCGTGAGTAGTATTCCCATCCTGCCCCTGACTGCCGTCTACTGACTTATCACTCTCTTTATATCAAAGACTCTCCTTGAGCCTGGTTGGGTCCTTGAGGACGAATGCTCTCAGGAGGGCCAAAAGCTCACCGACAAGGGCAAGATGTTCTTCGACCACAAGTATGCCGGCCACAAGGATGCGCTCTTTGAGGAGTTCTCGACCTGGTTCAAGGCCATCGGCCAGGACCCGGTCAACGTCCGCTTTGGTGAGGACTGGAAGCGTCTCACCAAAGACATTCTCTTCGTACGTCACATTGTATCTTGGTCGGGTATGTTAAGATCCTTCTGTTAATCAAAGCATGGCCTACACCCTTCCCAGGACGAGCACGGCTCGCTTGAGTTCAAGCCTCACCTCTGGGGGGACATTCGCGACGAGATCCTTCCCCAACTCGTCAATCAGGTCGGCTACGTCCCGAGTGAGTTGCTACCCTGCCTTGGTGGCTCTTCCTTCCCTGTCTCAATCATCTTATTATCTGCTCCTCCAGTCCCCCGCATTGAGTACACCGACAAGCAGGTCGACCTCGTCATCGAGAACCTCGTCCTTCAAGGCAGCAATCTCTTCCGTGAGTCATGAATGCTGTTCTCTGCCTGTCTCGTCCTGACCTCTCGTGGCTCTTGACCTCACTAGCCAACATTGTTGAGCTTGAAGCCAAAAACCATTTCAAGTTCTCGCCCTACAAGAGCATTAAGGACCAAGGAAGCCACAAGTTCACCCTCCGGTTCTCTCAGATCCAGGCCGACATGCGTGATGGTGCGTCTTAGCAGGGTCTGTCTCACTTAGATCCTGCTCACACTTGCACTCGCACAGTTGGCTTCGTCTTCAGGAAGAAGACCGGCTTCCCGAAGATCTCCGATCGCGGTGTTGCCGACGTTCTCCTCGCCGGCCAGGGTCTTTCAGTCGAGGTCACCCTCGAGAGTGCCGGTCGCCGCAAGGACCATGCCTTCCTCAGTACGTGGGCGCTTGTTCCCCTTCCTGCGAACACTTCATTGACCATTTGTTTTTCCTTTCACTTCAACAGTCCGGGATGTCGAAGCTAAGGTTGACACCCTAAAGTTCCACATCCGCGAGTCAAAGCGTGAGTTGTTCGCCCCCCGTGATGTCGTTAAACTGCCGCTGACCTTCAATCCCTAACAGACGACTTCCTTTACAAGGTTGTCGCCCCTCTCGCTCAGGGTCTCATCAAGAAGACGATCGCCAAGGCCGTCGAGCAGGGCATCCGCACGGCGCTCGAGGTACTGCAATCTCTTCTCGCCTCGATGAAATAGGCCCGCTTGCTGACTCGAATGGATTCTTTATTCTCTTAGGCTGCGGACGAGCAGCTCGTCGAAGGCGAGTCTCCCTCGTGTACCAAAAAGAGAGACCATGTAGTCTGACCATCGGCTCATTTCCTCCGCCTCCTCCAGTCCAGCGCCGCATGGCAGAGGCCAAAGAGAGCGACGAGACCACCCGGGCTGACGCACTCAAGCAGCTCTACTCGAGGAAGAAGGAGACTGCCAAGGAGAAGAAGGATAAGGCCGAGCAGACCAAGGCCGAGCGGGACGCCCACGTCGCGGTGAGTGGCAACCAGTTCAAGCCGCCTGTGGCCAATCTGTGAACTGACAGCCCTCATCTCCTTCCGGTACCCTCTTCCAGGTCGTCACCTCAAGGGACGCCTCGATCCTCCCCAACGTCAACCCGCCTCATTCGACGGCCCAGGCCCAGTTCGCGAAGGAGGAGGAGGCGCGCAAGGGCAAGGACTGGCACTCTCCGGCCTTTACCATCGCTTAATGAAACGAGCGACCCTCTAGCTTGTGTTTCCGCCTAATGTGTGTATAGTTTCATTGTTTGTCTCTTTTAATTGATCGCATCCACTTCCATATCCTTCTCTGTATGGTCTGTTTGTGCCTCGTTGATGAATGACTTGTGTTTCTTCTCCACCGCGTGTTCATCATTAGACGAGCGATTCTCGTTCCGCGCCTAGAGGGTGCTGCAGTCGACGGCTTGAATTCTGCCATCGACCGGGAGTATCAGATCAACACGTCACAGCTCTAGATTTCGTACCTCAGCCCAACGTCGTCCGCACTCACAGAGCTCGTCGAGTTCCTTCAGGTTAGTGAGAACCCACTTCATGCGTATCATCCGGACCCGCTCGCTGTGAGTCAGCGACTGAGCTGCACCCAATCATTGAAAGCGTGAAGTCCTGCCTGCACGTCGCCGGGATGTTAGGCCAGGGCCTTAGTGCGAACATCGGCAAACAGGGCATGAAAGAAAAGCACATTCTTCTACATGTCAGGCTTGGTTGGAGAGGGGCGAAGGGGAGGGACAGCTACTACTCTCTATTGACCGGTTGGCTCTTTCTCAGCGATCCGATCAGTCCAGAGCTTTCCAGAGCTTCTTATACTCAACGTAGACGTCAATGCAGCTCTTTCTCGTGGCCTGGTCGGGAACACAATCGCTGTTCTTTCTTGGGAAGAGGCCCTCAAGCAGGATGCCCATCTCTCACCTTGGGTTGTCGAGCCACCGTCAGACAAGTCAAGCAAAGAGAGAAGGCTGGTTACTTGACTCTTCCGCTTCTTCTACTGAAAAATATCTGCGTTGAGATGGTTAAGCCTCGCCATAGCCTACAAACCCGAGCGTACGACACCTCTCCCTCCACGACCCTCGCTAGCTTCGGTTTGTCTCAAGTAGAATGATGAGGTTCCTCCCGCTCTCTCGTCCCGCCACTCTCGCGCTCAGGCTCCGATAGCGGCGTTTCTGCCGACGCAGACCCTTCGAATGCTCATCCCAAAGGGCGTCCCCTCGGGCCCCTCCCGCGGCAGAGCCCTCAGCAGCGCGCGATGAGGCTCGCCCTCCATCGCCGCCGCAACGCCAAATTCGCCGTACCCCATCCCGGCGCCATCCTCGTCGCCATCCTCGAAGTCCTCATCGGCTGGGCTCGCGAGAAAGTGGGAAACAAGCGATGCTGTGGGCGCCTTGGATGAGAGTGAGTATAGCCGATCGGCGTATGCCCGTGAGGAGTTCGCCCCGCCCGTTGGGTACGCGCCATTGGCGGCACCCGCCGACGGAGAGAGGGTGCTATTTCCGGAAGACACCGATGCCAAAGGGTTGAGCGGGGAAAGCACAGAGGGTGTGGTTGGTGAGGCGGCGGCCGAGCCGGCCGGTGTCGCAGCAACAGCATGAGCGATGGACGGGAGACCCGCTGAGGTCAAACCGCCGGCGAGTGAGTCGCGGAAAGAGGAGAGGTTGAACGTCGACGGCGAGGAGGGAACTTTGCGACGCTGAGCGTCGGTTGAGGTAGCCGAGGAGGATCCGGAAAAGGGGTGGTAAGCTGACTCGCGGAGCGAGGCCAGCGCAGAGACTCCGCCACCGTTGGTTGCCGTTGATGGGGACGACGCCGCTGTCGTTCGCGAGCGTGCATGGCCAGATGCTCGAGCGTCACGCTGCTGGAAGCTCTGGAGCGACGCCATGGACGGGGTCCGCTCCCTCGCCGAACCGCCTTGCCCACCAAAGTATCGGCCGCTAGGGGCACGGAGACTCGAGAAACTAGACTTCCTTAGATGCTCGAAGGCACGGTCGTCTCCAGATCCATCGTGGCCAAGCATGTGAACCCCTACGGCGGTCAACGTCAGCGAATTTGAAGCAGGCCAATCGATGGGACCGTCCGATGAAAGCTGGGGCGGCGCCGTAGTTGGCACAGTCGTAGTGAACGAGACGAGCCGCTTCGGTAGGGGCGTTCGGCGGATGGAATTCATCGACGAGTGCGAAGAGGCCGTCCTAAGGGGAGGAGGCGAGGGCTGCTGCTGGTGACGAATGCGATCGGCGACAGATAATGCGGGGGACGGGGAAGGTATGGAGGGCTCCGCGGCGGAGGCGCCGGTTGACGGGGTGGACGGCCTTACAGAAGGCATAAGCGTCATCGCTTGGTTGGGCGAGACCTGGGGAGACTCAAGGTGCGGGTCGCGGGTGTCGAGTTGGGCGGGTTGCGGGGTCGGGTGCGAGATCTGTCGAAACAGGGGAATGGAACCGGAGGAGTGGTCCCGGTGATGACGCGACGGCCGATTCGTCGCTGAAGGCGGAGTCGGCGAGCTCGCCCGAGCTGCAACCGGCGGAGGAGGAGGAGGAGATGGCGCAACAGGAGGCAGAGAACAAGGCCGCTCCATTCGCTGGTAGTGGTCATTCGCGATGATGGTCGAAGCGGAGCTCAGATCCCGCTCGTGGGCAACACCAGCGTCCCCCTCCCTCGACCTGCGCCGGCCGCCACCAATCTCAAGATGATCAGAAGAGCCTTCGCCGCCCCCCGACCCGTCGTCCCTCGAGATGGTTGGAGCCAGCTCAGGCGTTGGCGGGCCCGCTTCCGACTCGGCCTCCTCCGAGCGACCGCCCTGCGTCTTCTTTTGCATGGCGGAATTCCGGCCAGAGAATGACGTCGAGGGAACGATAAAGTCCGTCTGGACCTTCGGAGCACTCTGAGGGACAACATCCGAGCTTGAAGAGTGGACCCGGAACATGCCCTCAGGCTTATTGCCGCCGGCGGCGTTTCCCTTCTGCTGGTCCTCGTGCGCGCCGCTAGACGGCCGTCGGTGACGCGGCCCCTCCGAGGAGCGCTCCCGCGGTATTGAGGGCTCCCGCGAATTTGGTTGCGAGCGGCGAGACGAGCGACGGCGTCTGCCGGCGCCCGCTGTCTGTCGGCCTACAGGAGCGGCAGTCGAGGGCGCGGCTGAGCCCGCCGCCGCGTCGTCAAAGGTCGTCTCCTTTTGGCCGGATTGGCCTTCGGCTTTGTTGTCGTCGCTGTTAGACTCCCAGTCCTCGTCGTCGACGGCTGAGGACCGCTGGTCTCCTCTCATGACCTGGCGGTAGGGAACAAGCAGACATTTCAGGAGTTGTCGCGGGTGATAACGAGCGAATTCCTCGGTGTCGCGCGATACGAGAGATCTCACCTGCGTCCGCGTACCGTCGAGGCCTCCGAGGAAGCCATGCTTGGCTGGGGCACTCCGGCCGGGTGAGACAGGCTCGTCGATGATGGTCGTCTTGCTCGTTGTCCGCTGGAGGGCGCCGAGGCGGGGGATGTGGGTTTCGGATCGATGCGACGTGATGCGGGGGTAGTGGTGGGCGTGCGAGCTGTGGTTTGAGTGGATCGAGGCCATCTGGAGGGAGACGTTCAAGTCAGCATGCGTAAAGGACGCAGTACGACAAGCATAACGACGAGGGGATACAAGGACGAGGGATGCGGCGGATCTGACGCGCGCTCATCTCAGTCGTACCTCGACCACTGAGGACGCCCTAAAGATGAGGAGGTCCAACTCACGTCGTCAAGGGTGCTCTTCCTCCGCTGCTTGCTACCGCCCTCAGCGTTGGACGTCATACCAAAGCCGGCGGACGTGAATCCCTTTGCCTTGTTAAGGCTCGAGGACGAGGACGACCGGCCCTGGGATGACGACCGGCGGAGGCCCGTCGACCGATGGACCGTGGTCGGCATGGCTAGCGTGCGTGTGGGGTTGGTGTTGAGGAGGAGGGCCGGGTGAGCTGACGAAGGAGTCCCTTGATGGGCGTTGCGATGATGAAGGGTGAGAGCGAGAAGGGGTCAGGCAGTGAGCGAGACGAGACGGTCCCGCGGCCGAACCTCCCGTTGCCTGCCCGATCTGAGTGGCGCTTCCTTCTCGCAATTCCCTTGCCACAGAGTACATTTTTTCTTCATTTTATACAGATGCAGTTGATCATTTAGATAGAATTTTGTGGAATGACAGTCCATGGCGCTGATCCTGTCGTCAAGAAGCCAGCAAGCTGCCTGACGCGTCACCCTGTCCGTGAATCGCGTTTGGCCAAGAGGACGACCCCCAACGTCCACCTTCGCTTTCTCTGCTCTGACCTCCTCTTTACACGCCATGGCCACTATCACGCCCAGACCGGGTGTCCCAGACTACCGCGAGAAGCCTCTCCGAATCGCTGCGGTTCAGTTTGATCCCAAAGTGCGCCCGCGGCCCTGGTCCCAAATACGATTCCTCAGCTCCTCTTGCTCACAGAAGATGGACTTGTTGCTGTGGAAAGATTCGGGAAGTTCAGCGCAATATCAAACATATCGAGGACATGCTGAAAGAGTGAAACTATCTTTGCTTGGGTTGCGCAAAAAAGTTGTCCCTGACACCCTCGCTTATTCACTTGTCCCTGGTGGATGCAGCCTCCAGCCAGGGTCGGCCGACCTGATCGTCCTCCCTGAGATGGCGCTCACAGGCTATATGTTTGAGAGTCTCGCTGATATTGAACCCTTACTCGAGGTGAGTCGGACCCTAGCGAGAGCTGACCCCTGTACGCAGGCTGACCAGATCTCTCAGCCCGCCAGGATTGGACCAACCTCGCTCTTCTGCCGCGCCCTCGCTCAGCGGACAGGGTCAGCTTGTCTCTCATCGGAGAGATATCAGCTCGACTGACATGCGGTCCGGCTCTCTGTCTGCCCAGCGCTTTCGTCGTCGCCGGCTACCCAGAGCGTGCCGACCCGCCCCTTGCAAGTGGCAAGGGGTATAACTCGGCCATCGTGGTTAGCCCGACGGGTGAGGTCGTCCACAACTACAGGAAGACTTTTCTTTACGAGACCGACAAGACGTGGGCCGCCGAGGGTACGTCCCCTCCCTTTCAAGACTAGCTATGAATGTAGTCGTTGACCATCTGTTGATACTGCTGGGTGCAGGTCCGGGCTTTTCGTACATCGACTTGCCCTCTCCACTTGGCAGAATCTGCGTTGGCATCTGCATGGTCTGTAGCCGCTCGATTGCAAACGCCTGACCGTCGTTGACACGCATTCGATCTCAGGATCTCAACCCGAAGGATTTCATTGCCCCCTTTGATGCTTACGAGCTATCCACGTTTGCCCACGACAGTATGTATGCTCTATCCCTAAACATAGTATGCAGGCTGGCCTCTGACCCTCTCTCCTCCAGATGCCGTCGACATCCTTGTCATGCCCACCAGTGCGTCGTTCATTTCCGCACTCCTTCTGTCCTCCATTGTCTTGATCTATTCACCCTGTCTCTCTGCAGACTGGCTTCAAGCGGAAGAAGCAGCCGCCGAGCCTTCTTCTTCCACCAGTTCTCAAGACCCCTACGAGTCGGCTGAAGGCCCCGAGGACGCCTCCTTCAGCATAATGAACTACTGGGCGCATCGGCTAACTCCGTGAGTTCATGCTCTCTTTCCTGTTTCCCCACGAGCTTCATCTGACTACGTGGACATACACGCCCGACAGACTGCACGACCCAAGCCCGGCTTTCTCGAGCGAGCCACCTGTTTCTTCTTCAGTAACAGACAACGACGGCATCGATCAGCAGCCATCTTCAACGATTAAGGGGAAGAAGACAGTGTTCGTCGCATGCAACCGGACGGGAACGGAAAAGGGTGTGTCCTTACTTTTTCAATGCTTCTATTTGCCTACTGATGACCTATAAAGGGACGACGTTCGTCGGCTCCTCCTGCGTTTTTGAACTCTCGCCCGAGCCGTCCAAGGTGGAGGTGCTCGACTGTTTGGGGAAGCGGGAGGAGATGGTCCTGTTCGTGACTCTTTCTTGATCGAAAAGCTGCTATTGAAGGAGCTTTACGTCCTTGCAAGAACCGAGAGAGCGCGGCAAAAGTAGCATGAACGGGACGAACGCAGAAGTGAAAGATACTAGAAATCCTGTCTCTCCTGCGGAAACTCTAGAGTATAGTATTCATCCACTGGCGGCGCCTGACCTCATTTGAAACATACACAGCTCTTCTCGCCAGTAAGTCAAGATAATGGCAAAACGCTGAAGCAAGAAAACATGCGAGAAAGGCCTCACGTGAACGCGAGGGGGCGGGTTAGATACCAGCATGTCGCGCTTAGCTGGCGCCGCAAGGACACGTCCGCCGGGCTCACCTTCGACAACATTTTCGATAGACCTAGTACGTTGTCTGATGGTCTGGAAGATCGAAGTAGTACGGTGCTTCCTTGCGTTATAAGGGAAACAGGATTTCGGAATCTCCAGCGTGACAATGCGCCGGAGCCGACAAGCGGGCGATCCAGGCGGCTGCCTTGGCTCCGCTTGTGCTTCTCTTTAGATTCTTCCTCAGCAATGGTAAGCCATAAGTGAACAAATGATGGAATTGTATCCATTTTGCGAGACCGGATTCGTCTCAGCCTTTGCCCTCACCCACGGGGCTGAAGGCTTGCACATGTATATCTAACTGGTCTTTCCACTCTCAGCCTTTCCTCTCATTCGCATTCTTCAAGATGTCGACCCCTCCTGCTGTCAATACTCGTAGTGTTGAAGACCCTTTCTAGCCTGACGCCAAGTTATTCCCTCGGAGGCCGATCTAGGGAACTTCCTAAGGACGACATAGCTTCTGGTCCCTACATCCGGGCGCAGCGTGACTTTATCTCGCAAAATGATCCTGCTCGGCGCGACTTCGTCTAACGCCCTCCCTTCTCTTCACCATAATGCTTCCAATCGACCGCAGAGGAACAACTTGCGCTCCAGATTTTAGAATTGGGATCAAGGGAATACTTTACATTTCCCAGGATTCGTCGATCAGTCTTAATACATCGGTCTTGGTCGCATACTGCGCGCACAGTCAGTCTTGTTTCTGTGCTAACGCACGCCAGCTCAACGACACCCTAGCTGACCCCGATAACGTTTATATATGTTTTATACAAGAGGCAAACAGGTAAGACCCATCCCAGTGTTATGGAGGTGAGCGTTAATCGATGGCTCAGACTTCGTTCTGGTCGATCCGGAGGGCGTCGTCTGAGTTTGGCCAGGTAGCTGTCCCCCTCACGCTCAACTGAGCATCGTCGTCCACTTTCACTCGCACCAGCAAATTCTTCAATATCGCGCCATAACAACTGGCAAGGAACACTGTTTGAAAAAGTCCTTTGGGTCCAGCCTGCGCAGGAGATCCGTCCCCCATCACTGAGCTGCTCTCTTTAGCCCGCCTCCGTCACCTCACTGAGCTCCGTTGCGGCTCAAAGGATATTGATTCTGGGCTGCGAGTCCTTCTCTGAATCCAATCGCGGCAGCAAGGAAGACAAGGCGGTCAAGATACTTGCAGCCCGGATGGGCTGTTTGATAGGTTCGTCATACAGCTCCCTCCTGTTATGAAAATTCAGCTCCGAACTCACGAGGACTCCGCCGGATCAACAAGTAACCATACCCGATAACTGGTAAGCATCCCGTCACAGCTGGTAAATTCTATGCGCAAAGCGACGAGGAGCAACTCCTGGAATGAAGGCTCAAGCAACGTGATGTGCCGCCATCTTTGATTGCTTGCACTGATACATGAATCTCCTACTCTGTACTAGGGTATTGGAGAGTTCTATCAAAAGCATACACGACAAGTTTATGCCATTCTAGAAACCATCAAAGATTGGGACGCCATCTCAAACTACACCGTCAGCGGTATTGGCCAATCGGGCGCAGCCGCGAGCATTGAAGCCTCTTCACGGATTCATTCGCAACAAGGTGGGAGGTCAACGATGCTACATGCACAGTTCATCGTTGGCAGGCAAGCTGTCGGCTGGATGGATTGGACCACAGAGCCGAGACTTCGGTGATCTACGTGGATGCTTCCTGCGGTAGCTCCAGCCTTTGACCCGATCTTCTTCCTTTACCAATGCAACGTCGATCGCCAATTACACTATAGCAGACACTGAACACCACCGTATTGACTACCATGACGAGGTTAGGTCAAGCTTCCTTCGCATTCAAAGGAACCCGATTGAGATCAAGGACACAAATGAGATCGACCGAGACTGTGATCCATCTTTTTCGACCACAAGCTGATTCTCTTCTATCTGCGCTGAGCTCCGATTCTTTTCAAGTCTCAAAGTGATGACTGGCCGTCTCTAGATTGCTACCACACGAAAATATGCGAATGATTATACGATAACATCCCTCCCGGCCCATGGTCACTACATCTGGACTTCTGTCAAGGCCCTGTATGGACCCCTCCCATATCTCTACTGAGCGCCATGTCAACTTCCACACTGGTCACCGACGTGATGTCCGCCGAACCGTTGCCGGTTCAGTCCTGTTCGCGCTTCAAAACTGCTCGTTTCACATCCGCTCAGCCCCGCCATCCTTCATCCTCCAGCTCGAGCAGGCCCTCGTCTGCCTTTTTAGTTTCGATTTTCCTGAGCAATATACCCTTTGGACAGCACATATCTGCGTGCTGCACCATGCGTCCCTTTCCTTGTTCACCACTGACATCTACCACGGTAGCTGTGCTTCCACTGGGGAATACCTGGGTGAACGAGCCCCACGTTGGGAGCCAGGAGGTGTTCGTTAACAAGGCTGTAGATCAGTGAGAGAACGTGGTGCTTAGGAGGACCAGGATATGAACAGTGAGAGGTTTGTGATAATAAGTCTTCGGGAAATAACCTCCTTTTTCCGAAGGGCCACTCAGCTGATCCAACCGAGATCATGTCTATCCTCCCCTTCTACAGCTCAACCATCTGATGATGGCGCATCAGCTCGTATCGAATGCAACGCCCGATCAGATCACGGTTCATCTTGAAGAGAAGCTTCACTGGGTCATCATCTGTGTAAGCTACGTCCCTTCCTATCATGAGCCGTGAGCACGTCGACTATATCCTTGACTGACCGGCAGCAGCTCGCTCGCCTTCTCCCCTAGAACGGCGATTCCCAGCAGCGACCCTCACCTGGCTTCGCCCTAAGAGTACCTACCGTCTTGCTGGGTCCCCATCTCTATTATGGGGCCGCAGCCCCGCGGTCCGATTTGCGACCCTCACGAGCACCTGGCGATCTCCAAGTACATCCAGCATGGTCAGCATGAGAACTCGGAGCAGACTCAAATGCGCTTCGGTCTGCCAGTGTCCCTCCGATGAAGTCGCCCGCCAGCTGTGCGCCCCGCCCAGGCGCAGTCGACCGTCTGCAGGCACGTCCATCTCTCCCTCTCCATCTTCCTTTCCCCGTTCCTTCCTGGTTTTTGTCGGTGACTTCCCTCCATCGGTACACCGTATAGAGCTACTTGTGTCCCCTCCTTTCCCACCCGACCGACCGCGCTCAGAGCGTGTGTGTATACCTCGCTCCCCCCTCGCTCTCTTCGACTGATCAAGGTGAAAATATCGACCATGGTTGGACAGACGTCTCCGTCGCTGTGTTTACTTCAACAAACAGGAGAGAGAAAATGAGAGAGAGAGAACGAGAAAAGAGAGATTCGATACGAGTCCTAACCAGCGAAATAAAAGCGAGAGGGATGGACGCCAGAAGAGATGGACCGATTGGATTGGAGAAGGAGAGAATGGAGAATCCTTTTTGGTGTGTGGGTCTGTGCTGGTCGGTGGAAGATACATAACGGGAGGAATGGGAGGGAGGTCGAGAGCCCTCAAAGGGCACTGTGGATCGAAGGAGGGCAATTAGTCGTGAATTGGTTGAGAAGGGGAAGAGGGAAGGGGAGGGCACGACGCACTCGGGGGAAAGGTCGCCGAGAGTGTTCATGTCCGAGGCCGAGTAGGCCGAGTACGCCGACTCGTCGCCGTATTCCGAGGGCGTGGCGATGTGCTCTGCAAGGTTATTGTCAGCGAGGAGTTGCAAGAGAAAAACAATCGAGACCCAACCCACCATCAAAGTAGTGCTTTGCCGTGCTCCTCGGCGTCCTTGGGGTTCTCGGCAGCCTGCAGCTCACACCCGTCTGCATAATGTGGTACGCGACGAGCCCGGTCCATCCAGTCTGGTGGGAGGCTCCAAGACCCCTGCCATCATTTCCATGGAAGAACTCATGGAACTGGAGGTAGTCCCGGAAGTGGGGGTCTCGGTTGAGCTTGGGGTTGCCGCCGTTGAAGGCGCGCTGACCCTCTTCGTCGCGGGCGAAGATATGAATGAGACGGTGCTGGATCTCTTCGGCGCAGGCTCCGAGCTGAGAGTGAAAGTAAGCTTCTTAGTGAGGGTTTCGATGAAAGAGAGAGCGCGAGAGCCAATCGCACGTTCATGTAGTCTCCCGAGCCCGTCGGGCACTCAACGAGGAGCGACTCGCCGTAGTATTGGTGGAATCGCTGGAGAGATTCGACGAGGAGGAAGTTGACGGCCAGCCAGATTGGGCCACGCCAGTTAGAGTTGCCGCCGAACATGCCGGACCGTGAGTCTCCGGGCCAATAGGCGACGCCGAACTTTTCTCCGTTGACGTCCATCTCCCATGGGTGCTCATGATGGTAGAGGGAGAGGCTGGTGTGCACAGTGAAGGGTCAGTCGACGACTGAGGGAGCAGAGAATGAGAGCGACCCACGAGCGGACACCAAAGTCGGAGAGGAACTCCTTTTCGTCAAGCATGCGCTCAAGGATGCGGACAAGCCGCTCCTTGGAGGCGAGCGCGAGAAGACGACGGTCAGACTTTCCACTGGCTGGAAAATGAGAGGTGTTAGTACGAAAGTAAGCACCCATGAACCAGCTCGACCTCTCCCTCACCCTTCATGTTGGCAATGTTCCTCGACGACATCTCGGGTCTGTTCTCGAGGAACCAGTCCATGCGCTTCTTGAAACCGGGGAACCGCTTGATGACCTCCGGCTCCAAGGTGAGCGTCGCGTAGAGCGGGATGAGACCGACGAGCGAGTGGATCGGAATCTGCATCGCGTTGCCCTCACCCCACGAGATAGCATCGTAGTAAAAGCCGTCCTCCTCGTTCCAGAGCGAAAGCGACTGGTCTTTAGGGCCCTCGAATGTCATGGCGTCCGAGATGAAGAGGAAGTGTTCGAAGAACCTGGAGGATGTGAGTTAGGACAGCAAGTTACAACCAGAGCGCGAGCTGACACCTACTTGGAGGCAATATCCTCGTAGGTCGGGTTGTGCTTGGCAAGCTCGAGAGCGATGTTGAGCATGTTGAGGCAGAAAAAGGCCATCCAGGCCGTGCCGTCGGCCTGGCGGAGTTGGCCACCCGTTGGGAGCGGCTCGGACCGGTTGAAGGGTCCAATGTTGTCGAGACCGAGGAAGCCGCCCTCGAAAACGTTGTTGCCGCCCGAATCCTTGCGGTTGACCCACCACGTAAAGTTGATGAGAAGCTTCTGGAAGACACGCTCGAGGAAGTCGAGATCCTCGCGACCATAAAGTTTGCGCTCAATCTTGAAGACGCGGAACGTTGCCCAGGCATGGACGGGCGGGTTGACGTCGGAGAAATTCCACTCATAGGCCGGGAGGGCGCCGTCGGGCTTCATGTACCACTCGCGGGTGAGGAGGTCGAGCTGCTTTTTAGCGAACGCCGGATCGATCATCGCGAGCGGGATGCAGTGGAAGGCCGTGTCCCAGGCGGCAAAGAAAGGGTACTCCCACTTGTCCGGCATGGAGAGGATGTCGGCGATGTGCATGTGCTTCCACTCCTGATGAGGCGTAGAATGAAATTAAAAAAAATGAATCAGAGACCAGCGCTCCCTTCTTCAGGAGAGGGCTCAACGCACCCTGTTGCGGACCCACTTCCTCTCGGGAGGAGGGGGGGGCTGTCCGGGGTCTCCCTCGATCCACTCCTTTTGGATGAACTGGTAGAACTGCTTGGTCCTGGGGGAAAAGAACGAGTGAGCCATGAAAGCCAGCCAACCAAGGGAGTTTGTCGACAACCTACCACATCATGCCTCCGAGCGCCTGCCTCATGACGTTGCGAAGGTCATCGCTGATAGGCCCGCTCGCGAGCCTCGCGTAGAACTCATCAGCATCCGTGCGCCTGTCATCGATGCCATCGTCAAACGCCTCCTCGTCCGTCACGGTGATGTCGTCCTCCGCAGCAGCAGGTGTGAGTTTGAGTCGAACGACGACGCATCCGCCCTTGGGAGGGACGTTGAGGAACGTGTAGTTGGCTCCGGACTTAGTGCCCTCCTTGTTCGGGTTGACGAACTGACGACCACCCGCAGGGTTCGTCGGCTGAGGAGCAGCCGCGGCCGTCGGTGGCGGGGTCTGATCACTGTCCTCGTTCGTAGGAGGAGCAGCGCCATTCTTGAGATCAGCGTGGGTGTGGCTGGGAGGGAGCGAGGGCGTCTTGTTGGCAGAATGGTTTGCGTTGAGCTCCGAGAAGTTGCGGGCGGCCTCGGGCTCCTTGGGTCGGTGCGAAGGGACGATGTGATCGTGGAAGGCATCCTTAACGTAGGGGCTCTTGTTCTTTCCTCCGTAGAGGCGCTGAAGAGGGGGCCTAGATCAGTCTTTTGAACGTGGACTCGAAGATCTCGCCCAGCGCTGACGCACCTCGAAGTTGGTGTCGTTCTCCGTAAACATGAGCTCGGGGACGACGCTTGGTCCATCAACAAGGACCACACCCCCATCAGCGGGGGCAGCAGGCGCCGGCGAAGGTGAGCAGTAGAGGTGGGTCCGTCCAAGCGTCTCGTGGTCGAGCTGGATAGTGCCATCAGCCGACTGGTGCATCCTTGGCCTCGGCGGCTCCTCCTTGGGCCACGCCCATGTGTTCCGGAACCAGAGCTGTGGGATGATGTGCAGGTCCGCCGGGTCTGGGCCACGGTTGTAAGCAGTTATGCGGATTGAAATGCCGTCGGGGTTCTCCTCGTCCTTGGCGTACTAGGAGAAAGAAAATATGTCAGGTCAGCCTGACTCACTCAACACGAATCAAACCGAGAGACCAACCTCGACGAAGACATCCCAGTACTTGTCCTTGTCGAACGCGTCGGTGTCGGTGATCTCAAACTCGGTGACGTCTCTCCCGCGGTTGGTGCTCTCGGTGACGAGCTGCTCGTACGGGTACGCATTCTGCGGATACTTGTAGAGATACTTCATGTACGAATGCGTTGGAGTGGAATCGAGGTAGTAGTAGAGCTCCTTCACGTCCTCGCCGTGGTTGCCTAGATGGAGGTAAGGGAGAAACGATCAGCGGTCGGTCGGATAAGGGCTGAAGCTGGTCTGGCGAACTCACCCTGGTGGCCGGTGACTCCAAAGAGCCGCTCCTTGAGGTATGGGTCCTTGCCGTTCCAGAGTGCGAGACCGAAGCAGACACGTTGATGGTTGTCCCTGTTATACGAGGTGTGAAGGAGCTCTCGTCAGCTTGCGCGATTTCTCTTGCCCCTCCCCCCGTTTTAAATTCTTCGTCTTTTGTTTTGTTTTGTTCAGTCCGGACACTCACGAGATGCCTCCGATGCCGTCTTCTCCCCATCGATAGGCCCTGCTCCGGGCGTGGTCGTGCGGGAAGTGTGTCCAGGCGTCTCCGTTGGCCGAGTAGTCCTCGCGGACAGTGGCCTGTTTAGCCAGTCGTTGTCAGATCAAACACCGGAGGGATATAGAGAGAGTCGGAGTCTCACCCATTGCCGCTCGGAGAGGTAGGGTCCCCATCGCTTCCAGTGGGCATTCTTCTTCCCGTCCTCGTCAAGCCTGGAGTGCGCGAGCGAAAATTGATCAGTCCCTCACTTAGTAGTGATCTAGAAGGGCCGGGTCTCATCTCACCTCCAAGCCTCGACACTGGTGTAGCGAGGACCAAGGCTCTGAAGGAGGCGGTCGCGGAGGGACTGAGGAGAGTGATGGCAAAGGAGCGAGCGAGTTCCATCAGCTTCATTCGTGCGATGGACGACCCTATAACGAGCAGGGGTGACAGCCTCACCTTCTGTTCGGTCGAGGCGGGGTCGACGGGCGTGTTCTCCGAGGTATAGTCGCGCTCGACGGGGGCAGCTGAAGGGAGTAGGCACAGACGCATCGAGACTGCGTCAGCTCTCGGTCTTTCCCGCTCTCTCTCCCTCCAAACAAACGGGCGGGGGGCAAAGAGGCAACGGGGAAACGAGAGAGAAGAAAGGCTCACGCTGTCCGTCCTCAGCGGCGTTGGGAGCACGCTTGGGGAACCTAGATCATGGAGAGAGATGGATGAGGAGACGGGTCAGCCCAGCTCAATCCGATTCTTCATGAGGACGCAGGGCATCGCTCCCTCATTCGTCTTCGAGGCAGAGACGAGGCACGCACTTCTCCTTTTCGCGCTGAGCGCCGGGGAGGTCGGTCGGGGGCTTGGGGATGTCGATCTGGGCGAGGAAAGGAGAACGCGTCAGCTGGCGTGGCCATTCGCAAACAGCTAGCCGCGTGAGGAGCGGCGCATGATGTCGGCGAAAGGCGGTCGGGTCGGTTCGTTGGTTCGTGCAGTCCGCCCTCCCTCTCCCCGCCCGCTTCTCTCGCCCAGACCCAGCCGGGACAGGGTATCGCTTCTCGTTCTCTCGCTCGCTCAAACAGCCCAACGACCCACCTTGAGCGAAGCCGCGCCCGACGTGACAGCCTCCAGCGGGTCCTTGTCCTCGGCGGCGGCAGTACCAGCAGATGCGGACGGCAATGCCTCCTTCGCGGAGGCGGCCCCAGGCGAGTTGTCCACGGACGACGAGACGGGCGTGGGCGGTCCGGCTGATGCGTGTGGGGAGAGAGCGTGGCGCCGGAGAACAGAAGGGGAATGGGAAGGGATAAATGACGTCTTGTCAGCACTCGCATATATCGCGTCGTGTCTCGCGGCCTCTCAACAGGCGTGGGGGTCCGAGAGAGATTATAAGCATCAAGCGTCGTCTCTCTCGTTGTCGACGAGGCGGGCCATGGGAACCGGACCGGTCGAGGACCACGCCTCGGCCCGCAAATCCTCGCAGGTTGGGGGAGGGGACAGAGAACGGGGCAACGGGGGGGAAGGGATGGGGGTAGAGGAGGAGAGAGCGAGCGACTGACCACTTGAGGCAGCGGCCGGCGGCGGGGAGGGCTTTGAGAAGATATTCTTCTGGAGGCGTTTGGCGGCCATGGCTGTGGCTGCTTCTGACGCTGGGAGGAGAGATGGGTAGATAGGTGGGAGAGGGAGAGGGAAACGCGAGAGAGGATGGATGTCGAGAGAGAGATGTGAGATGACGGTCCTCGGCCGGGGAGAGACGCCTCGCTTGCCCTGGCTGGGGCGGCGCGCGGCTCTCGCTGGGTGGGCCAGGGCGGCCCCGCGCTGAGCTCGTTGACAGTGGTGCCCCTGCTCAACCTCGACCCATCCTTCCCGATCATCCACACCCATGCCAGGCGTTGTATCCTCTCGTTCTCGAGATGGATGACGGTCCCCTCCCGCGCTCGCTCAGCTCGTCCCCGACGCTACAGCCAGCGAGCGCGAGCGGTGCGTCGGCCCGCTCCGTCGCGTCGTGCCTGATAGCCCGGTTCCGGCTTCCGCTGAGGCGTCCGTCATCGTCAGCTCGTCCAACCCCCTCCCACGCTCGCTCAGTGTCCGTCTTTCCTGGAGACCCCTGGCACTCCCCGCAACAGCCAGCATGACGTGTCGTTGTCGTTGTCCTCGGCCGGGACCGATCGACGACGGAGCACAGGCTTTCGGCTCCTGCTCCCGTCCCGTCGTTCGTCCAGCGATATCGATTTGATGCTTCAACCTTTCATTCTCGCGCGCGCACTTGTTTGCCGTCATCAGCAAACAAATGCCACAAAGGAACGATGGGATCTGATTTTCTCCGACGTCGCAGACTGTTCTGTCTGTCCTCCGCTACGCTCTCGAACGAACGCGCAGCCCAATCAGTTGACTCCCTCATATCTCCATCATCCTAGCCCTCTTCCTCCCCTCCAGCCCTTCACCATTCTCACCGTCACCGCCAGCCTCTCCTCCATCCCTCGCAGCACCATCATCCAACGCCCTCTCCGCCTCCCTCTTCACACCCGCCACCCTTTCACTCCCATTCTCCTTCTCTCCTCCCCCTCGTCCCCCCTCTGAACCGGCTCGAGCAGTGAACCACCCAACAAGCCCCGCGCCCCATCCTCCCAACGCTTGTCCGAGCTTCTTCAGCCTTTCCTCCGACACCAGTTCCTCCTCGGAGGAGCAAGGGGAAGAAGAAGCGACCGTGAGCCTCGCGCTTCCGCCTCTTAGCGGAGGGGGGTCCACGTGTAGGGCGCCGAGGCGGCCGCCGCCGGAGGAGGAAGGGGAAGGGAAGGAGAGGAGCAGCGATGGGTGGGTTGCTTGAGGAGAGGAGGAGGGCAGGACGAGGTGCAGGGTAATGGGGATGTTTGCTGGGGGGGCTGGGTTAAGGAGGGGAAACGGGAGATTTAGAACAAGGGGGGGAGAGGGAGAGAGGGATGGGTAAAAGGAAAGCAGGCAAACACACCGAGCAGTAAAGCCTCGAGGTCCTCAGTCGTCGTCGCCGCTGTTGTCGTCTCGGACTGGAACCCGTCATCCGCATCCTCCACCATCGCCACTGACGAAGGAGTATCAAACACCCCCAGGAAGAACTCATTCACAAACGCCCATCTTCTTGCCCACTCCACAAGCTCAGCAGCCTCTTGAGCGCTCGCAATTCCAACACGGCCAAGCGCGATGGCCTCAATGGGGCCTTGGGTCTCGGCAAACGACCAGGCTTGGGGAGTCGTGGCGTTGGAGGGAGAGGGGAGGAGAACTTGGAGAGGTTGAGTTGGGGGGGAGGAGGACGAGCGGGCTTGCTGGATCTGCATGGAAATTGAATCAGGAGACCGTGGAGGCAAGCATGACAGAAAATGATGGCGACGAACGAGAAGCGGGCCCCAGCTCCCATGGCCATGGCTGTCCCCTCCCATCGCCGCCAACAAGTGGTTTGGCAAACCAACCACGAGTGGAGGCTCGAAGACGGCTTCCCAGCCCCAAGGCGCCGACGCAGACGGGGTAGCGACATTCATGGGGTCCACCGCTTCCTCTTCCTCCTTCTTCTCCTGGGTTCTCGAGGCAGGGGAGAAGATCTCCAGCGGAAGATGAGGCACCGACGGGATACTAGTAGCGGTAGAAGGCCGGAGGTGGAGGTACTGCTGGTGTGAGGCTAGGCGGGGCGAGAAGGAGGAGGGTGGCGTGAGGAGGAAGGAGGGGTAGGGAGGTGGGTAGGGGTTGATGCTGGTCTTGGCTAATGGGCTGGAACAATGTATGTAATTGACAAGTGTTAGAATGAGATCTCGTCGAGAGACTGGGGTCGATTCAAACTTACCTAGCCTCTCCTTCATCCTTTCGAGCCAGCAGTGCCTCCTCCACTTCGCGTTGCACCTCCAGTCCCTCAGCAAAGACGTCCCCCCTCTCTTTGACAGTCTCCGCCTTCACCACCAACCCAGCGCCTTCAACACCACCGCCAGCAACAACACTTCCAAGCTCTAAGACGGCCCTCATCCGCCGCTCGAACTCGTGCAGCGCCCGCGCCGCTCGGAGCGGGACCGTCTCGCGCTCGCCTTCCGCATCCACACTTTCGTCGTGGAAGCCAAGGAGATCGAGGAGCTCTCGGAGAGGAGGTAGGAGGTACGCATCGAGTGTGGGCGATTCGATGGGCTCGTGGGAGACCGCGGTAGTGTCGGCGGCCGTTGAGGATGGCGAAGAGGAGAGAATGAAGGACGTCCGGAACTTGGCGACCGTCCAGTGTGCGCAAGGTGACACGCCTTTCGTCGAAGAGGTCGATGAGGAGATGAGCTCAAGGTCAATCATGAACACCTTGTCCCCGAGAGCGAAGATATCTTTCTGCTGGGGAGCAGTCGAAGCAGCGGCCCCGGCCCCAGCCGACGCGTCGCCGCCGTCGTCGTCGACAACCGTCGTGTCGCGGTAGACCTCGAGGCCGAGGGATCTGGCAGCTCGTTCAATGATATCTGGCGGGGAGACAGTGAGAGGGAGGCCGAAGGGCGTCTTGGCAGGTGGGGGGAACAGCCAGGGACCCGAAGAGGACGCAGAAGGGGGGGAGGTCGACGCGAGGGAGCCGAGGAAAGGCGGGACTGCAAGAAGTGGGAAGGCTTGGGATGTGCTGCACGGAGAGGGAGCGAGGTTCCAGAGAGATGGATAGTTTCAGCATGCGAGGCCAAGACTAGGTAACAGCAAGACAATGAGCATATCGGCAAGAGAGACACACGCGTTTGTCATTAACCCAGCGGCCCTCGTCCTCCCCTCTTCGCCGCCCTCCTCCCAGATGACCTTGAACTGCTCCAACACATCCCTCACACTCGAAATGGCTGAGCCCAGAGCCTCGCGCGTGAGCGGCGGCGGGTGGTGGAGCGCTGGGCCGACGAGAGGCGCGTGAGGGCTGATGAGCGCCGGGACGAGGGGAGAGGGCTGGGCCGCGCGGAGGGAGGTGGAGAGAGAGTGGAAGGTTGAGAGAACCGTCGGGGGTGGTGCTGAAGCGGCATTGGTGTACATTGGAAGGAGAAGGAGGCTAGAGGAAGCACGTCCCTCGGGGTGATGTGGTTGGGAGGAAGCCGGCCTTGCGCGACGAGCAGCGCGTCGAGGCAAGAAGTTGAGGAGACAGTAACAGGCGCACAGGTCAAAGACAGGCAAGCCTATGCCTGCGACTGACACTCAATTGTTCTTTTGACCTAGCAACAGAAGAGAGGAGCTGGACCAAAGACGTCGTGACATCACACAATCCCGAGACCCATCTGGATCTCGCAGAACCAGTTGTCCTTGTCCCATCCATCCTGCACGATCCGACACCACGGCTTGTCCGCCTCTCCTCCCTCCTTCGGCTCCTCTCCCTCTACGTGCTTTGAGTTGTAGAATACAATCCCAGCGACGGCGCAGGCCTCGGCGATGAGGTCGGCAAGTTCGTTCTCTTTGAACAGGTGGTAGTATCGCTGGTACACGCGCGGTGGTGTCGAGGGCGCCGGTGGCGCGACAGTGTCGTCCACCGTTGTTGATAGGCCGGGCTCCGATGATGACGATGAAACGGGGGGAGCAGTAGCAACAGAGCTGATAGCCGCCACCTTCATCTCCCTCGCCTCCCTCTCCGCTTTCTTCGTCGCCTTGTCCTTCTTCTTCGGCTTCTGTCCACCAGGTCCCAGTGCCTCCTTGACCGTCTTCGGCGCCTCTTTGCTCAAGACCCACGGCACAAACACATCCTGCGCCTTCCCACCTTCAGGGACAACGCGCCGCGTGTCGGGACCTTGCTCGAGCGCCCAGACATGGATGATCCCTCGGCCGTGAGAGGGCCGGAGCGCGCGGAGAAAGGTGACGACGGTTGCGAGTCGACGAGAGGGGGTGGAGAGGTGATGGAGAGTCGCGATGGAGATGGCAAAATCCTGGGAGAGACGGAGTGAGTGAGGGAGGATGCGCGCGAGGTGAAGAGACCGACCATGCTCCCCAGTCGGATGCCTCCGAGGTCAAGAACATCTGCGACCATAACCTCCCGCCTTCTTCCATCGTCGGACTTGGCCTCTTTGCCGTCAGCGGTGGGTTCCTCGTCGCCGATGAAGCCGACGCGTTGGGCGAGCGCGACGAGGTTGTCGGACCTGTCGAGGCCGATCATGAGACGTCCGCCGCCGAGAGAGTCCCACGCTGGGAGATATTTGCCGTTACCACACCCGGCGTCGAGGCCAACGGAGCCTGGTGGAATTGACCGGAGGAAGGTGTCGATGGTCGGCCAGGGCTGAGGACAAGGGACAATGACGCGACGCAAGAGACAAGGTATGAGCTCCGACTACTCCTCGATGAACCATCATACAAGGGCATGACCAGGGCATACCTTGTACCTAGTTGCCGAAAAGTGGGTTGCGATTTGCTTCCTTTGCGTAGGCGGAGGTCAGGGTGCGTTCGGGGTTCGAAAGAGAAAGACAGCGCGAAAAGGAAGACTGACATTGTAGATTGCATGGACGTTCTCCTGCTCGTATGCTGCAGGAGTCTCAGGTGGCGCGGCGACTGTCAGAGGTGGGGGCATGATGAGAGCGGTGGTGGTTCAGATGACATGAGGGAGACAGGCGTTCTTCTTGAGACGACAGCGCCCGCCCGCATGGCCCGCCCAGCCTTCCTCACCCTCTCGCCCGTGACGCAAGGCCTTCTCTCCTTCCCCTGTCAACAACCACCACCGCCGCCATTCTCTCTCTCACTAGACACAGGCAGGAGAGGCAGCAGCACCATGTCAACAATTCTAGAATCCCGTCTCCGAGACGCGAGCTTCATCCCAATTGAGTGCCCTCAGTGCGTCGCTTGGCCTCTTGCCTGCCGCTCGTGCCGCTGCCGCCGCTCACCCCCTCTCTGTCCGACTCGTTTGACGTTGCGCTGTTCTTTTCCAGTTGCAAGCAGGCCATTGAATACCAGCTGTGCGCGATGCCTCACAGCCTCAGCACCACTGCCTGCCCCTGACGCTCTTTCCTGTTTCGCACATACCCGCTCTCCCAGCCCGGCCGTCCTCCCGACCTCGTACCGTGTCCGATGCTCCAACAAGGGATGCACCCGCATCTTCGACCCACCGACAAATCGAAATGGCACGGCTGCCTCTTCCTTCTCGTCTTCCGGCGGCGCTGGGGGTAAAGCCCGGGATCAGCCGAGGACGAGAAAGATGGGCACTAACGAGCGACCGCTCGAGACGCGGTACTACGACGTGCTTGGGGTTACGCCAAACGCGACGGACGACGAGTGAGTCGATGCTTTTCCTCCTTCCTTGCTTCCTCAGCGCACTGGGATTTGGCTTGGGCGTGACGGGCGATCATGCGGAGGTGTCGGCGCGCGTCGCTCAAGCACGCGCACACATGCGACCACCTCAGCCCCTCTCTGCAATCTTCATTTCGGCGCGCTCTCTCTGGTTCGCCACCTGACCGGCTCTCCTTTCGCCCCAATTCAGGATCAAAAAGGCCTACCGCCGCCTCGCAATCAAGCTCCACCCAGACAAGAACCGCGACGACCCGGACGCTGAGGAGCGCTTCAAGGAGGTCTCGATCTGCTATCAGGTCCTCTCGGACCCAGTCCAGCGGAAGAAGTACAATGAGCTTGGGTCCAAGGCGAATGCGCCGGAGGGGGAGTTTGTGCGTAGTCCTAGTTTCACTGTGCTTACTGCGTGCGTGGACGACTGACAAGCGCATGTACATGTTTGGGAATAGGTCGACCCGGAGGAAGTCTTCTCCCAGCTGTTCGGCGGCGAGCGGTTCAACGACCTCATTGGTAGCATCTCCATTGGTCGCTCTATGAAGGAGCACCTCCAAGCAGCCGAGGAAGAAGACGAGGATGGCAAGGGAGGGGGTGGAGGGGAGAAGGCCAAACTCGAGTATGACGAGAAGACGGGCAAGATGGTCGTTACTCCGGAGGAGAAGGCTCGGTTGGAGCGGATCAAGCGGGAGAAGCAAGAGGAGGCTGATAAGGAGAGGAAGGAGAGGGTTGATCTGCTCGTGGGCAAGCTCAAGAAGAAGCTCGATGTGTTCACAGAGAGCTTGGCGACAGGTGGGGACGAGAAGGAGGTCAGCCAGAGCTTCAAGGTGCGCCGTTCGTTGTAATTCCTCTTTTCTTCTCTCGGCTGACGAACGAACGTCTAGGCAATGTGTGTGCTCGAGGCCGAGGAGCTCGCTAAGGAGTCGTACGGATGGGAGCTCCTTCAGTCCATCGGCGCTCAGTACTCAGCAAGAGGCCACCAGTATCTTGTCACCCATCACTCAGTCTTTGGCGGAGGCTTCCTTGGCTGGGCTCAGGGCGTCAAGAGCGGCGCGAGCACGTTCGGTGACAGCATCTCGCTCATCCGAGCCGGTACGTTATCGTACTTGCCTCCTCTTGCCTCCCGTCCCTGTGAGCTGACCAACCCTCTCGCAGGCCTCCATCTCAAGAGCGTCTTTCAAAAGCTTCAGGACGCCGAGAAGCTGGGTCTTTCGCCAGAGCAAATGCGCGCCCTGGAGGAGGAAGCTGCCCAGGAGGGTCTCAAGACGCTTTGGAAGTCCGCTAAGCTCGAAGTGGAATCGGTTATCCGCGAGACGTGCGATGTTCTGCTCTCCGACTCGACTGCGAGCAAGGAGACGCTCCGTCTGCGTGCTATCGGACTCGAGCTCGTTGGAGAGGCGTACGTCGCAGCTCCGAAGCCGGTAGAGGAGGGTCAGCCGCAGCCGAGGATGGACGACATCAAGGGCAAGGCCTGAGGAAGGAGGATACGGACGAGCGCTTGCTCGTGGCTGGGAGTTTCGGTCTGCGTGTTCTCTTTTTTTTCTTTTCTCGTAACGACACACATGCATGTTCTTAGATTTGATCTCATCCATCTCCATGGGAGCCCTCGGCCCTGTCGACGGCTCGGCAGCCAAAACGATGTTGGAAGCAGGTCGCGAGTAAGTTGTCAGAAAATAATGAGACCCGAACGGAACAACCAAATCGCCCGTCATAGCAAGCGAGTGACACAGCTTCCTCTTTCTGGAGGCGCGCTCGTGCAAGCAAGCAAGCCAGCCAGCTCAGGCGCAATCCGGGACTTTGCTCTACAGCAACAAGTCTTCACTCTTCCAAGAAGCAGCAGAGCAAAAGGCATCACCATCACACTCAGGAGAAAGAAAAGGAGGAGGGAAACAAGGGAACAAGACGTAGCCGGCTAACTCTGAGAAACGATGTAACGCAACGTCAGAAGCGCGGCGCAGACCAGGAAAGACTGGGAATGAGCGCAAGTCACAGGTTAAGGGCAAGAAGAGGGCGAGGGGCGAGATCGAGCAAGACGGTGGACGCCTTGCCTGGGCTCCCAGCCTGGTATTCTCCCGCGACGACGATGCCGCTCCAGTCAGCGTCCCAAAAACTGCGCAGCAACTAGTACTAGTGACTTCAATCATGGAATACTCGTCGGTATCGGGATTAGGGGGATGTGGAAGGCGGCGAGCTCAATGCAGATGTTATGTTTAAGCGCGTCGGGATGCTCGAAGCCGTCCAGGGCCTTGGAGGCGAGCAAGAGCACGGTCTCGCCGCAGTCAGTCTCGGCCCAGGTATTTTGGTGGAGGCGTGCGAAAAAGTTGCGGGGAAGGCTGACGGGGATGAAGAGACCAACCAGTATGACGCCTTCAACTCAGTAGGGCCTCGTCGGTGATGGTGATGCGCTTGAGTTTCTTGGAGTGTTCGGTGAAGCCCTCCATGACTTGTTATCTCCCACATTTAAGCTCTCCAAGGAGATCGTTTCAGGAGGCTCGTTGATCGGGTAGAGGAGAAGAAGACAACACGCTCATCAGAAAGGCGATGAGGCGGGCAGACCGCCGGCCGGGCACTTATTTCACCTCATTCCACATCTCTTCCACCAATTGAACCTCTTCGTCTCAGAAAGATAACCTTCAGAGAGAGAGATATCCAAGAGAGGAAGCCCTCGTTGAGGCGGTCCTCTGGGTTAAGGAAACAGAAGTATTCGAGCGCGAGAACGGCGGAGTCGTCAAGCCCAAACCAGGCGACCCTAGAGCAATCCATCAGCTTCTTGAGTCACTTGGCCACCTTCAAGCCCTCCCTAACTGCCTGGAGATCGATTTCAGATCACCCTTCGGTACGACGGGCGAGGCAGAGCTCCTGCACCCACGCCCGTCACATCGCGCCTATGGGCTTGAAGTGGATCAGCAGACCCTTCTTAGCGACGAGATAGAGCGCCTAGAGCCTCCTGGACTGTATATAAATGCATAAAGGGAGTAGCGGGTCGCAGGAGTCGCGGAGGCCATGTGAGATGGGTGGAGAGCGGGCATACCGGCGGGAGGGGTGATGGCCAAGAGAGAGACTGAGCTAGACTAGGGCTCGTCGTCGGCACCGAGGAAGAGGCGAAGGCTCTGGTGGGACCAGGTCATCCGGGGACGGACAGACGGCCAACATGGCGGTGAGAGGACGATGGTATTTGGGGGTAAAGGGGTAAGGAGGGAGCCTTCCTCGTCCCCTTTGTTTACCTTGTCTGTCTTCGCTTGAACCATGTCATGAATGCTGCGCTTCCCTTGGGTTCGATATCGCCCTTTCACGTCGGAAAAGCTTGCTACTCATCCTCTTTGTTCCACTGAGGGTCTGCCTCCAATCACTGAGGAGCGCAATGACGGTTTGCGAGCTCTTTCGCTCGCTCGTTCGACGCTGGTCTCAAAGTACACAGAAGTACAGCAAGATTTATAGAGAATCGGCGGCAGAGATGTAAAGGACTGGAGGGAGGGTCAACAAAATCGAAAGGTCAGCATGTGAAACATGAACGGGATAAGAGGTAGAGTTGCATGTGACGAGAACGACGACAGGCAAACTGTTAATCGCGCGTCGGGACAGCCTGTCGCCTGGTGTCACTCGGCGATGCCCCCGCACCTAGCCTCGCTCTCTCTCACTCTCTCTTGTTCGGCCATCCTGAACCTCAGAGAGAGTGCCCGAGAGCGCGAGAGATAGAAATGGGCACGCGACGCATACAAGGACGCGTCTTGGCTCGAGAGAAGACCGCACCGTTGTTCCCCCGGATGAACGCATCGCCGTACTCGTTCCGCTTGACTCCATTGACGAACTCCTCGGTGTGCTCAAGGGCAATGTTCATGTATCCGTCGAGGCAAGAGAGGATGCCTGGCGGTGCAAATGAGAGACCTGTCAGCGGGGAGGCACTGACTAGAAGTACAATGTGAACGGACCCCGGTAGTCGATGCCAGAATTGAGACGGACGATAACCTCCTTTCCGACAACGGCCTGGATAGCAAACAAAAGGCGATGAAAGAATCAGCGAGGAAGGAACAGCAAGCCAAGAGCGGGCTCCTTCTCTGCGACCGGCCGGTCACGCGGGCTCCGGCGCACCTTGAGGAAGCCCGAGGGGGAGCCCTTGCTAGGAGCCGGGGTGGGGGATCCCGCTGAGGGTGAGGGGGCATCGACATCGGACATGTTGAGGGGGAGAGAAGCGGAGGAGGTGACGGTTGGATGGTTGAGGTTTGGATTGGATCTCTTGCGACACACTCTGACGCGCCTTTCTCAGGCGCCTTGGTTACTGCCACCTTCACATCATCGTTGCTAATTTATTTCTGGCAAAGAGGGGAATTTCTTCCGTGAGCTGGGGTTCCCTTCTCGATCGTCAGATCTGAGATGCCATCGACAACCAACCAAGCAACGCCACGACCCGGTCTCCCGCGCGCGTCCTGGTCCGCCTCTACTGCACCCGTGCGGAATAGACGAATCCTCGACTATCACACCTGTCACCCTCAGCCCCTTCTGCCCACCTCGGCTCAAGGCCCTCGTGTATACCTCACATCGGAGCCCTCACTCTCGATCCTATATCCCTCTGCCCTCGCTTGCGACCGGCCGCCGTTACTTGCCTCTGCACTCGCCCTCGGCTCCCGCCTTCCCCGGTTTCCCACCTCATCTGACTTCCTTCCACCGGCCACCATTCGATCTTCCCCTCTCTTTCTCGACCTTCTTTCCTCCCGGCCGACCCATGGCAGGCTCCCACTCTCCGCAGCCTTCGTCCTCGTCTTCAGTTGCCTCGACCGACCACTCATCCTCCTTGCTCTCCGCGGCTTCGACCTCGACGTCACCCTCCCAGACGGCGCTGCCCGTTGTTACCGTCGCAGGGGACGACGATGATTGGCGGTCAGGTGTCCACCTTCGCAAAGGCTGGGAGTTTCTTGACATTGATTGTTCTGACAAGGATGGCTTGGGGCCCTGTTTGACGGCCAAGACAACCTCGACGCCCCCCTCGAGTCGGACGCCCAACGACGCGCGCACGTCGCTCGCCTCGACCGTCCGTGGTGACGATCCCATTGAGTCCTTTTTTGATCTGGCGCCCTCACCGACGGCCACGCCAACGGTAGACGGCACTTCAATCAGCGCTCCCCATCTCGACACTGAGGCTGTCCATGTGGGTCGAGGCGGAAACGGCAGGGAGTCGGCGGGGAACGACGGACCTTCGCCTTTGTCCAGGAGACCGTCTCCTGTTTGTCTTCGCTCTCTCTACACCCATCTCTCCTCGCCGGCCGAGCTTCCTCCTGCTGACACCCGTTACGTCCCCTCCTCTCCATCTCCTCTCCTTCTTCCTCTCAGTTCCCTTCCTCCCCCCAGCCGATCCCCGACTTTGACTCGCTCGACGCAGAAACGGCCCCAGCGTTCCTCCCGCCGACACCTGTGAACTCCTGGGCCTCGCGGGCCGGGCAACCCAAACGGGCCTCGGCGTCGCCCGGGGCCTTCACCTCGCCTCCTCGCAGTGCTTCCTCCTCTCCGGCCAAGCTTCCACTGCCGTTGTCTTCTTCGTCGCCGACGATCAGCGCATCTGCGAGTCCAGGAGGGCTCTCGACGACCTCGATCACCGCGACAACGGCCCACCACGGCCGGTCCTTCTCCGCTGCACCCGCCTTGTCACTCACATCACCACCTCTCCCTCCTCCACCTCCCCCACCATCACGGCCTCACAAGCCCGCATGGCTCAAAAGCAAGCCCTCCTCCGGTCGCAACAAAAGCATAGACGCCTCTTCAGAGCTCGCCGCTGCCGCGGGCTTCTCTGTCCCCCTCGCTGCAGGCACTGCTGTGCCCCCACGGGTCCCACCGCGCAACAAGTCGACCGGCCACCATCACCAACCTCAGATCCAGCCGCATCTCGTACAAGCCGAGTTCGTCCCCTCTCCGACGTCTTCGGCATCCTCATCGCCGCGGAAACCCCCACCGCCACTGTCGAGGGGAGGAGGGCCCGGAGGCGCCGTCTCGGCTGTGGCGGGCGGGCTCAAGGGCCGGTTGGCGGCGTTTGGGCAGCTAGCTCAAGGGGTTTACAACGAGGGGAATGCTTACTTGACAGGTGCGACGACGGCTGCATCTTCGTCGGCAAGTACCAGCAACGGCGCATCGGCTCAGCGACAGAGCGCCAGCAATAGTAGCGGCGGAGGCGGAGGGCTCCATCACGCGCTCTTTGCTGTCCCGGGGACGGCTGTCCGGCAGTTTAACCAGGGCTGGCGCGCCGTTAATGGAGCTGGAGGAGGAGCAGGGAAGTCATCGTTTACGACAGCAGCGACAGCTTCGCCGAAAGAGGCCGACGGACTTACCACCTCGTTCGGGATCGTCAAGTACGACCCGTCGTGGATCGTCACGCCTGGGTCGCACGGGGGGGGAAAGGTGTTTGGTCGGGATGCTGCAGAGGTTGGACGGGCTTACCCGGTTGCACCGGCCAGTAAGGCTGAGTGGGGGAAGATAGTTGAAGACCCGAGGGCGAGAGCGTGCCTTCCCGCGCTGGTAGTGCGGTGTGTGGCGTACTTGGAAACGTGGGCACCGCTGGAAGAAGGTATCTTTCGCATCAGCGGAAGGAGCACTCATGGTGAGCCGAGCTGGCGAGATGCTGTACTCTCTCCGCCTCAACTGATCCATCTCACGCTTGCCCCAGTCCAACGCCTCCGCGCTCAACTCGACACTGGCGCCGACCTCGACCTCTCGCTCTCAGACCCAGCCGAGCTCGACCCGCACGCCGTTGCTTCGGTCTTCAAGGCCTACCTCCGCGAGCTGCCCTCTGGCTCATCTTCCCCAAGCTCCGCTTCTGCTTCTCACGGTGTTTCATCCAGCGGCGGCGGCGCGCTCCTCACTCCGGCTTTGGCGCCAGCCTTCGATGCGCTCCTCCGACGACGGACAGGTTCGCCAGCGCGCGACGCTGGATTCGGCGCTCAGGTTGGGCCGAGGCCGGTCGAGGAGGCAGAAGAGGCGAACGGTGCGACGGCTGTTGCGAAGAAACGGCCGACGTTGGTCCGTGAGGTCGCGGAGCTGGTGGCTCAGCTCCGGGGGGCTCATTGGTGGTTGCTCAAGGTCGTCGTGGAACTGCTAGCGCACACTGTGAGTACGCTTGTTTCTCCTAAGCGTTCGATTGTCTGACTTGAACTTATCTCCGACCTCCAGGCGCACTTTTCCGACCGTAACAAGATGTCGGTCCCCAACCTGCTCGTCGTCTTCTGCCCCTCCCTGGGTCTCTCCCCGCCGTTTCTCCGACTCCTCGTGGAGAACTACGCCGAGCTCTTCCCGCTCTTCCCTCCCACAGACCAACCGGTCTCTCCTCCGGCCCCCTCCACCACCACTCCTTTCTTTGCTCCGGTGACCTCCTCGCTTCCTGTTCCGTCCGCCCAACTCCCGCCCATCGAGCGGCACTCCCCCCTCTTATCGCCTTTCTCCGTCTCACCCTCTCCGCCCATCTCACCACCTCCTCTTTCACCACAACAACCTCTCCGTCGAAACCAACAGGTCTTCCCGGCACTCATCGCCGCTACGACCGCCTCCTCTTCTTCGTCTTCTTCTTCTTCTTCTTCCTCACCCGCCCCTCCTCCCTCAGCATGGCTCGCCTCAAGCTCCGCTGCTGCTGTCAAACAACAACGGCGTCTTCACTTGTCGTCCACCTCCTCCCTTGCCACCCTCGGCACCATCGCTTCGGCATCCCAGCCGCCTTCAAACTCGCATTCTGGCACGCCTATTGCAGACCGATTCAAGTCCATCACTCCGCCTACGTTCATGTTCCACCGACGGAGCTCTGACGAAGATCGGCCCCCAACGACATCGACGACGAGGGGTCTCTTTGGCCATCATCTGCCGGAGAGGATCCATCCAAATGGGCGTAGCGGGGGGAATCCGCCGGGGAAGGTGAGAGATGTGGTGAAAATTTTTGAGGGGGCATGAATTGGGGTTGGGGGAGCTCTCTCTCTCTCTCTCTCTCTTTGGTTAATTTCTTGACTTGTGGACGTCATCTATCCTTTCCCTTCGTCCTTACCGCACCGCTGCTGCACCTTGGCATCGTTCCCCCCCTCCCCCCCCCCCCCCCTTACTCCTTACCCTTTGCATTTACAGTCCCATCATCTGCCTCTCTCTCCCTTAATCTCAATGACTTACATACCTATTTTGTAGCGCAAGTGCGGGTCTTTTTTTTGTTCTCGAGCGATACCGATAACGACGAACGAGCGAAATTCCCGTCATCACCATCTGAGTGTCGGGGGCCGCTGGGGGACGGAGGAGGGCTTCACGACCCCCATGGACCAAAGCGACGAACGAAAAGGAGCGCAATGGCGCCGAGGTCCTCAATCAGGGGGAAGAGATCCCAGACTTCGGTCAAGGAGCGCCCGAACGAGCGGCCGGAGAGCCTCCGAAAGTGAACTTTGAGCGGGGGGGGGGGGGGGGAAGAGAGGGAGGCATCAGCTTCGGTCGTGCAGGGAAAGAAGATACTCGGTTCCTATTCACATCAACCAAGTTCTCAATTGCGACGCCGGAGGTGTCCTTTTCCGAGACTGAAACTGCATTGATTGACACCTCAAAACTCCCGGCATTCGTACAGGACTCCCAGACCCCTGGCAGCAGAACAATCGCTGATGTAGGTGTTGATAACGGGCGAAAATGGAAAAGCTTGGTGGAGCACGGTGATCCAGGCCATCCAGCGGTTGGGACAAATTCGATCGACGGAAACAAATAGCGAGGCGATGGCATGTCTCGGTCCAATCAGATGAGGGGTGGCATTCGCGGATGAGAGATGGCTAGTCTCGGACGGAACGAGGAGAGCTTCCAAGCGAGGCTTACGCCAGCGGAGAGGCGGCCATGTCCAACTAAGATGGCCGGTGACACTTGTAGCATATTGACTTGAGGGAGGCCGAAATACAGCTGCACATAGTCTCGAGCCCAGACTTTGAGGGAGTCCGGGAAAGATCGTCGGCAGTGCAAGAGAGAATCCGCCTTGGAGCGGCAATCGTTGGACATCGCGTATTCAGCTTCAGACTTCCAAAATGGGCGGACTTCTGCAAATTAAGAGGAAAGTCAACCAAGATGTAAATAGTACAAGCGTGTCAGTGGCAGACAGAAGCGAGCGCTCGCAGCATCCACCCGGCATCCACAGCGATGCAAATGATAGGCCTGACCCATTGTGAAGTGGTCGCGCGAAAATCACTGTTAAGCAGAAGCCAAAAGGCGAACAGAAAATCGATGGGAAAGTATTTGGTATCGATGTCCGGATTCGGACGCTAAGACCAGCTCTTTTCGTGATGGAGCATGTCGTGAATGCCCCCGACCTGCAACTACGGGCGCAGCTCGTCTTCTGGGGTATACTGGAAGCGCTCTTGGGAAAATCAGCCATCGATCCAGTGAACGAGCTAACATTCTGATAAGCGGTGAGCTTCCACAGCGCCTGGACGAAAATTAAAGACAAAGGTTCGTGCAAGGACAGGCTCGATCCTAAGGCGGTGAATTAAGTTTTGAGGATTTGGCTGATTTGGATACTTCCCGCCAATGATGATGACTTTTTTTGCAGGGGATTTTGTTGGAGAAAAGCATTGATGGGGGTGAGGGGTAGAGCGGGGAAGGAAAGTGGGAACAAGGACGCTAAACCGTCATGCTCATGGGTGATCCCAGCTAGCAGACCGGGTTAACATGGCGCAAGTTGACCGCCGATCTTCTCTGAGAAAGTTTGAGACTGGGAATTCGTCTTAAATTCCCTGTCAAGATACGTAGATATTAATGCAAGGTTTAGCCGTCATATAAGGTTCAGCCGTCGTGTCGAACTGTCGTCCACCGCGGTCAGCGCGAGCCAAATACGTAAACCAAGCTAAGGATCGACGACCGATCCCCCCCTCTATCTCAACGAGACGAAGACGGGTGGCCACGTCATGCTCGTGTGTTTGCGTCCATGTTACCCTTCGCTCCTGTGCCACCACCAGTCCTAGGGCTGGAGTGCAATGTCGTCGAACATCTTTGCATTGGAAATGATTGCTCTCGCATAACACCTGGCTATGCCTGCCGATGGTACGAAAAGAAGGGCGCTTTGCCCAGATGAGCTTGTCACTCTGCAATGCGCGCAGTATAGGGAGAGATGGTCAAGTGGGTCGGTCAAGCATCCATGAACGTAAGAGAAACAAGCGATCAACAGCAGGCTGGTTGTCAGAAGGAGGGGAGAAAGAGCACATAGTAGACCTAAAAGGGGAGATGAAAGTGAAGAGTCAAAGGAAACGAGAGCCCCCTCCCAAATCAAGCGCGCGACTGTCTGTACTCGCCCTCGGCCTCAACGGCGGCCTCTCCGATCTGTCGCTCCACCTGGGCGAGCGTCTCAGCGGCCTGGGCATGAAAGGCCCGCTGGGCCTTGACGAGCGCGGCGAGGTTGGCGAGCGGGGCCGGGTCGTCGAGGACCGACTTCATCCTGTAAGTCGCGCGTCCGTCAGCATCTGATCGCTTCAATCATGGACTGAGATAAGAGCAAAGACGTACTGGCCAATGGCAATCTCGGTCTGCTGGACGAGCTTGTCCTCGGCATTCTCGACGTCGAGACGAGCCTGCTCTTGCCGGGCCGGGCTAGCGGACTTGAGGATTTGGCGAGCCGAGTCGAGTTCGAGACGAGCCTGCTTGACGCCCGCGCGGGCTTTGACGGCAATGGCGATGGCTGCAGGTCGAAGGAGGTCCGTCAGCGCCGTCGCCGCAAAGATGAGGAGCTAACGAGGGCTGCACGTACAGGACGAGAGCGTCGTCTGCCAAGGCCTGACGAAACGCTCCGCAATCTCTCCATCCTGCGCAATCCTCGACTCTCCAATCTTGCTCTGCGCAGCCGAGTACCTCGCCAGTGCTCCCGCAAGTCGGTCATTGCCTCCGACCTGAAGCTCGACGGAGCCCGAAGCGGCGGCGCGGGAGAGAGCGTGAGCAAGCGTCTTGGGCTGGTGCACGGGAGCAGGGCCAGCGGCGGGGACGGGGAGGTTGGTGCCCTTCAGGCTCTGTATGGTGTTGGGGAATGAAAGACAGAGGGGAAATGGATGAGCATGATGCAAATCGCGACACGCGCACACGCGCTCTCATCTTACCTTCTCAGCAAAGAGGGAGAAGCTGTGCGAAATGCCAGCTCCGAGGTCCGCCATGCTCTCGGTGATCTGGGTCGGGTAATCGTACGACTCAGTCTCGTAGACCTTGGTAATCTTGAGGAGCGCTTGGTGCGTGTGCTTGAGCGCGTCAACGCGGGCCTCGAGGTCCTTGTACTCTAGAGTCGAGTAGGGCGGGGGATGAGCATATCTTCCTTGAGACTCGGGGGGGAGGGGGAGAAGATAAGAGAGTTGCAGGAGGACCATCGAGCTCCTGTCCTATCCAAGACTCTCCGTCCGTGATAGAGCGCCGGCGGAAGGGAGTCAGGCCGCGGACGGGCCCGCGAACCTCTCGTCGCGACGTGACAGACGCGGACCCGCACCCCCTCCCCTCTCATAGGCATACGACGAGACTCACCCTGGGGGAGTTCGGTGATCTCATCGGCGCCAATGTTGCCGAAGCGCTCCCTACATGCGACGAGGCCGAGATTTAGAGTCAGCATTGATAGATAGCGGTAAAAGAAGGCTTGTTGCGAGGGAGAAGGGGATCGCCAGAGAAGGGATGGGGGAAGAGTGACGACGACAATGACGGCAGGTCGGCAGGCCTTGTAACGCCCCCTCCAAGCAGCAGCACATAGTTATGAGTCTGACGCCATTCCTCTCTCTGTCTCCCTCTTCCCTCAGAACGAGCGATAAACGCGGGCGAACGCACCGGCTCGCTTGGACCGTAGAGCGGTAGGTCGAGCCAAGATTGAGCTGGGGGGCCGGGGGCAGGGCCGGAAGGGCGGGCATCTGTGCCGAAAGTTTGCTGAAGAAGTTGGCCATGCTAAGCTGATGGAGTGGAAGGAGGGGGGGAGGGGGTTGGGATGGTGATGGTTGGGGGAGGCGTTCGTCTTCCCGCGAGCGCCTTCGTCGGCATGCGCGTGATGGAGGGCAGGGAGTGCAGGCGTGGGAGCTTTGGCTTGTATCCAAACCCAAGCTCTGGTCTCGTCAGCCTGTCTCCTGCTTTTACTTGGGCCGCATGTACATGAATACTTGCCGCTCTGAAGAAATCTGTGCACCTCGAGGCCCCTGCGACGTCACTGCTAGCTGAAACGAACGGGCAGCCCGCAGATCTTCGTTGGGAGATTAGAAAAGATAGAGTGGACCCAGCTTGGTCCACCGAAAACCATGTTGACGTAAAGCCGAGCCGACTGCAAGCCGAGTGGAAGCCAATCAAACGGCAGACGGCGCTGCAGTCGCGCAGTCCTCTCGACGGCCCGCTCTACAGGTTTGCCGAGGAGTCACCGAGGTCGGACGTCGATTTGGAGCAAGATGATAGAGAACCGATCATCGCCACCCTGGATCTGCTGCACATTGTGCAGCAGCCGTCAGAGTGACGGGCTTATCGATACGCGATTGCTTGGAGATCAAGCGCTGTAAGGCAGTGGGTCTGTCTGCCAGAGGATCTCTTCTACGTCTGATGCTGTCTCAGGCTGACGACGATAGATGCCACGCGCTCCGCTCAACCGTCGCAAGCCCAGGCGGCGCATTGGTGTCTGACTCCGCGCTCCAACGCGTTGACGCGCGTCCCCACTTTGGGCGCAGCCAGCGCGTCGCCGCCCTCGCGTCGATTGCTGTCCTTTTACTTACCTCTGACGACCATTCTCTCTTCCCCCCTTCTCCTCTCCCCCCTCATTATGCTCCCCTCCTCCCCCCTCGCAGTCCGTGCCGAGGCGCCCCATCCCATGTTCCCCCCCGACCCTCTCTCCTTCCCCTCAGCTCACCGAAAGCGGCCGGCATCGTCGAGTGCTTCCCCGCCAGCAGCAGCTCGCAAGCGGGTCGCGTCCTCTACGCTCCTGTTTAAGGATCGTCTCCTCGGCCGCAAGCCCGCCGCCGCCGCTCCCTCCTTTTCCTCCAAGATCCACCTCGTCGGCAAGACCAAGGTCACCGACGGGTATCTCTCACCCGCGACATCCTCTCCCGCAAGGGAGCCTCTTGGCGAGGCGGCTGGCTCCTCCTCGCCCGTCCGGGGGGTCGCGGTCAGGTCGTCGTCGACCGTCGGCCTCGCATCGTCCTCGCCCGTCCGGTCCCTTGGCTTGGCCAAAGCTCTTGTTTCCTCCTCTACATCCCCCTCATCCCCACCCACGACCTCCGAGATTCTAGAGCTCGAGTTCCCTACCGAGACCCCGGCTCTCCTCCTCTTTGGCCGCGCGCGTGTGCCTTCCTCCCTTTCTCCTGGCACCGCCGTCGCTCAACAGCAGCAGCAGCGCCCTCCCCCTCCCCTCCCCTCCTCCTTCCAGCCTCTCACCCCGCCCAACGCGTCCACCCACCCCTCGCACGTCGCTCTTCCCCGAACGGCGAAGCACGCCTCCCGCCTCCACCTTGTCCTTGAAGCCACCTCCGACGTGCTTGTCCGCGTCACCGTCATCGGCCAGAACGGAGCCCGCGTCCAGGGCAAGCGCGTCCGGTGCGGAGAGGCCGTCTGGGTCGACCGCATGCTTGGAGGCGAGGTGAGATCCGGGAGGAATGCTGGCGAGGGGTGGCTGAGGAATGGAGGGGTGAAGGGTGCGGAGAACGTCGAGCTCGACTTTTGGGGATGCAAGGTCCGGATTGCATGGCCGAAGATGGAGCCGAAAGAGGTGGCAGTGATCGTTGCTGATCGGGAGAGCTCACCCCTGAGTGAGCACGGGGCGGACAACGACGAGCTGGAACTCGACGACGATGACGAGATTGTCCCCGAGACTCAGCAGTCCATCATCGCAGTCGACGAGGACGAGGACGTGTACGACTATTACAACGGTGATGTCTCCATCAGCCCCTCGTCTTCACGCATCGGCGCCCAGGATAACGACGAAGAAGACAACGACGACGACGAGATGCTCGATGCTGGCGTGCCGGTGACGCCCTCCAAGAAAGTCAAGACCCACCGGTTCTCGTCTCTCCCGCCCTCGTCTCCTCCTGTTCCTCTCCTGCTCGACGACGAGAGCGACGAACTCCCCTCGGCCTCGACCTCCTCCTTGAAAGTCAAAGCCAAGGCCCAAGCTCCATCAACATCCAGCTCCCGTCGTGCCACCCCCTCGACCCCCTCCAAGTCCACTGCCCGTCGTCGCTCCTCCGCTCCTCCGACCCCCGAGCGACCCGTTGCTGCCTCCCCTCCCTCGGACATCGACCTATCCTCTCTCCTCGCCTCAACGCTCGTCTTCTCCCACCAGACGTCGATGGCCCTCCCGGACATCATCCGCGGTGTGCTCGAGTCCCAGCCTGGCCTGAGGGCACTTGCTGCGGAGGGGACGTGGTGTCGGTGGGCAAAGGCGGAGGTCTCCAAGCCCGGAGCCATGTTTGGGAAGGTCATCAGAAGAGGAAAGGTCTGTCGTTCTCTTTCTCGCTTGTGGTGCATGCGAGCGAGCGTGGACTAACCTATCGCTACTCTCTCAGGATGCCCACGGCCAGCCCCTTCTCGACCTCTTCTTCTATGACCCTTCTCGCGACCCCGATCAGCAGCGCGCCAGGGACCTCGGCTC